>CAUYUJ010014558.1:40000-67500 GCA_963575745.1 Prorocentrum cordatum
CAATGAATCATCGCTATGTTTGGTTCTCCTGCATGCCGAGCTTTAAGAACCAAGGTGCATGGCGCGAAGCGCCAATGCAATCTTGTGTATATATATATATATATTCTGCACACTCGTCCATCTTGAATATGCAATCATACCATCCCAGCTAGGCCGGGTTGCCCCCCTGAGGTTCCCTTGTAAAAAACACTATGCGGTGACATGCTTTGTTATTACATAGCACTTTTTCCCGAATCCCTTGCAAAAAACGAGACGAAGTGCGCACGCGCGCGTCGTCGCGCGCGCATGCCGAAATCCGTCAAAAACCTTCGGTGCCAGAAGGACTTCGCAATCGAGTTTCCAACAACACATACAAAAACACAAGGTTTCGCAACACAGAGTTGCTAAAAAAGCTTCCGCGCGAGCTCTTTCGGAATCTTAAGAAAACCATAGGTTTTTCAAGATTTTCTCAAAATGCTACCAAACGGGCTTCGCGCGCGCATGTCGAAATCTGTCGAACGCCCTTGCGCGTGTGCCGTCGCGAGAATCCTCTGCAAACAATGGGACGAAGTGCAGACGCGCGCGTCGTCGCGGGCGTATGCCGAAAACCTTCAAAACCCATCGGTTTCGGAAGGATGTCAAAATCGTGCGTCCAAAAAACTACAAAAACCCAAGGTTTCGCAACACGGATTTTCAACAAAAGCGTGCGCGCGCGCTCTTGCGTCGTCGTCGTCGTCGTCGTCGTCGCCGTCCTCCCTCCTTCCGCGTCGTCGTCGTCGTCGTCGCCAACGTCGTCCTCTGTCTTTTCTCGTGTTCGTCGTCGTCGTCCTCTTTGGCGTCGTGGTCGTTTCCGTCGTCGTTGTCGCCGTGGTCGTCCTTCCTCCTCCTCCCACGTCGTCGTCGTCGTCCGTCGTCGGCGTCTCGTCGTCGTCCCTCCTATTTCGTCGCCGTCGCCGTCGTCGTTGTCGTCGTCGTCTTCCCTCCTCCCTCGTCGTTGTCGTCGTCGGCGTCGCCGTCCTTCCTCCTTCGTCGTCGTTCGCGTCGTCGCCGTCCTCCCTCCTCCCTCGTCGTTGTCGTCGTCGTCGTTGCCGCCGTCGTCGTCCTTCCTCCTCCCTCGTCGTCGCCTTCGTTGGCGTCGTCGTCGTCGTCATCATCGTCGTCGGCGTCGGCGTCGTTGTCGTCGTCGAAGTCGTCGGAGACGTCGTCGGTGTCGTCCTAGTCGTTGTCGTCGGTGTCGTCGTAGTCGATCTTAAGAGGTTTTGCAAACCAAGTTGCGGGTGGGTGGGTGGGATGTTTGCGCGAGCAGTGGAGATGACGACTTCAAGTTCAGCAGAGTGGTTTCTCCTCATAATCATGTCCTACTGTCGCACCCCGAGGCCAATTTTCAGGGCGTGCGGCGCGTTTCGCCTGAGACTTCCCCACCATGAATGACCCTGAAGTTTCACAGATGGAGGGCGGGTGTTTGTTTTATGCGGTTCTCGCCTTAGCGCCGCGCGCGTTGGTTTTAAACATGTGCAAAAGTTTCACGGATTGAGGGCGACTGGTTTTCAAACATGTGGCTCTCGCCTCAGCGCCGCGCACATTCGCGCTTAAAAGTCGCAATAACTTCACGGATTGAGGGCGGCTCCTTTTCAAAATGGTGTTCTCGCCTTCGCGCCGCGCTCATTCGTTTTAACATGTGCGAGGGTTTCGCGGGCTCCCATGATCAGCGTGCCAGAAATGGCGTTCGGGAGGGAATCAGGAATATGAGGGTGCACCAGTTCCATTGATTCGCGGTGCTGAAGTCCCAGGAACAGCGTTCTGGCACGGTTCAGGATCGTCAAGACGCAACACTCAAGTTGATATGTGAGGGTCGCGTTGGGGTCATTTTGAAGTCGCTGGAGGGTCGCATTGGGGTTATATTGGGGTCGTCTTAGGGTCCTGGCATCGCTCTGGGATCGTCATCGGGTTGATGCTGCTGTCCCCGGGTAGCCTTAGGGCCTTAGGGCCAGCCACAAGATGATGGGGTCCTCTCGCAAATGACGATCTCATTAGGGCCGTCTCGGGATCGTCACGGTTTCGAAGGGCCGTCTTAGTGCCGTCTTAGTGGTCATCAGGGGGTCGTGGGATCGCCGTAGTGTCATAACGCCTTCCTGAATAATCAGCGTTGTCATCGTCATCACCATCAAGGCCATCATCATCATCATCATCATCATCATCATCATCATCATCATCATCATCATCATCATCAGCATCAGCATCAGCATCAACATCGTCACCATCCTCACTATCATCATGTCTTCTCAACCGCCTCCATTGGATACCGTTCTCTTGGCGTCTTCGGGCCTCCTTGGCAAGAAGAACCAATCGACTAATCAGTGACGAAGGGGAGAAGACATGAATCATCTTGAACCAGTCGGGAGCATGTTGGGAATCTCTTGCGGACCTATAGAACACCTGTTCGGAGCCTCTCAAGGCCTCTCAGCGGCCTTGCCAACCGACTTAGAAGGCTTATGGACCGCTGCGAATCCATATCGATCAAACTCATAATCATTTGGGACCATGTTTTCCAATGTTGACCTTTCGGTGGCAATTGCGTAAAAGTGTTTACTCTGGAGTTAACGCTCAGACCGGAAATACCGCTGAACATGGTTACTCCAAAATTAACACCCTCCGACGAGAGATCCCGTTAAAAGTGTTAACTCTGGAGTTAGACCCTCTTGGAGGGGAGCGCAAACTGCACCTGTGTTGTTGTTGAAGCGAGCGCTTGCTGACCCTGGAGAAGGAGCCGACGAAACAAGAAAGCCCGCAGCGTGTGAGAAGCAATCGCTCTAGATCAGAGCTAGAGTGACGAGCGACTTCAGCCAGAAAGCCTGCAGGGCAAGAGAAACACGCACACTGAACCAGCAAGGCTGCAGACCGAAAAAACACCTCCAAAACCAGACAGGCCAGCAGAGCTGGGGAAAAAAAGCCTCCAGAGCAAGAAACATTGCAAGACTAGGGCAGAAGGGATTCATAGCTAGAGAGAGCTCGTATCTGAAAAAAGGAGCCGACGTAACCTGAGAGCCAGCAGCCCCAAACAAAACAACATTCGGAGCGAGAAAGTCTGAAGAGCGAGGAAAGATGGCTCAAGCACCGGGTGGCTCAATAATCAGACAGCAGGGCAAGAGGAGGGCGGCAGACCCCCCGGAGCAGCTTGTCGAAACGTCGTCCATAACGTGAAAGACTGTGGAACTGGATTGGAAAACGAGTCGATTGCAGAGATGCCCGCGCAACTTCAGAAAGTAATCCCCGATAACAAAAAACCCGAAGGGCAAATGAAAGGAGCGACTGCGCCTTTGTGAATGGCCAGCCCCAGGGCGAGACTGTTTCGAGCACGGGGCCCAGGAAGTGAAAACAACATGCGCCGCGGAATTAGAGAAGAGGCGACATGGTCGCCAGACGGGCGCTGCAGATGTAGAGAGGTTTAATATGGAGTAAACACTTTCCAAAGGTGAAGCGCTGCAGGTACAAATTCAAGAAGGATGAACCCAGATAAAACCTTTTCTTTCTTCGTAATTGCACACTTGTTCCCTCTTCCCCGTCCTCCTCTTTCTCCCTCTCCGCCTCCACTTCCTCCTCCCTCCTCCCTCCTCCCTCCTCCCTCCTCCCTCCTCCTCCTCCCTCCTCCCTCCTCCCTCCTCCTCCTCCCTCCTCCTCCTCCTCCTCCTCCTCCTCCTCCTCCTCCTCCTCCTCCTCCTCCTCCTCCCTCCTCCTCCTCCTCCTCCTCCTCCTCCTCCTCCTCCTCCTCCTCCTCCTCCTCCTCCTCCTCCTCCTCCTCCTCCTCCTCCTCCTCCTCCTCCTCCTCCCCTCCCCTCTCCTCCTCCTCCTCCTCCTCTCCTCCTCCTCCTCCCTCCTCCTCCTCCTCCTCCCTCGTCCTCGTCCTCTCCTCCTCCTCCTCCTCCCTCCTCCTCCTCCTCCTCCTCCTCCCTCCTCCCCCTCCCCCTCCTGCTGCTTCTGCTGCTTCTGCTCCTCCTCCTCCTCCTCCTCCTCCACAATCCCTTATCCCTTCTCCTTATGAATAACTCATCCCTGTCACACCCCGAGGTTGGTCGGAAGAGCGGGCCGGATGTTTCGCCTGAGGATTCCGTACCATCTATGATCATGGAGTTTTTTTTTAAAAAAGGCAATAGCTTAACGGATCAAGGGCGGGAGATTTCCAACATGTGTCTCTCGCCGTAGCGGCGTGCACATTCGAGTTAAACACTGCAAGAGCTTCACGGATTGAGGGCGGGTCGCGTTCGAAATGTTGGCGGCACGCACATTCGTCTTAAACATGTGCAAAAGTTTCACGGATTGAAAGCGGCTCTTTTTCAAAATGTGGCTCTCGCCTTAGCGACGCGCGCAGTCATTTTTAGAATCTTCAGCAGCTTCACGGTTTTGAAGGCGGTTCCTTTTCAAAATGTGGCTCTCGCCTTGGCACCGCGCACATTCGTCTTCAACATGTGCAAGAGCTTCACGGATGGAGGCGGCTCTTTTTCAAAATGGCTCTCGCCTTCGCACCGCGCACATTGTTTTATACGATTGCAGGAACTTCACATATTCACATGGTTAACGTACCAGAAGCAGCGTCCGGGAACAAGTTAAGATTATCAGGGCACAACGGTTACGTTGATTCGCGGCAATGAAATCCAAGCAACGGAAAGAAGTCAGCACGGGATGAATGGCACGATGATGCTCACCACGCAACCCCAAGAGACTTCCAAATTGATGGCGATGCTATCCGCGAAAGAGAAGCCGACACACCTTACCGCGCCAGGGCAGCGATCGATAGCCTCACGAAGAATAGCCTGGAGGCCTGGCGCGGCAACGTGAGACCCGACTTACGTCAGATGCACGTCGGATGTGCCTCGCACTTGTGTTGGATGTACGTTCGGACTTGATAACCCTGAAGGTCTTCAGAACCCCCCCACCCAAGTCAGGGGGTAGCTAATTATGTGTTCGGCGGCCTTATCGAAGGACTGGGGTCCCACCAATAAGGGTGCAACTAGTTCCTTTTTTTCCCGCGGCACCCGCCGCGCAACAACGACGACGACGAGGAGAAGGAGGAGGAGGAAGGCGGACGAGGAGGAGGAATAGGTTTTTTAGGACCAGTCCTATTCACCGCCGAGAGAAAGGGGGGAGAGATCAGAACTAAAGACCTTTAGCGGTGAACACAACTACAGTCGGACTCGATTGGACAGGACACGCGAGAGGACACAAGACCCTTGCGAGGGCCACATTGCCACAGGAATGCAGGAAGCAGGAGTCGCGAGGCACAGGACACAAGGGTACCCTTGATTTGGCAGGGTCGACCTACTAATCTGGGCCGACTGTATTGCGCACCGCGCGAGGCCTCCAAGATTTTCCCCGCAGATGGCCCGATCAACGCTGACAACATCACCGTCGCAGCACGCACTGCGCATGGCCAGGGAGACGATTCCTCGGGCCCCGGGAGCGTCCAAGAAGGGGGGCCGCAACTCATGGCCCAAGGCATGTGCGCGGACGAGGGGGCGGGGGGGGGGGGGCAGGGGACGCATCGAAAGAACCAGCCCTGGCCATTATGTCCCCCCCCCTGGTTACCACCCCCCTCTCGACGGCCCCCGACCGAATGAGGCCCGTAAGCCTCATATGGCCTACGGTGTCAGGCTGCTCGGGCGTCCTGGGTGCTGTGCTGGTTGACCGAGAAGAGGTCCAGCCAGAGGTACACCCCAAGCTCGGACCCCTGGCCCTCCTTGGTGACCCAGTCCCCCACTGCCTGGGCGCGCCGCCCCCTCACTGCAGCCTCCTGCGGCTGGGGGGAGCGAGGGAGGGAAGGGAACGAGAGAGGGGAGGGGGTGGTGGAAAGGAGAGCTGGGGCGGAGAGGGGGGGGGGAAGTGGAGGGAAAAAGGAGGGGAAGGACGGGATGGGGGAGGGACCAGGAGCGGATGAGAGAGGGAGGGAAGCAGCGCGCGGAGAAGGGCGAGGCAGATGGGGAGAGGGAGGGGAGTGAGCGAAGGGGGTAACCGACAGGTCCTCCAGGGGCAGGGGCGGGGGGGGGATTTCCACGAAGGCCGGGGGCGGACGAGGGGCCCAGACGAGGGGCAGAGCGCGGGGGAGACGCGCGGCGGCGCCTGCGCATCTCCCGGGGGTCCGCCGAAGGAGGGCATCGATAACGCTGTAGGCCCGGCGTCGACTTAGAACCGATGGGGCCCAGGGCTCCGCGGCTTCCTGCGCGGGCAGATGGTCGTTGCGACGAGCCCCCCCGCCCCCCCGCGGACGGAAGAACAGAAAGTCATGCAGTCGAGGGAGGCGTGGGGTTCGACAGGAGCCCCGCCCCCACGATGGGCCATCATCCTCATCCTCATCCTCCTCGCAGAGGGATCGAGGAAGGGCGCCGGGGTTGAGAAAAGAGGTACCGAGGGGGGATGTCCCTCCTCCTCCTCCTTCCTTCTTCTCCCATCCCTGAGGGGCGGTCCCCTGCGGAGTCCTCTCCTTGCAGCTCCCCGTACTCGAAGTACATGTGCGGTCCCACCGCCAGGCGCCCACGATGGATATGTCCGAGACCGCGACCTCGCCAGCGCTGGACGCGCCAGATGGCCGCAGCCTGGCCGCAGCCCTCCAACCAAGCACCTTCATGGGCCTCCCTCGCGGTGCGGAGGCGCACCGCACGTGAGGAGGGTGCCCTCGACCAGCTCCCATGCAGCCTCCTCGTCCGATGGCACATCTGGGTAGCGCTCGGGGGGCACGAGCATGGCGACGAGGAACGGATCCGTCGGCCACTGCATGGTCCCCGCACCTCTCAGCGCTGGCTGCGCCTCCAGAAAAGCCTCGCCCAGCAACTCGAGGAAGGGCCTAGGCAGAACCCAGCTGTCCACCTCAAGCACTGCTGCGGGCCTCGCCACCAGGCCACGCAGGCGCATGGCCCCCGAGAGGTGCGGGCAGCGCACGGCCAGGGCCTGGCCGAAGGAAGACAGCGCGCCCCCGAAGTCGGCCACATCAAAGGTCACTGCAGAGGCCTCTGGGAGAGCAGCGATCGCCTTCACCGACTCGAGCTGCCAGATCGACGCCACACGATAAGCTACGCAAGCATGGTGCACCAATACTCCAGCTACTCCTGCCGCCGCTGCAGCAGCCAAGAATAATAAACCAGCTCTGATGGCACCATTCTCCTTCCGCAGCTGCTTCACCCAGAACCTGTTCAGGAGGTCTGCTCCCCACAGTTGATCTCGAGGCCTCACAGGGGAGCCCTGCGAGCCAAAACTATTCAGCGTTGCTGTCCAAGATGATGTCGGCGGTGTCACAAGAACTCCCAGAATGGCACCAGACTGAATCCTTGCAGTAATATTGTCTAAAAACGTCGAATCCTCCAGCTTCAATGTCATTGATGGTTCACTGCGATCAATATATAACACAGCACAATTGAAACAAAAACAGTGGCGCAACCCATAATACTACTGAAGTCGTCGTCAGCTCTGGGTCCCCAGCCAATGTGCAACAAATAGGCTTGCCGATGGGCGCGCTCCGCAGGTGCTGGTGGCAGCGATGGGGCTGGGACCCACTCCACACACGGGGGCATCGGGCGCTCGTCAACCACAGCAGCCTGCCTCTTGCCAGGTAGTGCTGGTCGTGTTGGCGCAGTCGCCCGAAGCCCACGCGTGCGTTTGTCCACAGCCGACTGCTGGTCCAGACGCTGCCATGCTGCAACTGCCTCGTCGTCCAAAGGATCGGTGGTTGCCATAATGTGGCCAAGACATGCTCCAGTCGGGCGCCTGAGATGCCTTAGCAAACCTGATCGATCCGAGAAGCTGGCACCACAGCATAGGCAATCCACACCGTCAGCAAAGTACTGCGCCATGTCGTTTGGCTGGTGCACACGAGTCCAGTGACCTCGATACCCAGCAACAGTTTGGAAAACCTGATCGCACTCATAGCAGAAGTAACTTGTTCCTGAATGTCCGTCATCAGCTCTTGGGATCAGCCCAGGATATACCAACAGAATCTTACGCAAGATGAAGGAGTCCCTGTGCTGATCCATTCGCTGCGCAGAAAAGCTCGTCCAGGCACTGCGCAAGTGCCTATGAAATCCTCTGAGATCTTTCGCAACATATCTCATCCATGAAGCAATGCCTGGAATATTCCTGGGGCAGTCGTCTGGAGCATCATGACAAAACCTTTTGAGCCACAGAAAATCCTCCACTACAAGTGATGCCCATGACGATGAGGTACCCAGCGTTGCATCCAAGATCAGCCGCAGTGTAGGAGATCCTGCGTGCACCAGCCAAGCCACGTAGCGTAGCCGTCGGAAGCGCAAAACATCACAACACTCCATCCTGTTGGCGATAACTAATACTTCCGAATCTGTGGTGCGCCCGACAGTGAGCAGGCTGTGCAATTTCCTGGTGCCCACTCGGTACCCTGATAGCAACGCATGGTTCAACTTGGTCGTGCACGATGCCGAAATCTTGTCCCATGTCTCCGCCTGAAAAAAAAACAAATGCGTGCTGCACAGCGCGTCGATGTACTTGAGCTTGTCCTTTGTGGCAATCTCGTACTTGATAACCGATGCCCTCAGGGGCCGCAGTGCCGTAGAGTGCTTGTTCTTCCTCCTAGATACCTCCTGTGCTGTGCTCCCATCGCCAGTGTAGATGCCACCTACATGCTTGTAAGCCTGCTCAAGGACAATACGATCGTTCGATGTGCTATCTAACGCAATGGCTGAGAACCTGGCCATGGTCCTCTTCGCGCGCAGGGAGCCCTCGCCATTGTAGGAAATAACCGCGGCCGTCTTGCCCTTCCCGAAGTGAAGTTGAAAACCTGATCCCAGCATGTGCTTCCTCACGATCCTGCCGAGCAACGATACTTGATCACGTACTGCTGTGGGGTCATAACATGGGGAGCAAAAGCCAGAATCATCGACGAAGGTGGAGTCCGTGAACGTGTCGTTCTCCACTGTGAGGCCTTGAGAAAATACCTGCTCGGATGCATCAATACAATCCTTGGGGTCCATAGCAATGCCAGCCTGCTGCATATCAAATTTGATTCCTCTCAGTGGTCGGGCATACACGACATTGAAGAAGAAGTCGGCTAGGGGGTTGCCAGCCCGAGAGCTCCTTTGTGAGACAATCCACTGCGTATCCCCTGGCACCCTGAAGCGGGTGGGCCGATGGGCCTCAATCACTTGCGCCACCAGATGCTGGCCAACCCTGGAGTCGACCAACACTGGCGCCGCTAGAACCACTTCCAGCAGCGGGTGTGCGAGCGCGGGTGCATTGTCTAGGACTTGATTGATGTAGTTCTCAGTTCCCTCGAGCGGGGTCCCAGCCTGACGCAACAGCGAATGGAAGGCGGCCACCAAATCCACGAACAATACTATCGCAATAAACTTCCTGGCCTTGGCAATGTGTCTGAAAACTCTCACCATCTGAGAAGCCATGCCAGCACAACGGCCCTTGATACCCCCAGTCTGCGAGTCCACCATGAGTATCTCGATGCAGTCCGTCATGGCTGCTCGAAGGAACGCGTGGTGATGCTTGATAACGTCCGAGTTCAGCATGATCGAGCGGTACATCTCAGCAGTCATCCTGCCGCTCTTGCCCTCGTGGAGTCCGCACGCAAGTCCTGCGTTGTGAATGGCCGCCTCCTGCACCAGAAGCCCAGTCTTAGCTGTGATCGCCAGAACATGCGGCAGAACAGCCTCAGGCGCAGCTTTGAGGACAGCGTTCTGAACTAAATCATGGCCAGGTGCGCGGTGGGCTTTGACCCCCCGCAATCTGGTGGCAAGCCATGTCGGAGACGGAATCGCTGAGATAGACCGTGGGAAGCCAAGAGCATGATTCAAAGTTAGCTGGTTGTACTCAGTTTGCAGCGCCGATGCAGCACACTCGTATCCGTCCTCAAGTTGGGCAAAGTGTCGCCTCAAGGCCTCGGCCCACTCCAGCTCGGAGGTGATGACAGAACCGTCTTGCTTGAATCGCTGAGGAAGGAGATTGTGGTCACATCGCTTTGCCTGCTTGCCATTGAGCCTCAGTAACCTCTGGAGCCAAACCCATTCATGGTGCCCGTCGTGTAGTATTGCCAGTTCGCCAATATTCTTGGCGGTCTGCGTAAGAAAATCTGTCCTGTCTCTGTTCAGGCACCATGTAAGTGTTCGAGCAGTTGTATCCATGAAGCATCGAGCAGCAGCGAGCATTTCTTCAATCGTGAACTCCTCGGCCTGAAATAAGTCACACGCCGTGGCAAGCTGGCGCATAGGGCCTTCCCAGGGACACTGGGAGGACTCATCAAGGCCCCGACTTGCGTATACGAATGTGTCCAATTGCCTTGGCAGGAGCCTGGCCAATAGAAAGATAGGTCCCCACGAATGTCTAAAGACCGCCTGCTGTGCACGCCATATGTACCTGCGTAGTCTGATAAGCGACATAGTGCCTGTCTTGATGTAGGGCTTCCTAGGAGAGAAGCGGTCCTCGGCAAACAACTCAGCTGTGAGCTGGTTGATCTTGCAATTGAAGTCGTCGGCCTGCAGATTGATGTCCATAGTCCACGGCGCCACTGGCATCTCTAGGAGAGCTTGTCGGAATTTGTGTTGCCTGATAGGATCCGCTAATTTCTGCCTGTCGAGCCTCTTTCTCCCAGCTTCAGGTGTTGTGTAATATTTTGCAGCCTCTATGGTGACAACAACTGGCCAGTGATCAGGGGGATTTGCCACCAAAATCCAAGTCGGTCATGACGTAACAGGTCTTCGCACAGTCATGGATGCTGTCCTGCAACACGATGTAGTCCAGTCGATGTAGTGTCCCACGCTTCGCTCGAAAAGTTTCAGGGTGCTCGTGAGGGATGGGCGTGTTCGTGATCTTCATGCTGTACTGATTGGCAATCTTCTGGAGCTCAAATCCGTTGAAGTCTAGTGAATCAGTTGGCCCGACGCTTCCTGACACCTCTGTGACCTCACTGCCCATACGAGCGTTCGCATCTGCCATGATAATAGTCGGTGGGTGCTGGTCCAAGATAGCTCGTACGTCTTGCCACCATTTGCGAACATGCTGAGGAGGGTCCATGGTCCCGCGTTTGTGATGTGGAGCATGGATAACTGCGACTGTGTGCACCATCATGGGCGCCTGTATCTGAACAGGAAGAAATCTTTCCACTGCATGTATAACATGGACGTGCTTGGTCACCAACTTGAGTGGTCCCTTCTTCCCTCGTGCATAACCAAGTTCAAGGTTGACCAAAAGTGTACACCCAAGCCCTTTGGAGTCCGAGCCTGAGTTGACCACCAGGAAGCCATCGGACTCGAACTTACCAGCAGGATGTGATGTCCCCTGGGTGCCTGCCAGTAGCACAGAACCATCTTTGAGTTGTAGCCGAAAATGTCTTGTGCGGGCTCTACGTTCCTCGTGTCGGGCAAAATTATGAATGGACTTGTCGGGAACTTCATTATCATCACCAGAGCAAATCGTAACATTGTTGAAAGTCGCAATCTTATACTTAATACAAGTAGGTGCACGCAGGACTGCCATTTCACCTTCTCCGTGATCATCCTTCTGCAGTAGCTTCTGTTTGTGCACTGCAAAGTGAAAGCCATCTTCCAAGAAGCACGGATATGGTGATGTCCTCGGATCTAAAAATCTGGTAAATTGCCACTCAGCATCTACCGTATACTTCAGTGCTTGACGTGGAACCTGCGGTAGGTCTGGTGGCACATTGGATTCTTTAGTAAAATGCCTGGGTATCGAGTCGACTGCTTCATTCCATGGGTAGTCCTGGTGACCTGGTTCCTGCACCACTGATAACGGTCGCACACGCTGTGCGTCTCTAAGAACAGTGGCCGCCATCTTGTCCAACTCAGAAACCAAGCGCACACGACTCAAAGCCTTGTCGACCGCCGCCACATTGTCGCAGATGATGTACACCTGCTCATCCAAGGGCAACTGGAGAGAAAAGATAGCCGCCCAGACAACGCCTAAAAGTTCAACCTCGGTGCTGTGGGTCTGCTCGGCCATGTTGTCGAAGGAGTGAGATGTCGCCGCTCGTGCCGCCACATAGCCCTGGCACGCAAACCCCGTGGAGTCCTGCATGACGCGGGCCAGCGCGAACGCCGCCAGCTCGGGAGACTTGGAGTACAGAGATGCGTCTGTATAGACGTGATGCGCGGCCTGGCCCGTACTTGGACGGGGAGGGTGCATACGCAGAGCCAAGTCAGCAAACGGATGCAATAGCATACCACGGTAGTCCCAAGAGAGCTGTAACCGCCACTGTATCTGATCAAACAACTCTGGTAATGTCGGGACATGCTTAACTTGACAATTTGCTGCCGTAGCTGACTGCGAAGCTGTACGAGCAACGTGCACGTTGGGGCTGTCGATCTCCATGCCAGCATGGTGCTGTGGGACCACAGCACTAACCCTCGCCAAATCGCCTACCTGAAATAAATTCGGTGAATTCTCGTTGTGGCCGAACATGCAATTGTAGATGTCGACCGTGAATGCTCCTCTCGCTCCGCCCGATGGCGCTGGAGAAGACGACTGCATCGAAGGCAGGCACCCCAAAGCCTCTTGGCAGTGCCTTTGACGGCCTGGCGGTCGGTACCCTCTGGCGCACATGCGCTGACTCGATGGAGGCGCTGGGCAGTGCGTGCCGAAGGCCGCGGCCGACGGTCGGTACCCCCTGGCGCCCCTTTGAGCAGCTTGGTGCGCTGAGCAGTGCGTGCCGCTAGGCTCATGAGTGAATTCGAAGCTAAGCATGCGTGATGGACTAGAGCGGTCAATACTCACACCTTCACCCGCTGCTTCATGAAGATGTGAACTGCTTGAATTCTCACCGACGGAGTCCCCAATCTCGTCGATGTAGGTGTCCAACTCCAGCGCTGGGGCAAAGTGCACAGCGCGCTGATGCCGCACCTCTGGAGACCCAACTGATGCTAGCCTCCTCCGTGTGCCACGCCTGGGATGTGAAAACCTGCCTCTCGACGTACCTCCTCTGAGTTGCCGAGGTCGTCAGGCTTGCCGCGTCGAAGGCGTTCGGCACGGCCTCCATCTGACCTGCTACGAGTGGATGAACCCTTACGCTCCTCAGTCTTGGCATCCTGCGCGGTCAGGTCGAACTGCTGTGGTACAACACGGGGGCCACAGGGTTGTGATGTACCAGGGATGCCGCATGACGAGGATGAGTACCAGTGAGAAGGAGATGCCACCGGCAGCGCGCCTGGAGGCGGCGGTGGAGGGGGAGGAACACCCTCCATCTTGGCGGCAGCTTCCTCGTTGATATTGCGTTGTTCCTCTTCAAACTGTGCTGCTGCCCTCGCTTGCTGATCAACTTGGTACTGGTTATACAGCTCCGCCTCCTGACTGGAATCGCACCCCGCATGATAACCATCACAAAATAGCCCCTCTGCATCTTCCTCGATACGCCTCTGCTCATCCTCTGCTTGGGCTTCATCAAAGTCAAGCTGGTCCCTGCGACGCTGCTCCTCTTGCATCTTGGCATAGTAATCGCCAGCGTCGAAGGTGTCCGTGGCAGAGGGCTCCGATACTGGGCATTGCTGAGCTGCAGCTGCGGCAACATCCTTTGGCATCTGTGACTGAGACGGAACCGACATGGGGGGCCTCGGTGCGGATGTTGCCACAGGGGTCGGCATCTGTGACTGTGAGGGTATCGTCTGTGGCTGTGGCTGATGATCTGGGGCAGCTCGTTGATGTGCGCTCGGCGATGCCTGAGTCTGAGGAATCTCTGTCTGCCCATTCGACGCGCCAAACTGTGCAAATAGAAATTGCAATTTCATCGCCTGCATATGAGACTCCTGCTGTTGTGCATGAATCTGAGCTGCCTGACATTTCTGCTGATCCAATATTTGCTGCAGCGAGGCGGTGATCTGCGACAGTGCATTGGTCTTACCCTTTCCCAGGCCCTCCGCAGGAGGAGGGGGCGGGGGTGGGGGGCGGGCCAGACCAGCCGCAGTCCCTTGGGCGCTCCTGCGCTGCGGAGCCTGAGGTGGCGGCGGTGGTGGCCGCACAGGCACATTGCCTTGATCAACCTGCATATGCGAGTCCATGTCGGCAGAGAGATGCTTATGCTGATCCTGATCGAATATACTGAGCTGTTCTTTGGCCAACGTGAACTGTTTGTGCAAATCATCTCTTTCATTGACCAACTCACCCAGCTGCTTCTCAACTCTTTGTATCTTCTCTTTAAGAATCTCTGCGCGCTTGCTGATTGACTTCTGCTGCTCGGCCTGAGGCAGAAGTTGTAATATTGCTGCCTTCAGAACTGAAACTTCCGTGGTCTCGATGGCGGCTGACTTGCCAGCTGCCTTGAGAGATATGATTAGCTCCGCCAACTGATATATCCTTTTCCACTGCTTTTGTTTGTACTCTTTAACCTTCTCCTTTTCATCTGGCGGCGGCGGTGGGATCCACGATTCGGCAACTCTTGCAAGATTTGGCTGCATCGGGCCAATCTCATTGATAACTTTGCGAACAGGCCCTTCTTTTCTCTTGCGGCTAGCTGATCTGTCCCGAGCATCCTGGTTGGACTTCCCACGCGATGATGTTCTCCTTGATACATTCTGCTGATATGCGCCACCGCACTGCTTACAATACCAGAAAGAACTCCCATTAGTAGTATTGCACTTCGAGCATTTCCAACCTCCCATAGCTGAGTGATGCTGCCGAAGTCGCACGGCAGCTGCACGTACTCGAAGGAGTGTGCGGTCAGCAGCTCGTAGCCTTCTCAGCCTGCGGTGCCAGGCGGGCTCGGCCTGGTGGAGGCCACGTGGCCTCGGGCCACGGCCCGTGGCCTGGCGTCGGCAGTCCCGCTGCAGCCCCGTTGGGGGCAGGCCCTGCGGGCGAGGCGGTCCGCCGATCGCTCGGCGGACGCGCGGGGGCGCCCTGGCGGGGCGCGCGGCCGCGGTGGGGGGGCGCCGCGCCCCGTTCGATTAGGGCAACGCCTCCTCCTCCTCCTCCTCCTCCTCCTCCTCGTCCTCGTCCTCGTCCTCGTCCTCCTCATCCCTCTCCGTAGCCATTTTGGCTCAGGCTGCTTCGCGCGCGAGAGCGCGCCCTTCTCGGCAATTCGCGGGCGGATGGCCGCTGAGCGGCACACGGCAGCGGCAGGCTGCAGGGCTGCCTGTGCGGCAGCGGACCAGCACGGCGCTGGTGGAGAAGCTCCAGTCTCTCTCTCTGGCCATCGCTCGGACGTCCATTCCCTGTGTGTTTTTTTCTCGGTTTCGCGCGTGGCTTTTTCGCCAAATGATCAAGGATGTTCTTAGCTGGTCCCCGCCGAAAGAAAAATGCACACGTCCGAGCGATGCCAAGCTCTCTGGCCAGTGCGCCACGAGCGGAGGGAGGCGGCGCGCCAGGCGGCCGCTGGGCGCCTGGCTGCTGCCCGAGGAGCTGCCCCGTGGCAGCTGCACGGCCAGGTGCAGGCGCTCGAGCGCGCGCGCTCGGCGCCGAGCGCGCGCGCCAGAGGTGCAGGCGCTCGAGGTGCAGGCGCGCGAGGTGCAGGCGCCCGAGGTGCGGCGGCTGCGGCGCAGGCGGTGGATCTGGCCGCAGGGCCGGGTGACGTCGCGGCGCCCGACGAGGCCCCGGCACAACGAGCTGGTCGCCCGCATGGCCTTGGCGGCGCCGGTGCTGGAAAGCGTGCTGGCGGGGCAGCCCGCGCAGCAGGCGCCCGACCGGCAGGTGCAGCGCGCCAGGCGCAGCGCGGGGCTGCACTGCGCTGCGCGCCGCAGTGCGAGCATCGCTCGCACTGCGCCAGCCTGCCCTCAACCGCCAGCAGCGGCACGGGGCGGCGGAGCAGGTGCTCGGGCGAGGGCCTGCGTGGCCAAGGGCGAGGCGCAGCACCAGCAGGACCAGGCGGCGCCGCCGTGCGGCTGCGTCGCCGCGGTGCCGTCGGCAGCCGAGAAGCCGAAGCTGCACCGCTCGGTGGGGCGGTGGGGCCTCGCGGGCGCCGAGTGGCGGGCAGTGCGCCGCCCGCGGCTGGCGTTCGGCTCCGCCCGGCGGAGCGGGCGCGCCGGGCGGGGCGTCTGCAGGCGCCGCCCCCTCGGGCGTCGGGGCCTCGGCGGTGGCGCGAGGAGTCTTCGAAGGCGCGCGCGCCTGCGGTCTTGGCTGCCGGCGCCGGCGCTGGCGGCAGGGAAACGTCGTCCGACGCGTCGCCCGACAGCCAGTCCGACGTCGAGCCCCGCGTAGCGCCCCTCACCGCCCTCCCCAGCGCGGTGACGGACGTGCTGCAGTTCCTCTATCGGCTCATAGGCGCAGAGCGACGTCGTGGAGGCACGGCGCAGATCGGGCCCAGAGGGAGATACTTCTCGAGCAGGTCGCAGCCGTGCCTGGGGTCCACGTGCAGGAGATGCACTGCGTGGAGAAGGCCGCGGAGGCCGTCGGCACGGTGCGGCTCAGGGTGCTGCAGCGGCGCATGGCGGCGAGCTGCGACGACTCTGGAGGCCAGGCCGGCGCACGGAGGCCGAGGCGGACAGTCCGACGCCCGGCACGGCGGCCGAGCGCCGAGCGGGCCCGGCCTGGCTTCGCGGCGTCTGCGAGGCCCGTCTGGCCAGGGCGAGGTCGACGATCAAGGCGTCTGGGTCTCGAGAAGGGCCCTGGATCGCTACCGTCGGGCCCGGGGGTCGCAGGCGAACCTGGTGAGTCTCGGGTGTTTTTTCCTCGGCTCCGTGTGACCAGTGGACCACTGAGGATTGGCTTTGCTGTGACGCTGACGTCGAGGCCACGTGCATCCGTGGGGGTCGCGCAGTAATGAGCCTCGGTGCGCGCCGAGCTCTAAGGGGCTACGCGGCCCATCCCCTGTCTCTAGCCGTCGGCGGCGATGGGGCGAAGGATGGGCTGCGCTTTTCGGGCCTCTGCCCCGAAGCCCGAAGGAGCCCCGGGGCTCGAGAGCGTGGCCGACAGGCCACTCGAAGCGACCCCGATCCGCACGACGGCGAAAAGTCCGATGAAAAATCCGCCGACCCTGCCGGCGTGTGTGAAGGGCTTTTCCGTTCGAGTCGGGCTTTTCCGTTAGAGTCGTCGTCTCCGTCCTCTGTTCCATTTGCCTGGGCCCTCTTCCTCCCGCGCGCCGCCCAAAGCAAAATTGACCAGCATGGGAGTGACATCGAAGGGAAGCCCCTTCCCTTTGATCCCTTCCCCGCGCCCAGGGGGCGGGGGTCCCGGCAACGGGTCCCAGGGGTAGAGGCCTCCTAGATGGGGTCGGAGTAGATGGGGTCGGAAGATCGCGCCGCATCGTCGATGTATCGGCGATGCATCGGCGATGTATCGGCGATGCACTGGCGATGCATCGTCAACGTCGGCGATGCATCGGCGACGTCGACGTGAAGCAAATCGGCCTGCACATCGAGCCGTATCGTCGATGCATCGGCGATGCTGCGCGATCCTCCGACCCCATCTACTCCGACCCCATCTAGGAGGCCTAGAAGGGGGGAGGGGGGGGGGTCGGCACCCAGATACGCTTGCCCCCCCGGGCGATTCCGAACCCCTCGCGCGGTCCCCTCGCCGTCTTCAGGGTCGGCGGCAACGGCCGCAGGGCCTTCGCAAGAGGCCCCGAGCTTTTTGTTCCTGGGCGTGCTCCTGCCGCTGGCCCCTGGCTGGGTTTTGCCCCCCCCCCCCAGGCAGGGGGACAAAAACGTTTGATGCTCCTCCTCCTCCTCCTCCTCCTCCTCCTCCTCCTCCTGCTCCTCCCCCTCCTTCCATCGATCAAATCCGAAGATATGTTCTGATATTCAACGTGTACACATGCTTGACACGGATCATGGATGCACCGAGGGCCAGGCGGGAGAGGTTCAAGGGAGGGTAGTTTCCTGGGTTGTCCCAGTCGCCCCAAAGCTGTACCCCTTTGAACTCCCGAATAAGCTGTACCCCCTTACTTCCCGTACAAGCTGTACCCCCCTGAAATTCCCGAACAAATTGTACTTGGTCTCAGAAGAATGTTGTTTGGCACGAACTTGAACTGGACAAGCTGTACCCCCTTGAATTCCCGAACAAGCTGTAGCCCCTTGAAGTCCCGAGCAAGTCGCACTTGTTCACTCCATTGGCATGCATTGGCATGCTTTGGCATGCTTGCGCCTTGTTTTGCCATGGTTTGGCATGCTTTGGCTGGCATTGGCATGACTTGGCAACCATTGGCATGCATTGGCATGCTTGTGCTTGCTTTGACATGCTTTGGCATGCTTGCGCATGCATTGGCATGCTTTGGCATGCATGAGTGTGCATTAGCATGGCTTGCGCATGGTTTGGCATGCATATCATGAATTGGTGTGATTTGGCATGCTTGCGCATGATTTGGCATGAGTTGGCATGTGGCGTGTTCTGACATGATTTGGCATGCTTTGGTATGCACTGTGATGAAGTGGTATGCGATGGCATGCGTTGGCATGCTTGCGCATGCTCCAAACAGGCTCCAAAAACTGGAAAATGCCACCCGAAAAAACCATCGGAAGTGATTCCACATTCGGTGTCGATTCGTTGATTTTCTGGGCCGCAGAAGTCCTCCCACTTTGGGGCATCGCCACGCCAAGCCATGTCATGCTACGCGTTGATCTCCAACACCCTGCTATGCCATGTAATGCTATGCCATTCTGCGACATCCTGCTGTGCGAATAGAGAGGAGACCTACGCCATGGTAAGAGATGGGAGGGAGGGTATACGTCAGATATGACGCGAGCGCACCTAGCTTGCGGCTCCACAATTACTTATTCAATATGAATACTACTCTCTTCTCTCCCCTGGTGACGTCTGGGAAATGAAGGCCCTCTCCGCGTACTTGCTTTTTACACACAAGATTCCCAGGAAGTGGGTTTTCGCTCGGGTATTTGTTCAAAGTGCTGCTCTCGCTGAAACGCTGGCCTCATGCTCGGGCTTCCGCTCATTACGAATCGTATTCCCGCTGCAGCGCTGGCCTCATTTCCGCGCTTCCGCTAGTTCCGAATCGTGCTCCCACTGCAGCGCTGGCGTCATTATTTCCAGCGCCATGGCACGGCATGGTTTTCGGTCCTCCCAAATAAGCCCCAAAATCTAAAACATTACCCCCCCGAAAAAACCATGGGAGGTAATTACACATCCGGTGCCGATTCGTTGATACTTGGGGCCGCAGACCCCCCCCACTTTGGGCCTTCGCCACGCCATGTTATGTCAGGCTACGCGCCCTCCGAATCGCGTTCCCGCTGCAACGCTGGCCTCATTTCCGCGCTTCCGCTAGTTCCGAATCGTGCTCCCGCTGCAGCGCTGGCGTCATTATTTCCAGAGCCATGCCACGGCATGGTTTTCGGTCCTTCCAAAAATGGCCCCCAAATCTAAAACATTACCCCCCGAAAAAACCATCGGAAGTGATTACACATTCGGTGCCGACTCGTTGATTTCTTGGGCCATGAAAGCCCCCCCCCATGGGGACCTTGGAAAACGATCCGGCTGGAAAACTTCGATCCGACTTGGCCCCGTGAGGGGTCCAGGGGCCCAGCGCGAGCCGATGGTTCAAGGAAGCCAGACCATCGAGCCTGGCAGCCCGCCGTAGCATTCCCTGACATTCGTCCTCGCCCGCCGCAGCTTCCCCCACCGCCGCCGCCGTCGTCGTCTGCGTCGTTGTCGCCGTCGGCAATTTATGTGCGTTCCCTTGAGCTTCCGGAAATCTTCGGGCCATCCGCCACGCCTCGTACAGAGCTGTCCGGGGAGCCCAGGGAGACTTGAAGGGGGCTCGGGGAACGCAAGGCAGCGTGTCGAAAGGAAGGGAGTGGGCCTTACGCGATGACATAACCCCTACCAGACGGCACTTGGCATTCGAAAGCGCCCACATCGGGCAAGCACAGTTGCGCAGGACAGTGAGCCGGGATTCTGGACAGGCCGTTTCCTTTCGTACACGGGCCAGTTATCCTCCAAGCCATCCTGTGCCATGCAATGGCATGCAATGCGATGCTGCGTTGTGCTCCGCTGTGCGATGCCATGCTTTGCGATGCTCCGTTTTGGGATACAATGCTACACTACGCAATGCCAAGCCATGCTATGACATGCTCTGCTCTGCCGCGTTCTTCGACACGATACTATGCCGTGCTTTACCATGCCTCGCAAACCCTCTCGGGATCATTGCCTTGCTCGACATCAGCCTGTGCGCATAAAAAGGAGATCTGCACCATGGGAAGGGTTGGGAGGGAGCGGCATGACGACAGATATGACGCGAGCGCACCTAGCTTGCCCCTCCCCCCTCCCCTCTCCCCCCCCCTCCCCCTCCCCTCCCCCTCCTCCTCTCCTCCTCCCTCCTCCTCCTCCCTCCTCGCCTCCTCCTCCTCCGCTCCTCCTCCTCCTCTCGTCCTCCTCCTCCTCCTCCTCGTCCTCCTCCTCCTCCTCCTTCTCCTCCTCCTCTCCTCCTCCTCCTCCTCCCACTCCTCCCCCTCCTCCCCTTCCGCCCCCCCCCCCCACCCCCGGGGCGGCGGGCCTCGAGCAGGTCCAGCAGGCGCTGCTCGGAGGCGTAGGACACGAAGAGCGTGGCCTCGCAGGTCCGCTCCGCCGCTGCCGCCGCCGCCAAGTCCTCCACTTCGTCGTCGTGCTCGCCGTCGCCGCCGCCTTCCGCCCTCCCTCCTCCACGCCCGCCTCTCCCGCCTCCTCCTCTTCCACCTCCTCTTCTCTTCCCCGTTCCCCTTCCTCCACGCCCTCCTTCCTGCCCCCCCCCTCCACCTACTACGCCGCTGTTCCCTTCCACGCCGCTCTACCCACCCACCCACGGTCCGACGGTGCCCCGAGTCCGACGGGACAGCGCGGCAGGCCACGCCAGCGCTCGCGGGCGGGCGCAGCCGCGCCCAGCTCAACCTTGCAAGGTTTCTGTCATCTCGGCGCGCCAGCTGTGAGTGCTGGGCCGAGACGACGACGACGACGACGACGACGACGACGACGACGACGACGACGACGACGACGACGACGAGCGGTCGCGGCGACGAGCGCCCCCGAGCCGCTGCGGGGCGGCGCGCTGCCGGCGCCACGGCGGGCTGCCCGAGGGTGTCCTCGACGTTGTCGGCCGCGCCTGTGGGCGCTGTGAAGCCGCTGCACTGCCACGACACTCCTCATCCTCCTTCGTCCTCCTCCTCCTCGTCCTCCGTGTCCTCCTCCACCTCCTTCGTCCTCCTCCTCCTCCTCCTCCTCGTCCTCCTCCTCCTCCTCCTCGTCCTCCTCCTCCTCCTCCTCCTCCTCGTTCTCGTCCTCCACCTCTCCCTCTCCCTCTTCCTCCTCCTCCTCCTCCTCCTCCTCCTCCTCTTCTATCCCTCTTCCTGATAAACAAGTCCTCATTGTCGCATCCCGCCACGGGTCGGTGGGGCGGGTCGGGGGCTTCGCCTGAGACCTCCTCGCGATTTATGATCCTGAGGCCTGAAATGTTCAACAACTTCGCGGATGAAGGGCGGGTGGCAGTCTGTGGCTCTCGCCTGAACGCCGCGTGCATTCGCCTTAAGACTCTGCAGGAGCTTCACGGGTGGAAAGGCGGCTCGTCCTCAAACTGTGGTCTTCGCATGTGCGCCGCGCACGTTTGGTGTGCCAACTTTGCAGAAGCTTCACGCGTGGAGGCCGGCTCCTTTCAAACTGTGATTCTCGCTTGAGCGCCGCGCACATTCGTCTTAACAGTTTACGGCAGCTTCAAAGATTCGTATTGTTGACGTCCCACCAAACATGCATTGGCACAGTCCAGGGTTGCCAGATCGCGACAAACACCTTAATTCAGCGGAGTTGGTGTCCCGAAATGGTGTTTTGGCATTGTTCGAATCGTAGTGTTGTTTCGCGGCGTTGAATTCCCAGTGCTTTGGTACGGTTGAAGATTTTCAAACGGCTGTCTTCCAACGGGGCTCTTCCAGCAGTGAAAATGGATCCTGCTGGGAGCCTGTGAAGAGGCAGGTTGGAGGGAGGGTTTATTGCAACATCGTTGATGAGTCTTTGCCTTACAGTGATTCTCCTCCTCCTCCTCCTCCTCCTAGTCCTCCTCGTCCTGGTCCTCCTCCGCCTCCTCCTCCTCGTCCTCCTCCTCGTTCTCGTCCTCGTCCTCCTCCGCCTCCTCATCCTCCTCCGCTATTCCTGTTCCCTATGAATAACTCCTCCCTGTCGCGCCCCGAGGCCGGTCGAAAGGGCGGGCCGGGCGTTTCGCCTGAGACTTCCTTGCCAGGTATGGACCCTGAAGCCTGAGAGTTGACAACAGCTTCACAAATGGAAGACGGGTGGTTTCCAAAATGTGGCTCTCGCCTCAGCGCCGAACACGTTCGTCATAACAACCTGCAAGAGCTGAACGGATTGAGGGCGGGTGGTTTTCGAAATGTGTCTCTCGTCTTCGCGCCGCGCACACTCGTTCTAAACATGTGCAAGAGCTTCTCGGATTGAAGGCAGATCGTGATCAAATTGTGGCTCTCGCATTAGCGCCGCGCACATTCGTTTTCAACATTTGCAAGACCTTCACGGATTGAGGGCGGCTCGTTTTCAACATGTGGCTCTCACACTCGCGAAGCGCACAGTCGCTTTAAAATATTGCAAGAGTTTCACGGGATGCGGGCGGCTCTTTTTCAAAATGTAGCTCTCGCCTTAGGGCCGCGCACATTCGTTCTAAACGTGTACAAGAGCTTCACTGATTCTCATGGTTAATGTACCAGAAGCGCTGCTATGGAACGATTCAGGATTGTCAGGGCGCAACAGTTACGCTGATTCGCGGTGTTGAAGTTCCAGGAACGGTGTTCTGGCACGATTCAGGATCACCAAGACGCAAGAGTCAGGTTACATCGTGGCGTTGAGATCCTGAGAATGGAGTTCTGGCATGCCTCAGGATTGTCACACGGTCGTCCTCCAACTCAGCAACTTTCTCAGTGGAAACGAACCCGTGTAGAGGCCCATGAAGAGGGAGCTTGGAGGGAGGCTGAACTCCAACATCGTTGATGAGTCTTGGGTTTGAACTGGTCCCCCTCCTCCTCCCACTCTTCCTCCTCCTTCTCCTCCTCCTCCTCCTCGTCCTCCTCGTCCTCCTCGCCCTCCTGGTCGTCCTTCTCCTCCTCCTCCTCCTCCTCGTTCTCGTCCTCCTCCTCGTCCTCCTCCTCCTCCTGCTTCTCCTCGTCCTCCTCCTCGTCCTCGTCCTCGTCCTGCTCCCCCTCCTCCTCCTCCTCCTCCTCCTCCTCCTCCTTCTCCATTCCTTTCCCTTATACTTAGTTTCTCCCTGTCGCACCCCGAGGCCAGTTTTTAGGGCGAGTCAGGTGTTTCGCCTGAGAATTCCTCATCATTTATGACCCTTAATCTTAAACATTGTTTAACAGCTTCACACAGGGTCGTTTTCAAAACATGGTTCCCGCCTTAGCGCAACGCATTTTCTTTTAACAAAAAACACAGGTGCAAGGAGTTTTATGGATTGAGGGCGACCCGTTTTCAACATGTGGCTCTCGCCTTAGCGCCGCGTGCACTCGCTCAAATCATTTGCAAGAGTTTCACGGATTGAGGGCGGTTCGTTTTCAAAATGTGGCTCTCGCCTTAGCGCCGCGCACATTCGTTTTTTAACATTTGCAAGAGTTTCACGGGCTCACATGAGCAGCGTACCAGACATGGTGCTTTAGAAGGATTCAGGATTATCAGGGTGCAACAGTTGCGTTGGTTCGCCGTTTTAAAGTCCCTGGAATGGCGTTCTGGTACGACTCCGGATCGTCAAGACGCAACAGTCAGGTTGATTCGTGGCGTTGGAATCCCGAGAACAATGTTTTGGCATGCTTCAGGGTCTTCAAACGGTTGTCTCCCAACGCGGCAATTCCCTCAATGGAAATGACCCCTTGCAGGGGCCTGTGAAGCGGAAGCTTGGAGGGAGGGTGTATTCCAACCTCGTTGATAACTCTTGGGTTTACACTGGTCCTCCTCCTCCTCCTCCTCCTCCTCCTCCTCCTCCTCCTCCTCCTCCTCCTCCTCCTCCTCCTCCCCCTCCCCCTCCCCCTTTCCTCCTCCTCCTCCTCCTCCCCTCCTCCTCCTCCTCCTCCTCTCTTACACCCTCCCTCCCTCCCCCCCCTCCCTTCCTCCCTCCTTCTCGCCCCCCCTCCTCCCTCACGCCCTCCCTCCCCCGGCACCCAGCGCCTCGCGCGGAGCCCGCGGCGGCCAGCGCGCCGCAAGACGACCCGGCCTCGGGGGGCGGGCCTCCGGGAGCGCGGCGTGCCGATCGCTGCACGCGATGCGACGGCAGGACAACCAACGCCCGTACGGCAGGTTCGTGTCGTGACGACCCCGGCGTTGGTTTTTGACACCGCAGGGATCGTTCAACCTTGAACGATCGGCCGTTCCCGCAACGTCCGATCGTTCAACATCGATCGATTCTGGGCCGCCGTCGGCGTTCAACCTTGAACGCCCGCGCTGGGGTCGCCGCTGGTCGACACGACGCAAACCTACCGTAGCAAGGACGCACGATGAGGGTGCACGGGGGCCTTGTACGGGGCGTGAAAACGACCACAGCCACTGCTTTTGTTTTGATGCCGCCTGCCAGCCCGCAGCAACAATCGGGGAGACGTAAGACCCGGGTACGGGGGACTCGGAAATCCCCGACGAGGTCGTCAAAAAAATGACGAGGCCGAGCCTGCATTTTGACGAGGCCTCCCGCTGCAGACATCCCCCGAAACTCCTCCTCGTCAAAATCCGAGGCGCGGTCGTCAAAAAACGATGGCGAACCCGAGTCCCGGCAAACCCGGGTCTTACGCTCCCCCGAAACAAAGCAGTGGTTGTGGTCATTTTCGTTGAGCTTGGCACCAGGGAGATGACCGCAACCACTGCTTCTTTTTCGGCCGGCTGGAAGGCGGCGCAAACAAGAAGCAGTGGCTGTGGTCATTTTCCCGTCCCGCACCTTGGGAGGCCATGTCGACACTTCGCGAGCGGGGCGCGGCCAGCGAAAGCGGCCAAGGATGGGCCGAAGGGGAAGGATGCAGAGGTAACCTTGGAAAGTCGCTCGTCCTTCCCATCCGTGTTGACGTTGAGCCTTTAAAAAAAAGATAACGAGTTCTGGGTGTCGACGTTTGTCCGAAAGCTGGGGAGGGGGGGGGCTGGATCTGGGCCGGTTCATAATCGATCCGTTTTGACAGTCGCGCAAGCAGACTGGGGGGGTTCGACCAGTCGCCACAAGCAGCCACGATCTTCTGCTTTATAGGGGGTGAGGACCCGCGACGACCGGCGAAACGATCCATAAAAGACAGCTGCGTAGTGGCCAGCGTGCTTGGGTTTGCACCCTCCAGCTCCGCGCCCCGAAAGCCGCGCACCTACTGTCGCTTCGGCGAAGGGTCCCTCTTGCGTGCAGCCGAGGTTTGTGGATCGCGGCTCTTCGGCGTCTGTGGCCCTGTCGGAGCCTCCGGGGCGGTGCCCGTCGCCGTGCCTGCCTGCACTCCTACCGAAATTCTGGTCGGAACGGGCCCCTGGAGAGGTCCCAAGAGGGTTCCAAGAGGGTTCCAAGAGGCGATTTTGAAGGCTCCGTCCTCGTCTTCGTTGTCCTCCTCCTCCTCCTCCTCCTCCTCCTCCTCCTCCTCCTAAGCCTCATCCTTACCCTTATCGTCTTCCTTTTGCTGTCCCTCCTCTTCCTCGTCGTCATGGTCCTCCTCCTCCTCCTCCTCCTCCTCCTCCTCCTCCTCCTCCTCCTCCTCCTCCTCCTCCTCCTAGGTCCAGAGGGCTGAGTTCTGCGAGGAAAGTGAAGAGGAGGAGGGAAGAGGGAAGAGCGCCATGCACTCCGCACGGGATCAATTGGACGACGAGGCCCCGAGACAGGAGGATGGAGGATGGATGGGGCAAACCAGCAAAGAGAGTTGAGAGGAGAAGGCGGAGGCGAGGTAGGGGCAGCGGGGAGGAGAGAGAGAAGGGCGGAGGGAAGTGGGGAAAGAAGTCGCTGAGAGCGCAGCGTCCGTGACCACCAAGGCCGCCCGAAATTCGCGCAACGAGGCCCGCGATGCGCGGCTATCTCCGCACCCTCCGCCGGGAAAGGCGCCTCTCCGACACTCTCCAACTTGAGCCTGAGGGGCAACGATAGGGGGGAACTGGCACAGCGGGGGAAACATCGACCTGGAATCGACGATACATCGCCGATGGATCGGCGATGCGATAGGCCCCCGATAGCGAAGCCGCACCTTCATGGGCGGGGTGGGGCTATCAGACCCCTATCGGCGATCAATGACTGATTGGGGGTCGATGCACCCCCCTACAATGGAGGCCAATGCACGAGAAACCTTCCACAAGAAACCCAAGCCGGAGACCACAGGACGTCCATTGATTTTCGTGTGGGAACGTCACGATTTCCACAGCAAAACCATCGAAATCCAAGAAACCCAGGGCACCCTGGAGGCACGCAGGGTTTCTTGGGCCCACTGTAAGACTCGGGCTTGGGGGACTCGGGTTGGCCTGACGAGGCCATCATGGGAAAGACGAGACCCAGTCTGAAATTCGACGCGAGTTCCCGCTGCAAACATCCCACGAAAACTGAACCGTCACAGTCCAGGACGCGCTCATCAGAAAGCATCGGCACACCCGAGCTCCCCCCTGTCGGTGCCCCTGGAAAGCCGCGGTGCGCGAAGCACGGTGACCGGGACAGGGCGAGCTGAGACCACGGCGGCGCAGAATCGGTCTCTGGACCCCTCCTGGGGGTCCAGGCGCACCAGCCTTCGGAGCTGCGTGCAGCTGTGGCGACGAGGGGCACGCCCCGAAGGCCAGATGTAGGACGCGCACGATGCCATGCTAAGGATACCTGGGAGGAGGAGGCGGAGGAGGAGGAGGAGCAGGAGGAGGAGGCGGAGGAGGAGGAGGAGGAGGAGGAGGATACCTAGCACGACCACGAGGATGAGATTGGCGCAGGATACGTTCCAAGATTTCCAAGATATGGCGGCCTCCGCGTCTGGAGCCCGTGCGGAACACGGGGGAATCTGGGACATCTAGGAAACCTGGGACAGCATCACCCTCGTGACTCGTGACCTCTTGCTCCTCTGAAAACCCATGAAGCCCGAAGAGGCCCGCGGGAGGCTCTCTATAGGGCCCCGGGTGGCCCCCCAAAGCGGCCCCAGACCCGCCCCCCACTCCAGAGGCCCCCGAGAGCGCTCCGAAAGGACCCCAAGGAGCATCCCTGAGGACTCTGGCCCACGCCGGCGCCATCCTCGTCGCTGCCCGCCGCCCTGCGGGGTCGGCGGGCACCGGCCGCGGGGCCCTCGCAATATTTGGAGGCCTGGAAATGGGCACCAGCACCAGCCCAGGGGGTTGCCTCCCCAGGGGGAAGATGATCCTAGATTTCGGTGCTGGTGGCAGTATTTCGGCCACACTGGAGGCCAGAATCTTACCACCACCACCGAGATCGGGATCTCCCTAGGTGGAGGCACTCCGCCGATCTTGGTGTTGGTGTCAACCTCTGGGCCTGCGACAATACCGTTGTTCCAGCTCGCCCTCCTCGGAGGCCACCTCCTGCAGGCCCCCTGGGGGGCCGGGGCAATGCCGCGCGGGGGGGCGCCGGAGCGCCGCCGAGGGCGCCTCTCACGCCAGAGGCGCCGCGTGCGTGCCGGAGAGAGAGAGAGAGAGAGAGAGAGACATGATCGCAGGCCTAGAGGTTG
>CAUYUJ010014558.1:75000-100000 GCA_963575745.1 Prorocentrum cordatum
GCCTCGAAAGTGGCGACAGTTTCACAGATCGCAGCCCCCCAGGGATGGCGAGGTCTAATTTGAATCTGCCCGTGGCGTCACTGTGCTGGGCCCCCCAGCAGGCCTCGAAAGTGGCGACAGTTTCACAGATCGCAGCCCCCCAGGGATGGCGAGGTCTAATTTGAATCCGCCCGTGGCGTCACTGTGCTGGGCCCCCCAGCAGGCCTCGAAAGTGGCGACAGTTTCACAGATCGCAGCCCCCCAGGGATGGCGAGGTCTAATTTGAATCCGCGCGTGGCCCACTGTGCTGGGCCCCCCAGCAGGCCTCGAAAGTGGCGACAGTTTCACAGATCGCAGCCCCCCAGGGATGGCGAGGTCTAATTTGAATCCGCGGTGGCCCCACTGTGCTGGGCCCCCCAGCAGGCCTCGAAAGTGGCGACAGTTTCACAGATCGCAGCCCCCCAGGGATGGCGAGGTCTAATTTGGGTCCGCGCGTGGCCCTCACTGTGATGGGCCCCCCAGCAGGCCTCGAAAGTGGCGACAGCTTCACAGATCGCAGCCCCCCAAGGATGGCGAGGAGGTTAATTGAAATCCGCGCGTGGCGTCACTGTGCTGCCCCCCCCAGCAGGCCTCGAAAGTGGCGACATCTTCACAGATCGCAGCCCCCCAGGGATGGCGAGGTCTAATTTGGGTCCGCGCGTGGCGTCACTGTGCTGCCCCCCCCAGCAGGCCTCGAAAGTGGCGACAGTTTCACAGATCGCAGCCCCCCAGGGATGGCGAGGTCTAATTTGGGTCCGCGCGTGGCGTCACTGTGCTGGGTCCCCCAGCAGGCCTCGAAAGTGGCGACAGTTTCACAGATCGCAGCCCCCCAGGGATGGCGAGGTCTAATTGAAATCCGCGCGTGGCGTCACTGTGCTGGCCCCCCCAGCAGGCCTCGAAAGTGGCGACAGTTTCACAGATCGCAGCCCCCCAAGGATGGCGAGGTCTAATTTGGGTCCGCGCGTGGCGTCACTGTGCTGGCCCCCCCAACAGGCCTCGAAAGTGGCGACAGTTTCACAGATCGCAGCCCCCCAGGGACGGCGAGGTCTAATTTGGGTCTGCGTGTGGCGTCAACTGTGCTGGGTCCCCCAGCAGGCCTCGAAAGTGGCGACAGTTTCACGGATCGCAGCCCCCCACAAGGATGGCGAGGTCAAATTTGAGTCTGCCCGTGGCGTCACTGTGCTGGGCCACCCCAGCAGGCCTCGAAAGTGGCGACAGTTTCACAGATCGCAGCCCCCCAGGGATGGCGAGGTCTAATTCGAGTCTGCCCGTGGCGTCACTGTGCGGGGCCCCCCAGCAGGCCTCGAAAATGGCGACAGTTTCACAGATCGCAGCCCCCCAGGGACGGCGAGGTCGAATTTGGGTCCGCGCGTGGCGTCACTGTGCTGGGCCCCCCAGCAGGCCTCGAACGTGGCGACAGTTTCACAGATCGAAGCCCCCCGCAGGCAAGGCAGGAGGAGGCAAGAGGGAGGCGGGACGGGAAGGAGGAAGTGGAGACCACACTGCTCTATTCAAAACGAATACCCAACCAAGGAGGGCTGGGAAAAAAAACAGGAGCACGGCAGAATATGCCCCAAGAGCGAAGGAGCACGGCAGAAACAAGCCACAATAACTAAGGAGCACGGCAGAGAAAACACCAAGAACACGGCAGAATAGTAAAGAATACAGGAGAAACAAGACCAGCAGCACGGCAAAATAGGCCCCAAGAGCTAAGAAGCACGGCAGAATAGACCCCACGAGCGAAGGAGCACGGCAGAAAACCAGGAGCACGGCAGACTATACTCCAAGAGCTAAGGAACACGGCAGACAAAGACCAGGAGCGCGGCAGAATAGGCCCGAAGAGCGAAGACGCACGGCAGAAAAAGACCAGGAGCACGGCAGAATAGGCCCCCACAGCGACGGAGCACGGCAGACAAATACAGGAGCGCGGCATAATAGACCCCAAGAGCTAAGGAGCACGGCAGAATAGACCCCAAAGCGAAGGAGCGCGGCAGAACAACACCAAGAACACGGCAGAATAAACCCCAAGAGCTCAGGAGCACGGCAGAATAGGCACCAGGAGCACGGCAGAATAGGCCCGAAGAGCGAAGGAGCACGGCAGAAATAGTCCAGGAGCACGGCAGAATAGACCCCAAGAGCGAGGGAGCACGGCAGAATAGGCCCGAAGAGCGAAGGAGCACGGCGGAAGAAACAACAGAAGCACGGCAGAATAGACCCCAAGAGCGAAGGAGCACGGCAGAACAAGACCAGGAGCACGGCCGGCTAGACCCCACGAGGTAAGGAGGACGGCAGAAAAAAAGACCAGGAGCACTGCAGAATAGACACGAAAAGCGAAGTAGCACGACATAAAAAAACGGGAGCACGGCAGAATAGGCCCCAAGAGCACGGCAGAAAAAAGGCCAGGAGCACGGCAGAATAGGCCCCCAAAGCGAAAGAGATCGGCAGAAAAAAGACCAGGATCAGGGCATCATAGACCCGAACAGCTAAGGAGCACGGCAGAAAAAGACCAGCAGCACGGCAGAATAGGCCCGACGAGCGAAGGAGCACGGACTAAAAAACAGGAGCACGGCAGAAAATACCCCAAGAGCTAAGGAGCACGGCAGCATAGGCCCCAAGAGCGAAGGAACACGACAGGAAAAAAAACAGGAGCACGGCAGAATAGACCCCAAGAGCTGAGGAGCACGGCAGAAAAAGACCATGAGCACGGCAGAATAGGCCCGAAGAGCGAAGGAGCACGGCAGAAAAAGACCAGGAACACGGCAGAAGAGGCCCCAAGAGCGAAGGAGCACGGCAGAAAAAGATCAGTAGCACGGCAGGCCCCAAAAGCGAAGGAGCACGGCAGAAAAAAAAACAGGAGCATGGCAGAATGGACCCCTAAGCGAAAGAGCACGGCAGAATAGACCCCAAGAGCGACGGAGCACGGCAGAAAAAGACCAGGAGCACGGCAGAATAGGCCCCAAGAGCTAAAGAACACGGCAGAGAAAGACTAGTAGCACGGCAGAATAGGCCCCCAAAGCGAAGGAACACGGCAGAAGAAGACCAGGAGCACGGCAGAATAGGCCCCAAGAGCGAAGGAGCACGGCAGAATAGGCCCGAAGAGTAAAGGAGCATGGCAGAACAAGACCAGGAGCACGGCAGAATAGACCCCAAGTGCTGAGGAGCACGGCAGAATAGGCCCCAAGAGCGAAGGAACACGGCAGAAAAAGATCAGGAGCATCGGCAGAATAGAGCCCAAGAACTAAGGAGCACGGCAGAAAAAGACCAGGAGCACGGCAGAAGAGGCCCCAAGAGCGAAGGAGCAAGGCAGAAAAGACCAGGAGCACGGAAGAGTTGACCCCAAGAGCTGAGGAGCACGGCAGAATAGGCCCCTGGAGCGAAGAAGCACGGCAGAAAAAAAACAAGGAGCACGGCAGAATAGGCCCCAAGAGCGAAGGAGCACGGCAGAAAAGGACCGTGCTGCCGTTTCGTCTGCAATGCTCCTGCGTGGTCTGCCGTGCTCCTCGTCTTGTTCTGCCGTGTTCCTTCGGTTTCAAGACGATGTCGCGAAGATTATGTTTTAATGTATGCAGCGAAATCGCCATGTTCGGGACACTTCAAGAGCAATATCAAGGAGATGTTAAGAACATATCATTGTTTAAGGATGTCCCCAACGAAATTATCATTCTCTGTCATACTCTTTTTTTCCGTCTGCCGTGCTCCGCCCGATGTTCTGAGGATGTCTGCAACGAGAGCGCCATTTTTAACATGAGGGGTAGTAAAACAGCATCTCCGATACATCATTTTTGTGGGGATGTCTCCGGCGAGACTTACGATTTTGAACCTATGTCACATTCGCGATTTCCCATTTTGGGGGGATGTCTCTGGCGAAACGCTCATGTTTGATAAATTCGATGTTGCGAACATATAATTATGGTGAGGATGTCCCAGGCGAAATCACATTTTGGGGTCGTCTCGAGGGCGCGCTTGGGGCTTGGGGGTCATATTGGGGCTTATTTGGGGCTCTTTGGGGCCCTCTTGATGCCCTCCAAAATCATTACAGTGCGATGTCAGACATATTGATGTTTGAGGATGTCCCTAGAGAAATCGTCATTTGTAGAAGGCTGGCTTAGACCATCAGGAAGCCTTTTCAGGAGCGATTTTCAAGTCGATGCTAGAACAGCAGTTTTCAAAACGATGTTGTTGCATTTGTTCATTGTTTGAGGATGTCCCCAGCGAAATCGTCATTTTCGGCAGTCTCCCAGGCGCTCTAAGAGCAATTTTTTTTTTTGGGGGGGGGGGGGGCGGGCTGATGGCAGCACAGTCCACGTGGAGTGCTCTACTCGGGATGCAACGCGACAAATCGTGTCCGTTGTCGACGCGCTGGACGTTTTCCAATCAGCGCGCAACATCAATTGATCAATGGGTGCGTCAAGCTTCTTCGCCTGCGAAACGCGGCTTGAAACCTCCTGAAATTGATACAGTAAGAAATATTATCAGCTGGGAACATTGAGCACTCCTATAGATAGAAAGATCTGGGCGTGGCGTAAACCTACATGACACTTCACTCAGAGAGGCCAAATGCAGACAAAGAACACGTCCCGCACAGGGCGCTCTAAGAGCCATCTTGAGGTCCTTGTTGGCCTCTCGTTTCTTCCGCTTGAAGCTCTTCAAGAACGATGTCAAGACGATGTTGAGAACATCTCATTTTTCGAGGATGCCCCTAACGAAATACAAGTTTTGGAATTTTTCTGGTCCGCCGCGCTCCTCCCGATGTTCTGAAGATGTCTGCAGCGAGAGCGCTATTTCTAAGATGAGAAATAATAGAACAGCTGTTCCAACATATCGTCTGTGAAAAAAGAGAGCGTGCGCAGGAGGCCGCTGAGAGGGCCGAGGAGGGCTCTTTGGAGGCGACTCCCACTCTGAGAGCGTATATGCATGCGCGAGACACGAAAGAGTGTGAGAGAGAGAGAGAGAAAAAAAAAAAAAAAAAAAAGAGAGAGAGAGAGAGACCGCTGCCCCTGGTGGGGATTGGGGAAGTGAAGAGCAACGCCATGTCCTACGGAATCGAATCGAGGAGGGCGCCCTTCTCTTTGATCAAGTCCCCACCGAGGGGGAAGGGGTGGCTGGGAGGAGCCCCCACCCCATTGGGCGTTCCCCCTGTGGCCCCGGGCTGACACGTAGTGCGGCGTGGAGTCCAAACTTCCAGCATGCTGCGAGATGGTCCCAGGGGCCAGAGCTGGAGCCGTCTCGGGGGCCTCTTGGCCCGCGCTCGCTCGAGCCCCTCCGTTCTGGCCCTGGAAGGCCAGACCTTTCCGAAATGCGCGGCGCGCGTGCGTGCGTGCGCGCGCGTGCGCGATCTCCACGTCCTCGCCCTGTTTCGGCCCCGAGGGGCGCCCGACACGGCGCGAACGTCCAACGTGCCGTGGGACGGCCCCGGGGGCCGGTGCGGGGCCGGGGGCCGGCGCCGGGGCTGGCGCCGGACGGTCTCAACCGGACCAGCAGGGCCCGCCGAGCCACCGACCAGCTGCCAGCGGCAAGGCGTGCGCCAGAAGGCGCGCAGAGCACGGCCATCTGAAAACGGAGCACGCGCCCAGAAAAAGGCGAGCGACGAGAGCAGACCTTAACTGTCATCGGCGATGGCTCGCGGGCGGGCAGGGCCGCGACATGGGCGCGCCGGCAGGCTACCGCGAGATATCCGCCGACCCCCGCCCGCCGGGGGCGCCGAGGCGCACGAGGTCATCGGCTGTCCCCGAGCCGGGGGGCGAGGGGAAAGGGGGGGGCACGAGCTCGCCGGCGCCCGGCCGCCCTTCGGGGGCCTTCGGACGGGAAAGAGCGCTCCGAGACGGGCCAAGAGGGCCCCAAGGAGGCCACAGGACGGACCAAGAGAGCTCCGAGACGGCCCAAGAGCGCCAAGACGCTCAACGCGTCCTCCAGGCGGCCCAAAGGGCTCCTTCGATACACCCCAAGAGCACGCCAAGAGGCCCCCCACGAGGCCGAAAGCATAGATCTTCCCTGGGCTTTACAAGAAGTCAGCACGTCATCGCCTTTTCAATGTCTCCGACGCCCAAAAACGACCCGAACAGCCCCAAAGATCGCCCCGAGACGGCCCGGAGGGCCCCCAGACAGCACAAGAGGGCCCCAAGACGGCCCAAGAGGGCTCTCAGGCCCCCTCGGGACAGCACAAGGCTGCCCCGAGAGGGGTCCGGAAAAGCCCCACGAGGGGAAACGAGAATCGACCAGACCAACTTCGTCGACGTCGTTCATTTCATCCCGTTCCTCCCTCGCCCATCTATGGGGGTCGGCGGAATAGCGCAAGCATCTTGAGCAAGGTCAGCGTCACAAGGTGACAGTCGAATTGAAAATGGGGATGCGAAAACCCCCAGAACGGAAAATGCGTGGCACCTGTAGGGCGGAAAGCGTCGAACCACGACTTGACCTGTCCAAGACTAACACAGAAAACTAGCCCATCAATTGACTCACTGCGTCTTTTCCCGTGGCGAGCTCGGCAATGATCTGACCTAGCACCGCAAACATTGCCATGCGACCGTTGTTGATCTCGTAATCCCGATCCACATTGATCGACTCGCTGAATCTGAAGGGATCGCCGAAATCACCAGCATCTTTGGAGGCGTCATCCTTCCACAGAACCAGCTCGTGCAAGCCCGCCCCCAAGAATAATGCAACAAAGCCGGCACCGCCCGCTTCTGTGAGGACGGCTCCGATGCCAGAGGGCACGTCCTGAAAACCGGGAGCCGTCCAAAAATGCGGCAGGACCATTCCGACCGAAGCCATCATCGCCACTCTGCCGTGTTTGAGCTCAGCGACCCTGAGCTTGCGGAATCCTGCCTCATCCTTGCCCTTGCTGAAACCGGCTGGGTCGAAGAATCCGAGGGGCTCGGTCACGCCCTGCTGCACTGCCGGGTCGAACGCCTTCCTGGCGCTCGGTCCGACACTGCGTCCGTACCCCGCAGCTGCGATAGCGAGGACACCGGCTGCGCCACACCGTGCCGCAGTGCTGCTCGATGTGGAGCGACTGCCTGCCTGATCCTTCCAAGGGCTAGAACCGCGCAGGGCAGGCACCCTGGCCAAGCGGTGATTGGGAGACGAGCTTGGCATCATGAAGACCTGACCTGCGAACGTGGCCCCACAGCAAGCAAGAACCAACGAGAAACTAGCGTGGCTTGCGTTACGCGGCATGGGATCAAGCTGACGCCGCTGACAGGTTGGTCGAACGCGTTGAGCGCAACTAATGAACACAATGCAACTCGATCCAGAAAGCTACGGACCAGTGCTGGAGCCGTCTTGGGAGCCTCTTGGGCCGTGTTCGAGCCACTCAAGGCTGGCCCAAATTCAAATCGTCCAGAAATCCGCGGCTCTGGCATGACTTCCACGTTCTCGCCTTTTCGGCCTCACGAGCATCCAGAACGGCCCAAGGTCCCCAAGACCGCCCCAAGACCGCCCCCCGATGCTCCCAAGAGGGGCCCAAGAGGCCTCAAAGACAGCCCGACGAAAGGCAGAACATGATCGGAAAGAAATCTAGAGATGTAAGGCACGGTCACAGTTTCAAAGACATCTGAATGGGCGACGGGCAAATGCAATGCTGAGGGTATCGATCGTGATGTACCGTGCCAAGGGCTGTACTGTGCTGCGCCGTGCTAACTTGTGACGTGCCATGCCGCGATTGTGGTCTATAGCGTTGTAGATCGAGTCCTCCTTTGCATCCGAGTCCTGACCGAACTGATCTGGATCTTAAGCTCGAGCTGCCTGAGCACATAGTAGCTGCACCATAGCTAATTGACAAGGGGGACATGCCACGGAGACGCGCCGCGGAACGTCCCAAGGGAGCGCCAAGCGACGTGTCAGGGGACGTGCCATGGGGACGCACCGCGGGGCGTGCCAAAGGGACGCGCTACGGAACGTGCCAATGGACGTGCCACGGGACGTGCCAGGGGACGCGCCGCGCGACGTGCCAAGGGGACTCGCCACGGGACGCGCCACGGGCGCCACGGAACGTGCCAAGGAACGTGCCAGGCTGCAATGCTGAATGTATCGATCTTGATGTACCGTGCCAAGGGCTGTGCTGCGCTGCGCCGTGCTGAATTGCGACGTGCCATGTCGCGTTTAGCGTTGTGGATCGAGTCCTCCTTTGCATCCGAGTCCTGACCGATGTGATCTGGATCTGAAGCTCGAGCTGCCTGAGCACATAGTAGATGCACCAGAGCTAATTAACAAGGGGGACATGCCACGGGGACGCGCCGCGGAACGTCCCGAGGGACGCGCCAAGCGACGTATCAAGGGACGCGCCATGGGGACGCACCGCGGGACGTGCCGAGGGGACGCGCTACGGAACGTGCCAAGGACGTGCCAGGGGACGCGCCGCGCGACGTGCCAAGGGGACTCGCCACGGGACGCGCCACGGAACGTGCAAGGGAACGTGCCAGGGCACGTGCCGCGCGACGCCTTCCCCTCCCCCTCTCGCCCCCCATCCCCCCTCTCCCGCTCCCCCCCCCTCCCCCTCTCCCCGCCCCCCTCCTCCACCTCACTCCTCCTCCTCCACCTCCTCCTCCTCCTCCCCCCCTCCGCCTCCCTCCTCCTCCTTCTCCTCCTCCTCCTCCTCTCCTCCTCCTCCTCCCCTCCTCCTCCTCCTCCTCCTCCTCCTCTCCTCCTCCTCCTCCTCTCCTCCTCCTCCTCCTCCTCCTCCTCCTCCTCCTCCTCCCCCTCCCCCTCCCCCTCCCCCTCCCCCTCCCCCTCCCCCTCCCCCTCCCCCTCCCCCTCCTCCTCCCCCCCTCCCCCTCCCCTTCCCTCCCCCATCGTTCTCCCCTCCCTCCTCCTCCTCCTCCTCCTCCTCCTCCTCCTCCTCCTCCTCCACCACCACCTCCACCACGACACCACGACACCACCACCACGACACCACCACCACGACACCACACACCACCACCACCACCACCACCACCACCACCACCGCCACCACCACCACCACCACACCACCACCACCACCACCACACCACCACCAACCACACCACCACGACACCACCACGACACCACACGACACCATCACGAGACACCACCACCACACCACCTCCACCAACCACCACCACCACACCACCACCACCACCACCACCTCCACCACCACCACCACCACCACCACCACCACCACCCCCACCACCACCACCTCCACCACCTCCACCTCCACCTCCACCTCCACCTCCACCACCTCACCTCCACCACCACCACCACCACCACCACCACCACCACCTCCTCCTCCTCCTCCTCCTCCTCCTCCTCCTCCTCCTCCTCCTCCTCCTCCTCCTCCTCCTGATCGGACTTGACGGGCCCTCGAAGCCGAGCCTGCCCTCTCCTTTTTTCTTGGCCAAGCCACGGCCGCGCCCCGCAAAACACAATCACCGCGCCCGACGTTTCATCGCCGCTTTTTCTATGCTGACCCTGGGCGCGGAAGCTTGGGCACCGCAACCGAGGAGGCGCGCCTCGGGAGCCGCGCCTGCGCTCACAGGAAAAGATCGGGAGTTGCCAACGGTGTCCGTGGCCCAAGATGCCCCCAACTGTCTAGATAACCTCACTTCGCGCATCGGGCCCCGCGATGCGCGTTCTCTGCGCGCCCCCGCGCCGCCCCCTGGAGAAGGCTGGCCTGGCGGCCCAGGCCGTGACGCGCGAAGCGCGTTTATCTTCGCGCCCCCGAGTGTGACCCAGGCTGTCCGCGCCATTTGGGGGGCCTCTCATGAAGGGGAACTGGAACACACAAATAAATACACACAAATAAAAATATCCCCCATATTTTCCCATATTTTCTGGGTTTTTGTCTTCCCCCCCACTTCCCATATTTTCCCATATTTTCTGGGGAATCGAGGATTCATTGTGTCTGTGTGTTTCTTTTCCTCCTGACATTTGGGGGGCCTCTCAGGCCTGCTGGGCCTCGCGAGGGGTGCCCGGGAGGACCTCGGGGCCCCCCCGGGAACGCTGAGGCCTCCGTGGGCCAAGGGCCACCCATGGCACCCCCCGAAAGGCGGCGCCTCCTGACATCCAGGGTACGGAGGAGCTGCGGGGCGGGGCGCAAGACGGGGGGGGGGACTAGAGCAGAGGAACAAACGACTGCATATACTCCAGATTTCGTGATAAAAGGGAGGGGGTCTGGACCCTCCAAGACAAGCCGTTTCAGGCCTCCCCCGTGGGAGAACCCTCCAAAACATCGTCCCCAGACCCCCCAGGCCCTCCAAGATAGCCTGGAAGAGACCCCCCCGAAATGAGACCCCCCTCCCCCCTTTATTACAAAATCTGGAGTACATGTTTGTTCGAAGGTCCGCGGATTTCTTGGGTCGGCGATGGGGGCCCCTCCCTGCCGCGCGGAGCGCGCCAGGGGAGGCGCCGGAGGCGCTGCCAGTGGGGCCCAACGCCGATCTAGGAAACCCGCGCGGACCTCGGAAACATGAGGTTTATGTCGTTGTTTCTTCCGAGCATGGAAAAAGTTAGGCTTCCTACGCGGAGGCAGGGGCGGAGGGGGCAGGCCTGGCCCCGAACAGGAAGCGTATAAACACGCCGACCCGCGCCTGCCCGGGTGGAACAGGCGTGTAAGATGGCGGGCCGTCCCCCCCCTCTCTTCCCCCCCCCCAGGTCCAGAATCCAATTCGAGTGCGGAGTGGGGCCTGGGAAGGGGGGGTCCCCCACGAGCTCGTCAACACACCGCCGGGGCCCTCGGAGCCACGAAGTCCACCCTCCGTGGCCGCCAAGATGCCCCAGATGCTTTCTATGACGGCTCCTGAGGGGTCCAGCACGCCAGGGAGGCATCAAGAATACTCAAGTTGGCCCCAGGACGGTCCAAGACGCCCCCGAGGCGCCGAAAGAGGGCCTCAAGAGACAAGAGTCATTGATATCCTAAAAACGTGTTTTAATGACAGGAACATATCATTTATTCGCGGCCAAAACTGACGTTATGGAAGGGGGAGGGGAGGGACGGGAGGGGGCATAACTTTGCGCCCCCCCCGCAAAGACTGTGGTGCTGGACGCACTGCGTCAGTGCCAGGGACGCACTGAGGGAGTGAGCGTTAGGTCATGGGGGGGGAGTGGGGGTAGGGTAGGGGGCATAACGCGCGTTCTGGCGCAGAGGGCAACAAGAACACTCCAGGTTGCGCTCTCGCCCGTTGGGGCGTCTGCAAGAGGCCCCCCCAGACTGGCCCAGTGCGGTCCGAGAGGCCCCCTTCAAGGCCCGGCGGTGGCCCGGATTGCCTCAGGACAGCCGACGGGCCCCCCAGGACAGCCAAAACCCCTCAAGAGGGCCCCCACAGGCGGATCCCGCTGGGACCCAGGGAGAGCTCCCTGCGGAACGGGAAAATGACCACAGCCACTGCTTCTTGTTTGCGCCGCCTTCCAGCCGGCCGAAAAAGAAGCAGTGGCTGTGGTCATTTCCCTGGTGACAAGCTCAACGGAAATGACCACAACCACTGCTTTGCTTCTGCGGGCTGGAAGGCGGCAGCAAAAGAAAAGCGGTGGCTGTGGTCGTTTTCACGCCCCGTACGCGGGGACCCAGGGAGAGCTCCCGCACGAGGAGGCCCCCGAGACGCCCAGCATACCCCGAAGAGGCCCTCGGGGAGACCCCCAATGGGGTCCGCCGGACGCCCCTCGGGGCCCCGAGATAGCTACAGGAGGCCGCCCCCCAGGCCGCCACGAGTGAAGGGGAACTGGGACACACAGATAAATACACAGATAGAAGGATCCCCCATATTTTCCAATATTTTCTGGGTTTCTGTCTTGCCTCCCACTTCCCATATTTTCCCATATTTTCGTGGGAATCGACGATTCATTGTGTCTGTGTTTCTTCCCCTCCTCTTTTTAGGTGCGCTCTCTACCCGCGAATCAAAAAGTGTTTCTTCCCCTCCTGAACGAGGCCCCAAGAAACCCCGCAGCAGACGCAAAGAGGAGGACGACGAAACAGCAACAACTACACGCAGGCAGCAAGGCAGGGAAAAGGCAAACAGCACGCACGGAATCGGGAGCCGTGCACCTCCTCTTCTGGGGGTCGGCGGAACAGCGTAAGTCTCTCGAGTCCATTGCCAAATTTGATGTTCACGACGCCTGGCCCAAGAAAGCGGCTCAGAGCCTCGCTCAGAGTCTCATCCTTCGCGCATTCGCCAGAACCTCACCTGTACAGGACGAGCCACTCGTTTGCCTCCTTCGAGAATACCACGTGCCATCTCTCATAGGTACACTAGCTCACATCTCAATCATTCAAGCACAATTTCCTCGATGTTCTCCGCCTGCCCCGCCTTGCACAAGCGGAAACTTCTCTGTGGACCAGACCTGAGACTGAAATCGATCGGTGAACTGAGCTGTGGCGGTAGGCGGTCCCGGCGGTACGGCCACGGCGACGTCCCTGTGGCACAACTTCGCACATGCGTCGCCCATGGCGCGAATCACGAGACACGAACTCCCAGCCGCCTTGGACGGGGACGGCACCGTGACAGCGTCAGCTCTGCACTTCTCGTCGCGCTGCTCCGGATCACAAGGTGCGTGCTGGAGTCCCGGGGGCCAGAGGGCACCAGCCCTGCACGGGCAGGTGGCGATGGGGGCTGACCTAATGGGGGGTGAAGAAAAGAGGCCTTCAAGGGGCACTTTAGGGTTTACAGCCACTTCTGAAGCCAGCAGGGGTCCAAAAGGGGCCCTAAAATGCCCCTTCAGGGCCCTTTCTTCACCCCCCACTTGGGTCACCCCCCACTACCACCCGCCCGACCTGCCCTCTGCGAAGTTGCCCCTCGCGGCCGTCAACGCCCGACGAAGCGCCCCGGTGCGCCCCGCATCGCGGATCAGGTGCGCAGCGCGGGCGCGCAGACTCTCGGGCGCTGCCTCGCGGAGCGGGGCGTGCGCCGCGGGCGCCAGGGCGCCGGGCTGCCCGGGCACCCCGCCGGCGGCAGCTGCGAGGCCCGGCGGGCTGGTCTCCGAGCAGGCGCGCACGGCCGTCAGAGCTGGCTTCAGCGCCCCGGAGCAGTCCGCATCGCGGATCAGGTGCGCGGCGCGGGCGCGGAGGGCCTCGGGCGCTGCCTGGCGGAGCGGGGGCGGTGCGGCGGGCGCCAGCTCGGCGGCCTGCTCGGGCGCCGCGTCCACGGCGGCCGTAGAGCTGGGCGGCCTGGTCTGTGGGCTCAGTGTCCGCACGGCCTCTGGGCTCAGCGTCCTTCGGCTGCACGCAAGTGTGCCCCAGGGCAAGGGTGACCTTTGTGCGCGGCTCTCGGGGAGACGCGGGGGGGCCAAACCCAAGCTCGCGAGCCGCTGCTATCGCACGGCGCTCGACGATCGGGGGACCCCTGTGGGCCCGCACCAGCAGTCACTCCGTCGAAAGGTCACTCTTACGCGCAGCCGAGTCCTCACGGACGTCAGCTCTGGGCTCAGCGCCCCGGTACTCTCGCCGTCGCGGAGCAGGCGCGCAGCGTGGTCCCACGCGCCCTCGGGCGCGGCCTGGCGGAGCAGGGGAGATGCCGTCGTGGGCGCATGGGCGCCGGGCGGCTCGGGCGTCCTCGGCCTGGCCGCGGTCGCGCCGAGCACCGCTGGCGACTGCGGGCGCGCCACTGCTGGCGAGCATGGGCGCGGGGCGCCAAGCGCCCCGCCGTCGGCGGCCGCGTGCCAGGGCGGCCCGGCCACGGGCCTGGCGCTGCTGGGCGCCTGGGTGACGCGGGAGAGCGGCAAGCGAAGGGCCTCGGAGAGGCGGGCGGGCCCCGGCGCACCGCGGACCACCGCAGCGACGACAGGCTGCCCCGGCGTCCAACGACCGGCGGCCGTCTGCGCGGACGCGGGCCGCACGCTGCGGACGACGGCCGCGGGCGTCTGGACCACCGCGGTGAGGCCCGACGCCCCCGCTGTCCAGAGACCAGCGGCGGCGGGCCCGGGCGCGGGCGCGGGCGCCACCACGGGCTGCTGCCCGCCGGCCGAGCACGTGGCCGGCCAGGGCGCGGACGGCGCGGCGCCGGCGGCGGCCGTGGGCGCCACGGGCACGAGCGGCGCGCCGCGAGCAGCGACGGGAGACGCCGGGGCACGGGCGTCGGGCCACCGGGGCGCCACCGCGGTGACCACGGTGGCCGCCGGCCGCCGGGGCGCCACCGCGGTGACCACGGGCTGCGGCCCCGCGGCCGAGCGCGCGGACGGCCAGGCCGCGGCCTGCGCGACGCCGGCGGCGGCAGTGGGGCTCACTGGCGCGGGCTGCGCGACGCCGCTGGCGGCAGTGGGCGACACCGGCACGGGCTGCGCGCCATGGCTCGCGGCCGGGGACGCCGGGGCGCGGGCGTCGGGCCATCCATGGCGCATGGCTCTGCCTGCCCGCTCCTGGCCGCACCGCCGGCGCGGCCCTCGTCGGCTGGCCCTGCGGCAGAATGCCCCGTCGAGCGAGTCGGTATCCTGGGGACAGCTCGGGCGTCAGTTCAGTCTGCCCGCATTCGCTCCTCCTGACGCAGTCGAGCCAAAATGTTACCACACGGGAGAGGGAAGAACAGGCCTGCGACGTCCTGAACTTTTCAACACATGGAGCCTCAGAGCTCATTCGCAAAGACTTCGCGCCGTGGTTCGTTTGTGGTATGTCTCGCGGCCGAAGTGGGCACTCGAGCCCGAACTCACAGCGACCAGCCTTCCTGCTTTCCTCAGGGCGCCAGAGGTCTAGGTATGAGGGGGAGGACAGAGAGAGGCGGGAGGGAGGAAGGGCAACAGCATCGGCACCACCGCTGCACCACATGCGACCAGTGTCGACAGGACCCCAACATGGCCCGAAGCGACCCCGAGAGACTTCCAAGACGGCCTAAGAAGCCTCTGAGATGTCAGATTGCTTCCAAAAAGCCACTAAAAGACTCTGGCGCGCACGCACCCCGAGGCCCCCAAGACTGCAAACTACGCGTCTGAAAAGATGACCGAGGACCTCAAACGGCTTGCGAAAGAGCCTGCCGACGGTGGTGCCACACTGCTTTCGTGACATGTTCGCCCGCTCGTTCCAAGTCGTCCCAACGAACCGCGTCGAACAGCAATCACACATCACGAAAAGCACATGGGGTGACACGTGCCACCCCGAAGACTGTGTGAGAAAGGCCTGTTGGGTCACTCGCATTCTGGGCGACACCACCCGGAGTGACACGCGTCAACCCGAAAACAGCGTGAGAACAGCCATCTGACGCACTCGCATTCTGAGCATCAGCGTGTAATCATACATTACGAAGAAGCACAGATGTGACAAGTGCCACCTCGAGAACGGCATCCGAAAAACAAACTGTTTCACCCGCATTATGAGCGTCATCATGTACGTAATCGTACTAGACGACATCCGCTGACCCTGTCGTCGTGTGTTCGGCGTGTGCGCATGGGCTTGCCTGTTCGAGTCGTCGTCTCCGTCAATCGTCGTCTCCGTCGTTCCCTTTCCCAGCACCTTCCCCCTGAAGCCTGTCAGCGAGAAAAAAAGTTAGCAATGCCGTAATCCTGTCGAAGGAGAGTCCCTTCCCTTTGATTCCTCTCCCGTCGGGGGGGGTCCTGGGGGGGGGAGGGGGGTCCCGGGGGAAATGGGACGAATCCCAACCAACTAGTCCCACAATTCCAAACGTTCGGAGCGAATTGCAACCAAACTGGTCCCAATTACAACCACTTACTAATACAGAATCTTCAGAATTGTGAGATCTTCAGAGATCTCCAGCGGCTTCCTGAAGGAGGCATGAGGTGTTCCGAGAAATTTTCACAATGCCAAAAAAAACTTGACGAACCCTGAGGAATCCTGAGAAACACTGGAGAACCCGTAGGAACCCTGAAGAATCTGGAGGAACCCTGAGGAACAATGATCCTCAGGAATCCAGAGGATCCTTGAGGATGAGGAGGAAGAGGAGAAGGAGAAGGAGGAAGAGGAGGAGGAGGGGCGGAACTTATAGCAATGACGCTCGCGCCGGTGAACCCACCACGGGGGGATCGGCGGGCGCGCGCGCCTGAAACCTCAGATGCGGGGATGGCGGATTCCGAACCCCCCTAGGCCGACGTGTATGGTCGGTAGATATACAACCCCGGGAGGCGCGGTCCCCGCGAGAGGTGTGCTGACCTGACCACGTTCGGTCGCGCCCACGTGGGGGCGTGGGTATAATTCTTATAGCATGCGTACGATACGCAGACGAACAGGCGGTGTATACACAGACGCTGTGGTGCACGCGGGCGTTGCGTTTTTCGTCACCCTCCTGCTGGTCCCCCTGTTCCTGCCGCCGCTGCCGCTGCCGCTGCTGTTGCTGCTCCTGCTCCTGCCGCTGTCGCTGATGTTGCCGCTGTCGCTCCCATGTTGCTGTTGCCGCTGTCGCTGATGTTGTTCCTGCTCATGCCTCTTGCTCCCTCACAACCACGTCGGCTCAAGGCTCACGTGGCCTACGCAATTCCGCCGCCCCCCCAGGAGAAGTGGAAGCTCGTGACGATCTTGGCAGCTATCGAATGGCATTCTGCCCAGCCCACCACCGCGCCTGGGCTGTGGGCACGGGCGCCGTGACCGTATATGAGGATCTCCTGGGGCGCCTCTTAGCGGGGCATCTCACAAACTATTCGTGGGAATGCCCTTCGTGCGTCGTGTTGGCGCTGTGCTGAACACCACTAACTGCACGATCGTCATCAAGAGTGCGCATCGGAACCTCGTCCTGCCAGAGTGAAGGGGGTGAGCGGGTGTGGCGATAACTCCTGTTCCAGAAGATCGAAGACAGATAATCCCACTGTCCCTTGCAGTGCTGAAGACAGTCGCCAGACCTTCTGGGGACTTTCCACCTCTCTCAAGCTGCTCTTCCCAGGGCCCTCGTAACATAGTTGCGAGGAGCCCGGGGGCCTTGGCCGTAGCCGCTGATGTGAACACCGCATCGATCAAGTGTTCATTCTTCGCGGCTGAATCCCCGTCGGTGCGTATTTCCACTTGTGGGGGGGGAACGTCGCCTGTAATCCGCGAGCAGCCCAGACGTAGTCTGCGCAAGACCGACCTTCAGCGCGGGCAGAGGCGGCGGGGCGCCGCTGTCCTCCTAGAGCTTGAAGTCGAAATACTCGTACGGGTTGTCGTAAAACGACTCCCCTGTCACAAAGACCGAGAGAACGCCGCCAGTACGGTCCAGTACGCTGGCGTGCAGGATGTGCGAATGCGGGGAATTGTGGAAGTCCTGGCCGTCGAGTGGACGAGAGGAGGGCGCCACGCCAGCCATGGCGCCAGGGCGGAAGGGAACCGAAGCTTCGCAACCAACCAGGAAACGAGAAATACAATGAAAACGGCTGGTTTTACGCAAGTCTGGCTCATACGAAGGTCTTATACACGACAAATGCGGGCACGCTGGGTGCCCACCCTTTTGGCCACAAACGGCGGCAGAAAGGCAGGCAAAGAGACAGGGAAGGCTATAGGATACATAACGTTCGAGTGGAGGAAGACGGAGGAGGAGGAGGAGGAGGAGCAGGAGGAGGAGGAGGAGCAGCAGAAGGAGCAAGGACTGAGGGAGAAAAAAAAGAGAAGGGAGGAAAAGGGAGGAGGATGATGATGATGAGGATGAGATGAGGATGATGATGATGCTGAGGAGGAGGAGGAGGAGGAGGTGGAGGAGGAGGAGGAGGTTCAGGAGGGGGAGCAGGAAGAGCAGGAGCAGGAGGATGGAGGAGGCAGCAGTGAAGAAGGAGGACACGGGAGAGGACGGAGGAACGGGGAGGAGCAGGAGAAAAGATCAGGAGCGAGGAGGGCGACGGACAGACGAAGACCCCCTCCAGGCGCTGGGGCCGCCTGCGGCGGCGACGTCGCGGGCTTGATCACGTCGGCACACAATGTTCGCATGTCCTGCGCAGGCACGCCCGGCCCAAGAGGAGGGAGCGAGGGGGGGACGAAAGGACGGAATGAAGGGCAAAGGGTGAGAGGGAGGGGTCGGAAAGGGACAGAGGACGAGGACGAGGAGGAAGAGGAGGAGGAGGAAGAGGAGCAGCAGCAGGAGCAGGAGGAGGAGGAGGAGGAGCTGGAGGAGGAGGAGTGAGGAACAAAAACGGAGGGGGGTAGGCAGAACAAGCAATTCCCCAGAAATGACACTCGCCCGTTGGAAACGAGGCCTGATCCCCCGAAGCGTTTGCTAGTGGCTATAAACGTAACAGTTGCGCTCTGCAGAAGTAAGTTTACCAATCGAGGTCGTGTAGAAGTTGGGGCCTCTGATAAAGCGTCTGTGGGCCCTGTGAACGGGTCTCTCAGGGCCCTCGCAAGAGGCTCCTCTTGGCCCTCGTCGCCTGCGGGCCCCCACGCATGCTGCCCGTGCCAAGCGCGCGACCCTCGAGGACAGATGGCATCATGGTCAGGCCGCGGCTGCCGAACAGTGATGGAAGTAGGGTGGCGCACAACGCACACAAAAAACAAGCACACACACAAGCACACAAACAAACAAACACACACACACACACGCACGCACGCACGCACGCACGCGCACGCGCACGCGCACACGCACACGCACGCGCACACGCACACGCACACGCACACGCACACGCACACGCACACCCACACCCACACCCACACCCACACCCACACACACACACACACACACACACGCACACGCACACGCACACGCACACGCACACGCACACGCACACGCACACGCACACGCACACGCACACGCACACGCACACGCACACGCACACGCACACGCACACGCACACGCACACGCACACGCACACGCACACGCACACGCACACGCACACACGCACACGCACACGCACACGCACACGCACACGCACACGCACACGCACACGCACACGCACACGCACACGCACACGCACACGCACACGCACACGCACACGCACACGCACACGCACACGCACACGCACACCCAGACACACCCATACGCACACGCACACGCACACGCACACGCACACGCACACGCACACGCACACGCACACGCACACGCACACGCACACACACACACACACGCACACGCACACACACACACGCACACACATACACACACTTGCGCACATGCCCGCGTACATGTTCCTCTATTGTAGCGGCCGGGCGCGTCACTGCAGTGAGACATATTGCAAGCGGGCCGCGTCCAGCGTCAAGTTCACCTGACTTCGCACATGCTGGCGCACACGCACACACACACACACACACGCACACACATACACACATACACACAACACACACACACAAGCACACACACAGATACACTTTTGCGTCCCGGCCACGCGCGCGGTGGCGCGCCGTAGAAACTAGGGCGAAGACACGAGCGCGGCCAGCCCAGGTCACGCGGCGTGGGGACCCAGGATCCACCCATAGGGGATCGACGGGGTCACTCGCGGGGGTGACGAGAGGGGGAACGTCGTGGAGACGGGACACACACACACACACACGCACACTTTTTGCGTCGGCGGCTAGGCAGAATGACTGCGCTGACGGATAAGGCGTCGTAGGATAAACGAACGCGAATTAGGCCGCGCTGGACGAGGGGGGAAGAGGACGCCGGGCGGTGGCGGAAGAGAGACCGAGGCGGGGCCCGCTGAGTCACACACACACACACACACGCAACGTGCGGTGGTCAGGACGTGTCCTCGGGAGCGGCCAAGAGGGGGGTGTCCAAGAGGGGGGGGTGCAAATCATGACCGGCGGCATGTGCGCGGCCCAGCGGGGGGGCCAGGGACGCAATGAAACAAGGAGAGGCGCCATGAGATCCGAGGAAATGTCATGGCCCCCGCCATGAGATCCACCCCCCCTAGTCATCCCCCCCCTCTTTTCCGCTCCCGACAACTGCCGCCAACTGTTTGCAGGCGGGTGGTCAGGACGTGTCCGGCGCATGCGTGGTTTTTTCGCCGAACGATCAAGGAGGCTCCTCGATGGTCCTCGCCGAAGGAAAAAAATGCACACGTCCGAGCGATGACAAGGCCAAATGTTTGCAGGCGTTGGGCGTGGCTTAGTGGGGGGGTCATAAATGGGGGGGTCAGAAACGGTCCCCTTTCGTGCCCCTTTCGGGCCCCTCTGGAGCCCCAGGGGGCTCGTTTAGGTACCGTTTAGGTACCTTTTCGGACCACCCGCGACATCCCCCCATTTATGACCCCTCCATTACGCAACGCCCAAAGGCGGGTGGTCAGGACGTGTCCGGCGCATGCGGGCGAGAGGGGGCCGGAAGCGAGTGCGCGAGGGAGAGGACGGCGCGCGGCGGGGTGGTGCGGACGCTCTGCCACGCTGGCCATGGCTCGTCGGGCGTCGGTTCCCTGTGCTGCTCTTGTCGGTCTCGTGCGCGGTTCTCTCGCCAAGCGATCAGGGGTGCTCCTCGAGGGTCCTCGCCGAAGGAACCATGTGTTTTTTGCTTCGTCAAGGGATCGAGGGGTTTTTCGCCAGGCGATCAAGGGTCTCGAGCAAGGGCTCCCAACTTCGCGCTTCGCGCTCCGAGAAGCGCGAATCACTTCGCGCAATCGCGCCGCCCCCCCCCCCCCCCCGAAGGGAGAAAAGGGGGACGAGGAGGAGGGGGAGAAGGAACGAGGACCGCGAAGCGCGAATAACTTCGCGCCCTCGTGGGAGCCCTTGTCGATGGCGATGGTCCTCGCCGAAGGAAAAATGCACACGTCCGAGCGGTGCGAACAGAGTGCGGGAGCGGCCAGAAAAACGCCACCGATCGCGGCACTCCTCAGGAGCGCGGGGCGGGCGAAACAGAGGCAGGGAGACGACTGCTACGGCGAGGGCGCGCCTAGCTGCGCAGGGAGGTTAAAAAAAACAGGAATGTTGAAAATAAGGAATTGTTAAAATTCTAGGTTGTCCCGTAGAGATTACAGCCCCGAAACAAGGAAGACAACAAAACTAAGAATTAAAAAAAACATAATAAAGAATTTAAAACATACGATTTTAGAGTAGGTCCGCGAGACTGAAGCCGGGCATGCCCGTCTAGTTTTCGTTGAACTCCCTGTAAGGGCAGAGGGTTAGGTCAGGCATGTCCTCGCACTGGCAGATTCTGGGCGAGAAACGAAACTTAGTCAGAATCAAAAATACTAAAAGAATCGTCCTCAGACTAGTTGTTGACTTTTTCCTGAATTTTCCTCATGTGGAGGGACGGGCCCGACTTAAGCAGAGGGCCGAATCGTTGCCGACCTTCGAAGAGCAGCAACAACAGCAGGAGGCAGAGTACGGAAGCGACAGCCCGGTAACCAGGGCGAACCCTGAAACTGGGGAGGGAGGAGGGCAAGCGGATGCCGCTGGCAGGCCCCTGGGGGCAGCAAGGCCAAGAACAACATCATCAGCATCATCAGCAACATCATCAACACATAATCAAACATCATCAAAGCATCATCATCATCATCAGCAGCAGCATCATCAGCATCATCATCATCATCATCATCATCATCATCATCATCATCATCATCATCATCATCATCATCATCACCATCACCATCACCATCACCATCACCATCACCATCACCATCACCATCACCATCACCATCACCAGCATCATCATCAGCATCATCAGCATCAGCATCAGCATCAGCATCAGCATCAGCATCAGCATCAGCATCAGCATCAGCATCAGCATCAGCATCATCATCATCATCATCATCATCATCATCATCATCATCATCATCATCATCATCATCATCATCGAAGGCAGGCGGCGAGGGGACGACCGACGACCCGCAGAGAAAGGACGACACCTGGGCGACGGCCGAAGAGACGAGCAGGAGGAGGGACGAGCAGAGGAGCGACGAGGGACGGCGAGAGCAGGGGAGGACGACACCACCTGGCGGTGCACCGAGTCCGAGGCCCGAGGTGAGCTGCCCAGGGAGGCCGAGGAGGCCATGCAGGCTACTCCGCGACGAGCCGTGCGCAGAGGTCCAACTCGTGGGCGCACCGCGCCCGAGGGTCGGGCCGCTCGGGGAAGCCGGACGGCCCGTGGTCTGGCAGGCAAGTCCACGACGGGCCGCGTTGTGCGCACTCTGACCCCCAAGCGGGGCCAACAGCCTGCACCGGCTGCAACGCAGGCAAGAACAAGCGTGTGCCACACTGTAGTGAGGGGGGCCTGGCCGCGCTACGGTCGGCCCGTACATAAAGATGCGCAAGAAGGATGCAAGGGCCTTGGACGCCCATGTCGAAGCTTCTCGAGCGGGGCGCGGCCAACGGACGTGGCGAAGGATGGACCGAGGAGGCAAGGATGCAAGGGCATCCTTGGAAAGCGTTCCCATCCTTACTATGCGGGTTGACAGTAGGGGAAGGGATGATTGAAGTACCCTCGAGACGTGAGGCAATCCCCAGCCTGGGTCTGGCAATTCATCGCCGCGGGCAACAAACAAAAAACATGCGACACAGACAGCACGAGAGAGGGAGAGGCGGAGGCAGCGGCGGCCAGCGGGCTGTTGGCCCGAGGCGGCACGGGCCGCCGGCGCGAGCGGAGGCTCCGGTCGGAGCCGCCAGCAGGCGGGCAGAGAAGACAGCGAGGCGAGCGAGAGGCGGTGGCGGCCGAGGCTGGCGGGCTGCACCCCGCGCGGCCGCGGCCGCCGCCAGCGGGTGGCCCTGGCATGGGCCACCAGCAGGCGGGCAGAGGAACGACGCGCGGCCTGGGCGTAGCAGGGCATCGGCTGGCGCCGGCCCCGGGCACCTCACGCACGCACGCACGCACGCACGCGCAAACACACACATGACTCCACACGCGTGGGGTACTGCGCGCATGGGAGGGAGAGAGGGCGCTCTCATCTTTCCGGCCCGCAGCGACAAGAGGCTCGTCGCGGTCGAAGCTACGGCGGGCTGCGTGATAGCGAACTGCGCCCGTACGAACGGAAATGAGGCCCACAAGCGCCGCCGCAAGCAAGACACCGACAGCGCCGCTGCATTGTGCGGAAGGACGTGGGGGCAAACTCTGGGAGGGAGCGCCCTGGAATCCAAAGCCCAGGTCATCCCCTCTCCCTCGTGCTCCTCCTTCTCCCTCTTCCTCCTTGACCTCCTCACCTCTCCCTCTCCCCCCCCATCCTCCATGTCCTCCATGTCCTCCTCGTCATCCTCATCGTCGTCCTCCTCCTCCTCGTCATCATCATCATCATCATCATCATCATCATCATCATCATCATCATCATCATCATCATCATCATCAGCATCAGCATCATCATCATCATCATCATCATCATCATCATCATCATCATCATCCTCATCCTCATCCTCATCCTCATCCTCATCCTCATCCTCATCCTCATCCTCATCCTCATCCTCATCCTCATCACCATCCCTCCTCATCAACCTTTTTTTTCCAGCGAATAAATAGCTCCTACCTGTTGTTCCACCAGACGTGTCCGTAGGCGGGGCCAGGCGTTTCACTGGATACTGGCTTACAAATGACTGTTCCGAAGCTGATGATTTCCAGCAGCTACACGAACGGAGGGGATCCTCATCAAAATGATGCTGTCGCCGTAGCGACGCATGCATCCATCTTAAAAACTTGCACGGGTGCCATGACCTCTTCAAATGGGCCTCTCGCCCCGCGCCGCGACATTCGTCTCAAGAGCGCGCAACGGCTTCACGGTTGGATGGGGTCCTTTTCAGCATGGGGCTCTCACCTGAGACCTCCGCAGAGATCACGGGCGCAAGCGTATGCAACAACTGCACGACTGGAGGGCGGCTCCTGCTCAGAATGTGCTTCTCATCTGGAACTCCCCCAAACCTTGCGACCCGACAGTGAGCCGGAGGTAGCCCTGCACGGACGGAGGGCGGTCTCTTTTCCCACGTCCCTGAAACCCACGGTCCGAGTGCAACCATGGCGCAACGGTGGCAGGGATCGGGGGCGGTTCCTGCAAGAGACTGGGCTCTCGCTGGACACCTCGCTGAGCTCGATGATCCTACCTGCCATCGCTCGGACGTCCATTCCCCGTGTTTTTTTCGGTTTCGTGCGTGGCTTTTTCGCCAAATGATCAAGGATGCTCCTCGACGGTCCTCGACGAAGGAAAAATGCACACGTCCGAGCGATGCCAAGCCTACCTCGTCGCGTTCCTTCCTCAATCCGAGCGAATGCACGAACGACCCCCCGCTGCGGACACCGTCTGGGCTGTAGCTTAGACCAGCTGGGCGAGGCCTTGGCCTCAGGAATCTGGTGTGCCCGAAACACATGCAGTGCGAGACACAGGAGGGGCCCGACCACGAGAGATCTTCCACAAGAAACCCAACCCTGAGACCCCAGGACGTCCACTGCTTTTTGGTGTGGGAGCGTCACGCTTTCCACAGCAGAACCATCGAAACCCAAGAGCCCCAGGGCACCCTGGAGGCAAGCCTTGTGGATGCCACGACAATGGACACCCTAACAGCCCTATCATTAAACTTAACATGTGTTTCAAATGTCGGAACAACGTTCTAACTATGTTTTAAACCTGTTTTTGCGTGTTGCAAACATGTTTAACACATGTTTCAGACATCTGGAACTTATTTGGCAACACGCTTCCTTTCCATTGATTCGGGTGTTGCTAGAAGTACCCCTGGCCCAAGGTACCCCATGGTACCCCTGGGATCCTCGGGGTGGCCCAGACGGCCTCCAGGGCACCCCTCACGAGGCCCAGAGGGCCCCAGGGACTCCAGAATGGAGCGAAAAGCTGGTAGCAACACCCGATTGATCCCCTCCCTCTCACCTCCCCCCCATGGGCGCGCAGCCGAATGTGGTTTTGGGGTCGTAACTTGCGTCTCGGGTGGCCGTTCGGGACTAGCCCGGCACCCCCTGAACGCCCTCGCCGAGGAGCACCCGCTGGAAAGCACCCCGAGGCTGGAAAGCCGTCGAGAACCGACGAAAAACGCCCGAAAACCTCACACCTCGAACCCCAAACTCCCCCCAGATTGATCAAGGGGTGCCTCCCTAGGGGAACAAAAAGTACCATAAACATAAAAACTCGGAGGTCCGCGCGGATTTCTCGGGTCGGCGCTGAATCCCCCTTCCTGGCGCGCGGAGCGCGCCAGGGGCGGCGCCGGAGGCGGCGCCAGCGCCGATCCGAGAAATCCGCGCGGACCTCCGAGTTTTTATGTTTATGCCACTTTTTGTCCCCCTGTGTGCACGCC
>CAUYUJ010014558.1:105000-110000 GCA_963575745.1 Prorocentrum cordatum
GCGAAGCAAGCGGCAAATAGGAAGGTAGAAGCAAGCAGGTAGGAGGCAAGAGAGGAAGGATCAGGAAAAAGGATGAGACGCGCGAACAATGCTCTAATCATGAACCCAGCGCGACCCCAATTAGGGGAACTGTTCCTGTCGCATGGGCGCAGTGCTTGGCATTGCTTAGCATTGCTTGGCATTGCTTGGAACGGGCACAATAATAATACGCGGCACCAGGGGCGGAGAACCCGGGGAACCCAAAGAACCAAGGGAAACTGGGGAACCCGAGGAACCCGGGGAACTCGGGGAACCCGGGGAACCTTCTGTGGGAACTCATGGGAGCCTCCCATACCATCTTGTCGGCTCTTGCGACTCGACCCTAGTCGAGGCTAAATCGATGCTAAATTGACGCAAAGCAGCGCTAACCGACGCTAAATCGGCGCTATCTCATCGACTCCCAGAAGCTAATGGACGCGAGTCGACGCTAAAGACGGAATTGCGAGGGTACACGATGCTCCCATGATTTGCTACCGAGCGGGGAACTGGGAACCCAGGGAACGCGGGAACCTGGAGAACCCGGGGAACCTGGGGAACCTCCGAGCAACGGGCAACGTAAGAATCGGAGGCACCGAGGTCGAAGAACCCGGGGAACCCGAGGAATCTCTGAGCAACGGGCAACGTAATAATCCGAGGCGCCAGCCTTTGACCAAGTAAGAACCCCTTAGGCAAGCCTGATTAGGGAAAAACGAGAAATCACAAACACATAGTTGGGCAACATCTATAAAACAACATTCGGAACAATTGAGACAATAGCCCTGTGGATGGGCAGATGCGGGAACACACACACACACAATTGGCATGCAAAAGAGGCTCCTGAAACTGCTGACCCGCGTAAGAACCCCTCCCTCGGTGTAAGCACCGTATTGGGAATTCACACGGCACGATCTCTTGCACTCGTGACAACAAGCACGCGCCATATACAAGAGCGACAACGGCAACAAATGCAGTGGCCAAATTGATCATGACATGCGGGTCATCGCAAGTGGTGCGGCTGCAAATGCTGGACATCGTGGGGAAGTTGCAGTCATCCTCGCTGCCTGGGCGGAACCGGCGGATGGGACGTCCAGGAGGAGACGGGGACGGAGATGAGAGGGGAAGAAACAGGAGGGAGAGGGGGGATTCTCAACAACCGTACAGCAGCAAACAACTACGCAACTGATGGTTGTCACGCAGCCTCCCCGATGTTTCAGCACTGTGTGAAACAGGTCTCCTTACTGCGCCTGGAATTCGCGCGAGGCTCGCTTCAAATTGAGGGCCCAACATTTTCAATGTTCCAACTGCTGCCGGGACGGAAGGCGACCCCTCCTTCCCAAACCGAGCTCTCGCCCGGGACTTCCGTGAGCAGGCAAGCTGGGAAGGGCGGGTCTTGGATGCTCACTTTTCAAGTGTCATCGCGGGCTCAGTGAGCCAAACACACTGCTGGGGCCATCGGTCCAAGACATGACTTGTTCCGAAAGACTGCGCCTCCATTGAAACAACCTTCGAAACGGCAAGGCGAAGCACTTGTACCGCGGGGCTGGCCAAGGTGAAGCACTTAAATTTGTACCGTTAAGCCGACCAGCGATTTTGTCCGAGGAGGAGGGGAAGGAGGAGGCGAGGCGAGAGGAAGGAGGGGGAGGAGCCGAAGGAGGAAGGGGAGGCACGAGGCAGCCGATGGAAACCCGGGTCACCCAACCTCGCGCCGCCCCGGAGCAGGGCGCCTCTCCAGCCCTGGCCGCGGCGCTTTTTGTCAGCGGCCGCGGGCGAGCGCGCCGGCGGCGGGTCAGGTCAAAGCGGGCTGCGCAGAGACTAATGAGGGCAGAGGAAACGCGAGAAAACTGAAGCAAAGGCAACGCGCGAGGCAACAGCTACGCGCCGGCCGAGGCCTCAGGTGGTTGGCTCAAGGACTGGCCGCGGCGCGCGAAGCGCGATGATTTTGGTGCCCCTGGGGGTGACCCAGGAAACGGTGCCCGAGCTCAGGGCGAGAAAGGGCAACGACGAGGGCTGGGGCTGCAAGTCTGCCACCGCGCCTCGAGGCAGCGAGTGGAGCGTCCTCAGGGCCCACAGGGCCTCTCCTGCGTGAGTTCTCGAGTGCTCCTGCAGGGGCCCGCAGCCCCGAGTTGCCCTGGCGCTCCCGGGCGCCGTTGGGGCCTCCCTGCGCTGTCGCGCGGCGCTGTTGGACGCAGGAGGGCCACGACGTGGGTCCAACGAGCCCCCCGGGAGGCCCCCGAGACGGTCCACAAGGGCCCCGAGTCGCAAAAAGATCGCTCCAAGATGTGAGAGATGGCCTGATGACGGCCGAGGAGGCCCCCCAAAACGGCGCCAGTAGGTCAGCATCGCTGGGCTTCCTTTCGGTACTTGAAAGATGTTACCGTTCCCGCCTTTTCAGGCTCCCGACGCTTCAAGACGGTCATCAGTACGCCACAAGACGGCGCAGGAGGCCACCAAGAGGGACCCAGTACTGCCCACGAGGGCCCCATGGTGGCCCAAGAGGAAGAACTCGAGCTGACAGTTCGAGACTTCCATTTAACCTCCTATCAAGCGTATCCGTCCTGCTCCTCTCATCCCACCGACCCGTCGTATTCATCATATTACTCATATCCCTCTTATCTCTCGTATCACTTCTATCGCTCCTATCCACCAGATACCTCTTGTGAACCTTACCAACCATGTTTCTCTAATCCCTCCTAACCATCCTAGCCATTCTGTCTCTCATATCCTCTATCCCCCTACACCTCTTTCCCGCCATATCCATCAACCCCCTCTTATCCTCATATCCCTCTCATACCTGCCGGTTGTCCCTCCTATCCCTCCCCTGAAATCCCGATTATCAATTCTATCTCTCTGGCCCCTTCCCATCTATCCTTCTGCTCCCGGATATGAGTTCTGTCATGCCTGTCTGAACGCAGCTCTTTCTCTCTGTGTTGTTTTCCACATTGACGCGAAGCATTTTCCAGTGCACCCGGTTGCCGGGACTGCGTGTCCCATAGAAGTACCCTCTGAGAGGACCGCCCCGTAAGGGGCTGGAGCGCGGGTCGCATCGCATCGCATCGCATACCCGTCATATGCAGCATACCCGTCCTATCCATCATATGTCCCTTCTGATTTGTATCGTAAACTTCCCTCCTACCCCACCCCTCCTATCCCGTATGTGCACATTATCCACTACATCCCATAAAATCGCTCTAACCGATATAGCCCCCTTACCCCTTTTGGCCCTCCTACCCCTCATATCGATCATGCACATTCTTTCCCTCTGATCCGATATTATCCCTCCTATCCCTCCTGTCCTTCACGTCCCTCCAATCACTCTTACCTCTCTTGTCCATCATACTACTGGTGCCCCTTCCATCTCCCTCTTCTTCCCTGGTATACACCTTGTACCTCCGGATGGTCCCGATTATCCCCTTCCCCTTACCATCCTTGTCCCTAACATCCTCGTGGAACGGGGACAGGGCCTTTGTTGAACGGGGCCATCTTTGCGGAACGGTGCCTTTGTGGAACGGGCCCTCTTTGTGAGTGGGCCCAGGTAGAAAACAAAAGTGGGCCCAACAAGGCTATTTGGGAACGGAGAACAAAAAGAAAAAAAACAAGAAAAAAAAAAAAAAAAAAGAATAAGACAAAAATTTGTGAGTGGGCCCAGGCTTTTGTGGAACGGAGCCCTCGTAGTGGGACGGGTCCTTTATGGAACGGGCCAAGGCTTGTGGGACAGGACTCCCTTTGTCGATCGCGGCCTTCGCGGAACGGGCTTCTCGAGAAGGATTCGTGGAACGGGGCCCTCTTTGTGGAACTGGGCCTTCATGACAAGGGGCCCTTTGTGGAATGGTCCCGGGGCCTTCGTGGAACGGGGCCCTCTGGGTGGAACGGGGGCCTTTGCAGAAAGAGCCCCATCTGTGACATGGGCGGCATTTGCGGAACGAGGCGCTCTCCGTGGAGCGTCTGCGCAGGTCCGCGCAGGTCTGCGCAGATCACGCAGAACAGCGCGGGTGGCGCACGTCAGCGCAGTCGGCATGGGCTCCGAGCGAAGAGTGCGGGGTGCGTGCTGACCTGCGCTGGCCTGCGTGGCCTGTGCTGACCTTTGCTGACCTCTGCTGACCTGCGCAGACCCTGCGCGCGCACCTTCCGGGACACCGCCTCGAGTAGGAGGAGGAGGAGGAGGAGGAGGAGCAGGGGGAGGAGGAGGGGGAGGAGGAGGGGCTGGAGGAGGAGGAGCAGGAGGAGGAGGAGGAGGAGGAGGAGGTGGAGGAGGAGGAGGAGCGAGGAGCGAGGAGGAGGCGAGGAAGCCCAACGTCGCCGGGTACGAATCCCGCCATCGCCGGCGGCCGCACCGGAGGCTCGGGGAGAGGGGCGCGGCCCGCGTGGCGACGGGAGCCCCGCGGCGCCCGACCTCGGGCCTGGACGAGGCCTGGCTCGGACAGAGCCACCGGGGGAGGAAGCGGTTCCTTGTGTGAGCGGTCTGACTAGGATTCCTTGTGTGAGCGGTTTGGCTAGGATTCCTTGTGTGAGCGGTTTGACAAGGATTCCTTACGTGAGCGGTTTGAGTAGGATTCCTTACGTGAGCGGTTTGAGTAGGATTCCTTGTGTGAGCGGTTCGGCTAGGATTCCTTGTGTGTGAGCGGTTTGAGTAGGATTCCTTACGTGAGCGGTTTGACTAGGATTCCTTGTGTGAGCGGTTTGACTAGGATTCCTATTGTGAGCGATTGGAATAGGGCGGCGGTGCCGTCCAGGAGGATTCTGAGGATTGCAGCTTCGAGAGGGGTGCGGACGGCTACGCAGAGGTTGCTCGGGCGCTCGAGACGCGGCAAGTCAGACATCGGGTTTGTTGGGAAACTCTCGGAAAATATACCTCTTCTCTGGTTACGTGCGCGTCTCTGTACACCAGAACGGCTCTTTACAACCAGCACGGGCACTTTCCAACCAGCAAAGGTTTCCCCGGAAGGTCACTTTACAACCAGGAAGGGCACTTTCCCACCACCCAA
>CAUYUJ010014558.1:113900-121400 GCA_963575745.1 Prorocentrum cordatum
AACGGCCAGGGCAGATGGAGTGCTCACCCGCGCGGCAAACGGCCGACGCTGATGAGTTGTCCACCTGTCTAAGGTCTTGAGCCAAAGCGGCTGCAAAGATGATGGAGATGACGATGATGATTGGCGGCGGCTAGAACCCATTTTGCCCTTCGGGGGTACTAAAGTTTTTGACCATAAGATGAGAATTGCCTCGCTGGTCACGCGCGCCGCGGAGGACCGATCAGGATGCAAAGGTGCCTTGATGCGGAGTCGCGAGCCTTTGTGTGCCCTCTGGGACGGCCAACCAGTGAACCGAGAGCGACCGCATTGGAGAAGGATGCCCAGGGTCTCACAGCATCAATGCAACAAGGAATACAATGAAACATCGCGTTGGCATGATCAGGACAGGGTCGATGGGGGCGATGACACGGACGATCAAACGTGACTCAAGCGGAGTGGTTTACTGTGATGGGTTCAAGTCGGAGTGTTTTCCGGCCCTATTGTACATGGGACGGAGTAATTATCACCCTGTTTTAAATATATATTATTATATTCTTACAGGGTGAGAGCCCATCGGAGTCGAACCGCCGCCCGACCCAAAACATGTCGCTAAGATTCTACGGGGGGGCAGGGGGCGTCGACAGCATGACGTCTTATGGTCAAAACTATAGTACCCCCCGTGTAGTAGTAGTAGTAGTAGTAGTAGTAGTAGTAGTAGTAGTAGTAGTAGTAGTAGTAGTAGTAGTAGTAGTAGTAGTAGTAGTAGTAGTAGTAGTAGTAGTAGTAGTAGTAGTGATAGTGGTAGTAGCAGTAGTAGCGGCGGCTGCGACGGCGGCGGAAACGACGACTACGGCGAGAATCCCCTGGAGGCTTCTCAGAAGCCTCTGGTAACTTTTCCGAGGCCCCTGGGAACTTCCTCGAACGCCTCTGGAGGCTTCTCGGAAGCCTCTGGGAGGCTCCTCAAAGGCCTTTCGAGGCTTCTCAGAGCCTCTGGAGCCTTCTCAGAAGCCTCTGGAAGCCTTTGGAGGCTTCTCAGAGGCACCTGGGGCCTTCTCAGAAGCCTCTGGGAACTTCTCAGAGGCCTCTGGAAGCTTCTCCGAGGCCTCTGGAAGCTTCCTCTAAGGCCACTGGAGGCTTCGCAGAGGCCTCTGGAGGCTTCGCAGAGGCCTCTGAGAGCTTCTCAAAGGCCTCTGGGAGCTCCTCAGAGTCCGAGTAGACTTCTCAAAAACGTCTGGAGCTTTCATCGAGGACTCTGGGACCTTCTCAGAAGCCCGTGGGAGGTTCCCTGAGGCCTCTGGAAGCCCTCAAAAGCCTGAGGCGTCCGAGAAGCCCTCAGAGGCGTGTGGAAGCGGGCTGCCTGGTTGTAAAGTGGCCTGTTTGGTTGCAAAGAAGCAGTTATGGTTGCAAAATAGCCCTCAAAGGGCTGTGAAGGAAAAAACAACGATTTCAAACGTTTATGGTTGGAAAGTTCCCTTCCGGTTGGAAAGGGCTGTTCTGGTTGTACAGAAACCCAAATTCCATTTCCCCCCTCCCCCCTCCCTCCATCCTCCCTCCCCCCTCCCTCCCCCCTTCCCTCCTCCTCCCCTCCCCCCCTTCCCTGCTCCCCCCTCCTCCCCCTCCTCCTCGTTCCTCCCTCCTCCCCTCTCGTGCTTCCCCCCCCCGTTCCCTTATATCGGGCGTACCCCCCTACAGGGGGATTTTCGACGAAAAATAAAAAATACCCCAAAAATGCCCCAAGAAGGTCAAAAAATATTCAAAAAATAGTCCCCAGACTATTTTGGGACAATCGTTTGATTATTTTGAGGGTATTTTTTATTCTTCGTCGAAAACCCCCCTGTAGGGGGACGGCTCGACTTAACCCTTCCCCTCTCCCCCCTCCTCCCCCCTCCTCCTCCTCCTCCTCTCCCCCCCCCTTTCCCCCCTGGGAGCTCCCTCCTTCCCCCTTTTCCCTGCTCCCACCTCCCCCCTCCTCCTCTCCTCCTCCCTCCTCCCCTCTCGTGCTCCCCCCTTCCCCCCCCCCCTTTCCCCCTCCCCTCCCCTCCCCCCCCCTCCCCCCCCCTTCCCCTCCCTTCCCCTTTCCCCCCCCCTTCCCCCCTTTCCCTCCCCCTCCCCTTCCCCCTCCTCCCCTCCCCTCCCCCCCGTTGCCCTCCCCTTCCCCCTCCCCCCCTTCCCCCCCCTTCCCCCTCCCCTCCCCTTCCCCTCCTCCCCTCCCCCTCCCCCCCCGTTGCCCTCCCCTCCTCTCCCCCCTTGGGGAGCCCGCGGGCCCCCGCGCCGCGGACGGGCCCCGCCGAGGCCGCGGCCGCGATGGCCTCCGCAGCCGTCCTCGCCGGAGCCCGCGCGGGGGTCGTCCGAGCGGCCGTCCGAGCTCGAGCTCGAGTCCTGCGGGGCAGGCGGGCCCCGGGCGGGCCCCGGGCGGGGCTCCTCCTCCCTGCTCCTCCTCCTCCTCCTCCTCCTCCTCCTCCTCCTCCTCCTCCTTCCTCCTGCTCTCTCTCCTCCTCCTCCTCCTCCTCCTCCTCCTCCTCCTCCTCCCTGCTCCCTGCTCCCTGCTCCTCCTCCTCCTCCTCCTCCAGCAGTGGTTATGTTGCATCCTCGGGGGAGCCTAGCAGTGGTTATGTTGCATCCTGGGCGGGACCTTCTGTCCCGTCGCGGCCCTGTCCGCGTCGAGTCCGTGTCGAAACCATGTCGGACGCGTCGGATCCGTGTCGAATCCGTGTCGAATCCGCGTCGAATCCACGCCAAATCCGCGTCGAGTCCGCATCGAGCACGCGTCGGGCGGGGCCGGTGGGGGGGGAGCCCAGCAGTGGGTGCGGGCGATACTTATGTCCATATCCAGAGCGTCTTGGACTTTTCGGGAAGGGGTGTCGCAAGGCCGCGGCGCACTGGATGTGGGTAAGAATCTAACCTCGTGGGGCCAGATCTTTGTCCATCTCCAGTGCGCCTCCGGCTTCTGGGGAAGAGAGCCCAACACTCCAAGACGCACTGGTTGTAGATATAACTATTGCCCGCAATGGGGGGGGAGGGAGGAGCCTCTGAGAGGGGGAGCAGAAAGAAGAAGACGAGGAAGCCGTGCATCCAGGCACTGCCGAGCGCGTTCCACTACTCGCAGAGTGCCTGCTCGCAAGCGTCAGAAAAACACAGGTCTGCTTTGATGTAACTTATCGTAGATCCCCCGCGGGGGATCCAGGCCATTTGCGAGTAGTTACTCTGCGAGTAGTGGAACGCGCTCGTCAAGGCAGGACGCGTGGGCAGAAAACGCAACCAAAAAGTTGCCGGAGCGGGCTTCACTGCGAGGGGGAAGAGAAGGGGGGACAACAAGGGAGACCATCAAAGGCTTCAGATACTCACATGATCGAGATCTTATACAGTTCGGGCGCGGCCGCAAGAAACCCTCGCAAGAAACCCAACCCTGAGAACCCGTGCGCGAGGTGCAGCTGAGGGGAAACCTGGAGCACCCTGAACGCAGCAGCTCCTTCAACGGCTGCGGGAAGTCACCGCGCAGCGCGAGAAGCAGAGAAACCCAGGATACCCTGACGACAAGCAGATGGTTTCTTGATGCGCGCCCCCACTGTACGGACTTCGCCCATTGCTGCCTGGGCCTCCCCCTTCGCCCTTCGGGGAGCAGACAGGGGAAGGTTATGTCTTCGGGCTGCTGCGGCCTTGACGCGCGAGCAAGAGCAAAAACGCAGTCATCGCCACAGTGGCGGGCAGGGTGGCAGCAGGAACGACAACACGGTGGTGACGATGAGGATGACGGCGGGGATGACAGCGGTGCAGGTGTCTTCGCGGAAGACACGTTTGCCGGGCGGGGCGGCCGCTTCTGCACGCTGGGAACACCGCGGGGACCCGCGAGGACATCCATCCATCTGGCGGAAGCTCCGGCAGATGCCCATGGGTTCTCCCAGAGGCCTCGAGCGAGAGTCACGATTTTGATGCCTGTTTCGAGAGAAGCGCACCTGATTTTGAAGCAACGGTGACTGCCAGGAACATGTAAGACAACCTCGAGCGAGATCTGATTTTGAAGCCTCGAGCGAGAATCTGATTTTGAAGCCTCAAACAAGCAGGTACGATCTGACTTTGAAGCCTCGAGCGAGAATCACGATTTTGAAGCAACGGTGACTGCCAGGAACATGTAAAGCAGCCTCGGAAACCGCTCCGGGGGCCGCTCGCTTCGAGGAAGCCCGATGCACGATCGACATGTTAAGCCACGCCCCGGATCAACTTACAGTACGGCAAGTTCGAAGGATTGCAAAAAAAAACCCTTCGGGTTTTTTTGCAATCCTTCCTTCGGGTTTTTTTGCAATCCTTCGGGTTTTTGTTGCAATCCTTCGAAGAAGTCCGATGCACGATCGACATGTTAAACCACACCCCGGATCAACTTGTACGGCAAGTTCGTGCGGCGTCGGCGCGCGAAAAGGCTGTCGACACCGCGTCGATCGTTCAACCCTGAATCGACCGCGGCCCCGATCGTTCCAGGCTGAATTCCGTCGGGTCCAGTGGAGCTAATTTCCGTGTCCCTCGGTGCTCCCGCGCCGCAGAAACCAACCTCGAACGCGCCGGCGTCGCCGGCGCGCCATCGATGCACGAACCTGCCGTAGATTACAGTCGACCCATGCCATAAAGACGCACGATAAGGATGCAAGACCCTTGTTATGTTGCATCCTCGGGGGACCTTGTCCGTCCCGTCGCGGCCCTGTCCGCGTCGGATCCGTGTCGAATTCATGTCGAATCCGCGTCGAATCCACGCCAAATCCGCGTCGAGTCCGCATCGAGCACGCGTCGGGCCCCCAAAAAGACACCAATTTTGGGGACAGGCGAGGTCCCCCGAAGCTGCAACAGAACCCTTGGACGCCCATTTCGACGCCTTTCGAGCGGGGCGCGGCCAACGCGAGCGGCCAGGGATGGGACCGAGGAGGCAACGATGCACCAGTGCCCCTGGCAAGGTGGCCCGTGCTTGCTCTGCGGGCTGACTGGTGCTGCGTGAAAGGCGGGGTGCATCCCCCGCCGCCGCCGCCTCGGAACCTGCGATTCCGCCCGCCGCTCCCGCGCGACCTCCCAAAAATCTGAAGTCGGGCCTATCCCCCTACAGGGGGATTTTGACGAACAATCAAAAATACACCAACAATAATCAAAAAAACAGTCCAAAAATAGTCTGGGGACTATTTGACTACTATTCTCTGACATCTTTGGTGCATGTTTGTTTGTTTTTTTGTTCGCCAAAAATCCTCCTGTAGGGGGACACGCCCGACCTAACCAAAATCTCAGAATTGGGCGCCCGAATTATCCGGGGTAACTCGGGTCAGGAGTAACTCGGGCTTGGATTCCCGAAAAAGGAACCCGAGTTATCCCTGACCCGAGTTACCCCTGATGATTCTGGGGCTCTGGGCGCCCGAGTTATCCGGGGTAACTCGGGTCCGGGGTGACTCGGGCTTGGATTCCCGAAAAAGGAACCCGAGTTATCCCTGACCCGAGTTACCCCTGATGATTCTGGGGCTCTGGACGCCCGAGTTATCCGGGGTAACTCGGGTCCGGGGTAACTCGGGTTTGGATTCCCGAAAAAACGAACCCGAGTTATCCCTGACCCGAGTTACCCCTGATGATTCGGGGCTCTGGACGCCCGAGTTATCCGGGGTAACTCGGGTCCGGGGTAACTCGGGCTTGGATTCCCGAAAAAGGAACCCGAGTTATCCCTGACCCGAGTTACCCCTGATGATTCTGGGGCTCTGGACGCCCGAGTTATCCGGGGTAACTCGGGTCCGGGGTAACTCGGGCTTGGATTCCCGAAAAACGAACCCGAGTTATCCCTGACCCGAGTTACCCCTGATGATTCGGGGCTCTTAGAGGAAACAGAACTATGCACATACACCGATTCTGGTCAGACCCATCCTGAGCCCAGGATCGGTGCATACGCCCTCCTACCTTGGCCAGGAAGGCATATGCACCGATCCTGGGTCAAGGATGGGCCTTGCCAGGATCGGTGCATGTGCATAGTTCTCTTCGCCCGAGTTACCCCTGATGATTCGGGGCTCTGACTAACCAAAACCTCAGAAGCGTGGGCGGCTCGCCTGCGCCGTCCTTCCACCAGCGCCGCCGGCCGCCGTCCGCCGCCGGCTGCCGCGGTCGGAGACCTCCGCCACCCTCGGCACCACCGCGGGCCGGCTCGTCACTCCGCCAGCATCGCCATCGGAAAAACACACACACACACAAACACACAAAAACACAAACACACACACACACAAACACACACACACACACACACACACACTGTGGGACAAAAAACACAGTGTGTGTTTTAAAAAAACACACGCACTGTGTGTTTTTGTCCCACAGTGTGGTTGTTTTTTTGTGTGTGTGTGTGTGTGTGTGTTTTGTGTGTCTTGCGTGTCTTGTGTGTTTTTTTTCCCATTCCCTCGTCGCCGCGGTCGCCATCGCTCCTGTCATCGCCGCGGCTCTCGTCGTCGCCGTCGAGCGTACTCGAGCCAGAGAAGCGCCCGCTCGGGCCAGACCATTGGGGGCCGCCCGCCCTCCAACGGGGTTCTGCGCGCGGAGCGCCCCCCGCGAGCGTCGGTGGCAGGAGCCCTGCCCCGTGCGAAAGGGGGGAGCCATGAAGGAGGGGGAGAAAAGGGGGATGGGGGAGGGGAAGGGGGGAAGGGGACGAAGGGGAGGAGGATGAAGGGGGAGAGAAAGGGGGAGGGGGTCGCACGGGGAGATGGAAAAGGGGGAGGGGGGGAGAGAGGGGGAGGAGGGGGATGGGGGAGCGGAAGGTGAAGGGGAGGAGGACGGAGAGCAGGAGGCAGAGTCAAGTTAGCCAGGTCTGACGAATCAGCGGGCCCCGCCCCGCCTACCCCCATTTTTCGCCCCACAACATTAGAACCAGATGGTGGCGCAACTTGACAGTGGGACTAGCGAGCGCTCACATCCCCCTTGATTTATGTGGATCCCATCGTACTTAAGGACCACAGCCCAGAAGTAATTTCGAGCACCCAGAAAAATATCGAAACAATGTCGAACGAGTAGCCTCCCAGGGCACGACACGTGAAAACCCCCCGGCTTCGTGGTGCTCGAAATTCTTTCTGGTGGTCAATGCTACAGTAGGTTAGAACATCAGAACCCTTGACAGTGGCCCCGCCTCTTCTGGCGACCTGGCATATACACATCTATATATATATATATAAACACGAGAAATAAACAACAAACAAACAAACAAACAAACAAACAAACAAACAAACAAACAAACAAACAAACAAACAAACACACAAACAAACAAACAACAAGCGGGGCGAGCACGGACACGAGCAGAACTTCCAGGAAGTCCTGGCGCGGCGCCGAGGCGAGAGCGCAGGTCTGCCTTCTCTCGCGCGGCCCTGCTTTCAGCGCGCGGGGCGACGAGGAGGCGTGCGCCGCGCCGCGGCAGCACTGCCACTTTCGCGCAAATGATGCGCAGCGCCTGGGCGAGAAGAACTTATGTTGCATCCTCGGGGGACCTTGTCTGTCCCGTCGCGGCCCTGTCCGCGTCGAATGCGT
>CAUYUJ010014558.1:126400-169130 GCA_963575745.1 Prorocentrum cordatum
TGGAAATCGGCGATCCCCGCGCGCCCGTTTGCTATGACCACGTCTCCCGCGCTCTGGGGACCGAGGATGTTGTGCGACCGGAGCATGAGGATGGGCCGCGCCATCGCTTGGACGTCCACTCCCTGTGCACTGTTCGGTTTCGTGCGTGCATTTTCTCGCAACGTGAACAAACATGTTCCTCGATGGCCCTTGCCGATACAAAAATCAGGGGGACGTAAGACCTGGGTACAGGGGACTCGGAAATCCCCGACGAGGTCGTCAAAAAAATGACGAGGCCGAACCTGCATTTTGACGAGGCCTCCCGCTGCAGACATCCCACGAAACTCCTCCTCGTCAAAATCCAGGGCGCGGTCGTCAAAAAGCGATGGCGAACCCGAGTCCTGGCAAACCCGGGTCTTACGCTCCCCCGAAAAAAAAACACACGTCCGAGCGATGCCAAAAGGCGGTGGGGATGCAGCAAGGCCCAGAAGTTGATGCTTATGGCATTTCTCTTCTTCGATACTCGGCTGACTGTAGATCCTCGAGCAGTGCTTGCAAGACTGAGGGATTCTTACGTTCTCCACCGAGGTTGCCACGATGGGTGTGCCGGGGTCTTGCCGGCCCGCTCACCGCGGAACGCTTCCACGTCTGAGCGCCCTCCTCCTCCTCCCTTCGCGCGGCCGCCCTCGTCTTCGCCTTTCTCTCTTGCACGCCGGGCAATTTGCCAGCGGTTGCGCCGATTAGTCCCACGCTGGTGCGGACAGCCTCACCCTCGTCGCCGACGAAAAAAAAATGTCGGGGTGTTGCCAAATGGGCTCGAACGCCGGGGCCTTCGTGGGCGCCTCGTGCCGGTGGGTGCGTCGGGTCTTCGCCAGGTGGGCGCTCGTGCGAGCCTCGTGGGCGCCCCGTGCACTGGCTTGCACGACACAGCTTGCACTACATAGACTGAACCACGCCTCTTGCACTTCATATGTTCCCTGTCCTCAGGGAGTGTGTCCTGCATGGTGGCACAATTCGCTACAACGGTACCCCCGTTTCGGCAGCCCTCCGCCAGCGCAGTTACCCTGCCTAGCCGCCGACGCAAAAACCCTCAGGGGATTGGAGTAGGCCCAAGCCGAGGCCAGACTTATCGGTACCTCTCCACGTACATGATCCCGCATTCATTCTGCACGATCGCACGTCCTAAATATCAAACAGTTCCCCAACCAGAGCTTGCCTCTGTAGGGGTCCTAGCGGATTAAAGGGTTAGGTGAGGTGCGTCGCCGATTTCGGTGGCCGGGCCCGGGTGCCCGGGTGCCCGGGTGCCCGGGTGCCCGGCGGTGCCCGGGTGGCCGGTGAGGTGCGTGGCCGATTTCGGTGGCCGGGCCCGGGTGCCCGGGTGCCCGGGTGCCGGGAGGTGCCCGGGGGTGCCCAATAGCCCAATAGCCCAGTAGCCATATAGCCCTATAGCCCTACCGCCCTATAGCCTTGTAGCCCTATAGCCCCACACCCCTATAGCCCTCATAGCCTTATATCCCTATAGCCCTATAACCCCATAGCCCACATAGCCGTATAGCCCCATAGCCCTATCGCCGTATGGCCCTACAGGTCACAGTCCTATAGCCCTATAGCCCGATAGCCCTATAGCCCTATAAGGGAGCAGTTGGAAGATTTAGCGAATTTGATTTGGGTTTTTCTCCAGTCTCATAGTATACCTGCCAGGCCCGGTATCGCCCCCCCCTCGCACCTGCGAGGTGGCAGTATTCCGTGCGCGAACACGGATCAAACAATTGTTTCGGCTAAGAGCTCAGCGCGCACAAAACCTCCATGCGGGGCGCATGCGCGCGCCGCCGCGCGCTGCCGCGAGCGCGTCAAAAGCATGCAAACACCGATGGCCCCCTAACCGTTTGACGACACAGGCATTCACAAACTATCAACGCGCTCGATGAAAACATCAGACACATGTAGGTGGTCGGCCAGTCTGTCAGATGAGACCCTGCGGGCCGCGCGCAATTCGAACACGTTGGGAAACCATCGCGCGCCCGCCAGTTCTAGCAAACAGTACCATGCAGGCCACACGCGGGCCTCCGCGCGCGCACGTCAAAAAACCTTCGGGAACCACTGGTGCGTTTGAGCACTTCAGAGCAGAAACGCTCAACACAACAGCACATCCCAATGGCGTTTCAACGCAGACATGGCAGGGATTCCGCCTTTCCGCGGACGCGCGCCTCCTCATCATCCTCATCAATGCAGTCATCCTCATCATCGCCAGAGTAATCCATGTCACCGTCGTCGTTCGCCATCATCACCGTCATCATCATCATCATCATCATCATCGTCGTCGTCGTCGTCGCTATCCTCGTCGTCGTTCTCGTTGCCGCCGCCGTCGTCGTCATCGTTTACGTCATCTTCGTCGTGGAATTCCTGAGCGCGCGTACTTCCTCATCGTCCTCACCATCAGCAGTGTCGTTATCATCGCCATCACCATCATCACCACCCCATCAGCATCACCGTCATCAACATCACCATTATCACCATCGCCATAACCAGTGCCGTCTTCAGCATCATCATCGTCGTCATCAGCACCATCATGATCATCACCATCATCAGCATCATTACCCTCGTCATCAATTTCATTTGTGCCCCCAATCATTATCACATCCATCATCTTCGTCAAGTTCAACGCCATCGTCGCCGTCGACACCTTCCGCGCCGTCGTGATGAATGTCATCATCGGCATCGTCATCGCAGTTGTCGCCACCCAGCTGAGTTTTCGTAACAAATTGTAGGTAGGTGGGTGGGCGGGACGTTTGCACGAGCATTGGAGGCGGTCACGCGCGGATGCGGTCAGAAGGAATTGCTCAACATGGCTTGCACTAAGTTCCGTCCATGGACTTAATGCTTCTACACCACGCAAGCAACGAGAAACTATATATGTGTATATATATATATATATGTATATATATATACATACATACATACGTACATACATATATACATATATATATATATATATATATATACTAGAACCCACGCGCGCGCTACGCGCGCGCGTAGGTTCTAGTCATAGCTTCTCCAGGGCTCTCCGCAACCACAGCCAATCTCTACGGCTGCGCGTCCGAAGAGCCCCGGCGCGACTCCTTCTCCGTGCTGCTCTGCGCTCCTTCCCCGAAGGAGATCGCGCTGGAGGTCTTTCGCAGTCGTCGTCGTCGTCGTCGTCGTCGTCGTCGTCGTCGCAGTCGTCGTCGTCGTCGTCGTCGCAGCCGTCGTCGCAATCGCCGTCGCAGTCTAACTCGTCGTCGTCGTCGTCGCAGTCTCAGTCGTCGTCGTCGCCGCAGTTTCAGTCGTCGTCGTCGCCGTCGTCGCCGCAGTCGCAGTCATCGTCGTCGTCGTCGCAGTCGCAGTCGTCGTCGTCGTCGCAATCGTCGTCGTTCCCCAAATGCCGAAAACGATGAAAAACTTTCGTCCTGATTTTTCATGACGTCTCCCAGCAGGCCGCCGCTGCAAGGCAAGTCTGGGGCGGGCTCAGCACGCTGCCGTGACCCCCGCAGGGTAGCTGGCGTCCAGAATGGGTATGAGAAGACCGAGAGAACCACTCGAGCCTCGATCGTCGAGCCACGATAGACGACGGCTGCGACTACGACAACGACGACACCGTGGGCGCAGACGACAACGACGACGACGACGAGGAGGAAGACGACAGCGAGGACGCATACGACAACGACTACAGCGACGACTGCGACGGTTACGACGTTGACGCCGACGACGAGTGCGACAGAAACGTATCCTACGAGCCAGCGCCAGGGTAGCCGTGGCCCCCCAGGTTAGCTCAAGCGTCCAGGATGGGAAATGAGAAAAATACCTCCCAGGAGCCAGCGCCGGAGCCGTGACCCCCCAGGATAGCTCGCGTCCAGAAGTGGCTCAGAAAGACAGACAAAACCAACTCGAGCCTCGATCGTCGATCCACGATAGACGACGGCTGCGACGACGACGACAGCGTAGACAACGACACGAGCGACTACGTCGACGACTGCGGCGATTACGTCGACGAAGATTGCAACGAAAACGTGTACTACGAGCCAGCGCCGGGGTAGCGGGGGCGGGCACGGGAGCGGGCGCGGGCGCCGCGCGGAACTGGGCCCAGGACCCCGGGGCGGAGGAAGAGGAGGAAAAGGAGGAGGATGAGGAGGACGAGGGAGAGGAGGAGCAGGAGGAGGTGGAGGTCGAGGAAGAGAAAAAGTGAGAGGAGGAGGAGGAGGAGGAGGAGGAGGAGGAGGAGGAGGAGGAGGAGGAGGAGGGAGGAGGAGGGAGGAGGAGGAGGAGGAGAGGAGGGAGGAGGAGGAGGAGGAGGAGGAGGAGGAGGAGGAGGAGGAGGGGAGGAGGAGGAGAGGAGGAGGAGGAGGCGGAGAAGGAGGAGGAGAAGGAGCAGGAGGATCAGGAGGAGAGGAGGGGGGAGGAGGAAGAGGAGGAGGAGAGGAGAGGAGAGAGGGAGGAGGAGGAGGAGGAGGAGGAGGAGGAGGAGGAGGAGGAGGAGGAGGAGGAGGAGGAGGAGGAGGAGGGAGGAGGAGGAGAGGAGGGAGGAGGAGGAGGAGGAGAAGGAGCAGGAGGGGGAGGAGGAGGGAGGAGGGGGAGGGAGAGGAGGAGGATGAAGGAGGAGGAGGAGGAAGAGGGCACGAAGCGCCGGTCTCACGAGAAAGGAAGCCAATTGGGGCGCGGTGGGAGCCGTTCGGGAGCCTCTCGGGGCCTCTTCTGGAGCTCTTGGGGGCGTCTTGGGGCTTGTTGGGGACCTGCTGGCGGCCTGGGGGGCCGTCTTGGGTCTCTCTTGGGCCGTCTTAGGCGCATCTTGGGCTGTCATGGTGCCCTTTGGGGCTGTCTTGGCGGCCTCCTGGGGACCTCTCGGGGGCGTCTCGAGGCGTCTGGGGCGGTTTGGGAGGCCTCTTGGGCTGCCGCGCAGCGCGCCCACGCCGTCTACCAGTGCATTGTAAAATTCTAAGTTTGCCATAGGATGTTGGCGATTTTCGCCTTCGGGGGCTCTCTTGGGAAGTCTCTTGGGCCTCTTTGGGTGCGCCTTTTTGTTTTTGACAGGGGCAAGTAAGGGCGGGCATGATATGCTGCCCCCCTTCGGGCGCCAAGGTGCGCCCCGTCCTCAGGCGCAGCGGCGAAGGCGCGCGAGGTACGTATGAAAGCACACTTCTCGGCGCAAGCAGCGCTGTCGCTGCCCACGCGAGTCCAATGCATTTGGCAGGCATTGCATAGGGCAAGCAGACAAAGTCGTTAAGAAACAACTCACAAACGCGGATCAATAGCGAAGCCGCGCCAGGATCCGTCTCAGCCATTTCTTCCAACTCGTCCAACTTCACTGCCCAACTTCCGGCATCTTGTGGGCGGCTATTTTTATGTTTTGCCTTTGGGCGCCACTGGTCCTCAGGGGAGAAAGGGTGCAACGTCTCCGAAATGTTCCCGAAAAGAACATTAATTGATGCAATGTCAACTGCCACTACATTGCTCATGGGAAATCGTTGCGCAATCATCTTCATATGCAACGTTAGTGGAGATATGTGTCGGTCGAAAAAACCGACTCGCTCAATATCGTCAACGAAAGCTTCCAGAAGAGCTATTCTGTTCGAGTTGGGCGCCGTTCCCTTGCAAGGAAGATCCCTCTCCTGTGGTTGGCCATAAGGAGTGTCAAAACAGGTCATGTTATAGTACTGAAGGTCCCACTTGCGTATAGAATCCTTTTACCAACCCATCAAATAATGCAAATAAGCTTGATAGAAACCGGCCAACAACCGCTCGATAGGATGCCGAAGTGGCATGAACATTAACTAGGTAAGGTATTGATCATGGAGTGGCCCCAGGGGGTCCTTAACCGACCGATCGACTTTCTTCTGTTCATCACGCATGAACTGTTCTTGCTCAGTGGTACCAATCTTGCGGCGCACTGCGCTTGGCAAATCCCGCACATGCGCGACAGAATTCTGCTTCGGTTCCATCCAAATCAAAGGTTTCAGGAAACATCGCCGACAATTTCGTCGAAAAACCCTGTGGCGGCCCACATGTGCCGAAAGACCATGGTCCCCATCTGTCCATCGCTTGCAGGTCAGACGAATCGCAGATATCCAAAGCATGGTCACGAATAACTGCTGCCATCGGCTCCAGACCAGGAGGGACTATCACTTGTCGCCGTGAGGCTGAATCACTTGCAGCTGACCCTGCTTTGCCAGATGCTGCGGGGGGCAAACGACGGAAGTTCTGACAGCGACCGCGGCGAAAGACGGCGGCAAGCGATCCCAAATAGCAAGAACGGGACAGCCACGGCCACATGACAACCTTTCATGTCTGGTCCCATTGACAAGCGTCAGTGCCTGGGGCCTGACTGCCTTACATAACAACCGTCTTGAGCCTGTATACGCGCAATGGCACGATGCATTGCGCAATGAAATAAGACGATATACTCTACATTGCGCATCGCATGCCATGGCATGTTGTGCTGTGAAATGCTATGACAGTAAAAGGGACGATACGCTGAACCATGTCATGTCATGTTCCCTATGATGAGCGATGCTACCGCGTTACGTGGCATGCACAGACACGGCATGCTAGGCTATGCAATGTAATGCAATGCCATGCTATGAGCTGCTGGGTTCGAATAAAACAGGGCGACAGTAAGAACAACAAGGGGGGTGTTATATTCGCATGAATTCTGTTTAATGTTGCGCAGAGCGGTACAGTGCTGCTCGATTAATTTATGTGCATTGGGATGCCATAGTACGCCACGATGTGTCATGATATGCAATGCCATGCTAGGCAATGTTAGGTCATGGCGTGCAGTGCTGGGCTCAGCCAAGCTAGACACTGCTATGGAATGCAATGCTATGGCATGCTAAGCCATACTGTGATATGCGCTGACAAGGTTAGCTATACCGCGCTGTGCCATGCCATGCCATGTATTGCAACGCTGCGATGCCACGATCGGCGAGGCGGTCCTTTGCTATGTACCGGTATGTTTTGGAGGCCTCTTGGGGGCCGTTTGGGGTGCCCTTGAGGTCTTTTTGTTGGGCCTTGGGCGATCGGAGCTCAATTCGCCCGCCTCGGCCTAGCCCCCCCGATTGCTCATTTGAATGTGGCCCCCACAATCACACGGGCAATCGGAACGCAATTCCCGCGACTCGCCCCCCCCCCGATTGACAAATTGCGTCGTCGTCGTCGTCGCCGCAGTCGCAGTCATCGTCGTCGTCGTCGCAGTCGCAGTCGCAGTCGTCGTCGTCGTCGTCGTCGCAATCGTCGTCGTTCCCCAAATGCCGAAAACGATGAAAAACTTTCGTCCTGATTTTTCAGGACGTCTCCCAGCAGGCCGTCGCTGCAAGGCAAGTCTGGGGCGGGCTCAGCACGCTGCCGTGACCCCCACAGGGTAGCTGGCGTCCAGAATGGGTATGGGAAGACCGAGAGAACCACTCGAGCCTCGATCGTCGAGCCACGATAAACGACGGCTGCGACTACGACAACGACGACACCGTGGGCGCAGACGACAACGACGACGACGAGGAGGAAGACGACAGCGAGGACGCATACGACAACGACTACAGCGACGACTGCGACGGTTACGACGTTGACGCCGACGACGAGTGCGACAGAAACGTATCCTACGAGCCAGCGCCAGGGTAGCCGTGGCCCCCCAGGTTAGCTCAAGCGTCCAGGATGGGAAATGAGAAAAATACCTCCCAGGAGCCAGCGCCGGAGCCGTGACCCCCCAGGATAGCTCGCGTCCAGAAGTGGCTCAGAAAGACAGACAAAACCAACTCGAGCCTCGATCGTCGATCCACGGTAGACGACGGCTGCGACGACGACGACAGCGTAGACAACGACACGAACGACTACATCGACGACTGCGGCGATTACGTCGACGAAGATTGCAACGAAAATGTATACTACGAGCCAGCGCTGGGGTAACGGGGGCGGGCACTGGAGCGGGCGCGGGCGCCGCGCGGAACTGGGCCCAGGACCCCGGGGCGGAGGAAGAGGAGGAAAAGGAGGAGGAGGATGAGGAGGACGAGGGAGAGGAAGAGCAGGAGGAGGTGGAGGTCGAGGAAGAGAAAAAGTGAGAGGAGGAGGAGGAGGAGGAGGAGGAGGCGGAGAAGGAGGAGGAGGAGGAGGAGGCGGAGAAGGAGGAGGAGGAGAAGGAGCAGGAGGATCAGGAGGAGGAGGAGGGGGAGGAGGAAGAGGAGGACCAAGACAGCCCATGGGGCAGCCAAAACGGCTCCAAATCGGCCCAAGAAGACACCACGATCGCCCTTTGGCGATTTTTCGGCCTCCAGACGGCCAAGATGGCGCCCAAGAGGGCTTCCAAGACAGCCAAGACGACACCAAAATGGCTCCAGATGGCCGAAGACGGCTCAAGCGGCTCTCAAGATGGCCTCAAGACGGCCCAAGAGGCCTCAAGGCGGCCAAAGAGAGCTCCAGGAGGCCTTCCAAAAGAGCTCTTAAGGGCAAACAACGTGATTTTCTCTATTTTCTCTATGTTCTTGAAGAAGTTTGAAGTTGTTACTTGTTTGGGTTTCCGGCCGCCCAAGACGGTCCGAAAGGCCTCAAAGCCCATGAGGCTCCCAAGAGGGCCCAAAGTCGGCCCAACACGACCCCAAGATCGCCCAAGAAGCTCCCAAGAGGGTCCCAAGACTGCCCAAAAACGCTCCAAGGGGGCACCGGGACGGCCCACTGAGGCCTCAAAGACGGCCTCCGAAGGCGTCAGATGGGCCAAGAGCCGCCCTAAGACGGCCCAAGAGGCTCCAAGAGGCTTCCAAGAGGCCTCAGGAGGCTCCCAACAGGCTCCCAGGAGGCCCTCAGGAGGCGCCCAGGAGGCCCCCAAGAGGCTCCCAGGGAGGCCCTCAGGAGGCCCCCAGGAAGCCTCAGGAGGGCCCAAACAGAGCTCCCAAGGCCTTTTCCTCATTATTATCCTCCTCCTCCTCCTCCTCCTCCTCCTCCTCCTCCTCCTCCTCCTCCTCCTCCTCCTCCTCCTCCTCCTCCTCCTCCTCCTCCTCCCCCTCCTCATCTCCTCCTCCTCTTCTTCCATACTGCGCGGACTAAGATGAGATGAGGTCGGGACCGCGACCCTTCACAATTCAGACCACTCGCTGAACTGCCGCGGGGCGTAAACTCGACCTCCCCCCTGCCGCGCCGACGAAGACGAGGTCGAGTTCACGGCCCGTCCCAGTTCACACCAGTCGTCGGAATCGCATCGTTCCTACACTCAGCCTCCTTCCTGCAGAGCTGTTGCACAGGCACGGTGGCGTGGTTGGCCGCAGGCAACTGGATAGCGTGGCAACTGCGCGGCATCAGCGCGGCAACTGCTGGGCTGTAGCGCGGCACATGCGAGGCAACGGCCGGGCAGCGGCATGGCGCTTGCTCAGCGACTGCGCTGAGATGGCGCGGCAACGTCGCGGCGACAGCTCGGCAAACGCATGGCAACACCGCGGCTCTCGCGCGACGCTAGCGTGGCAACTGCGCGGCAATCGCACGCCGACGCTGCGGCGACTGCTGGCTATAGCACGGCAGCAGCGTGGCAGGGGCATGGCGTCGGCATGGCTGCAGCATGGCAATAGCATGGCGGAGGCGCCGACTTGCGCAGGTCAGGAGTGTAATTTTCCGTCGAACCGCGCCGGAAAATTACACTCCTGACTTGCGCAAGTCGGCGCCTTCCCGAGAGGGCCTGCCCAGATCGCGCCGGTACTCGTCCCGCCCGTCGTCCCGCGCTGTCGCTGCGATGGAGCGGCGACGGCATGGCGATGCCAGGGCGATAGCCATGGCATGGCAGCAGTGCGGCCACCGCGCGGGGACAGCATGGTTCAGGCATGGCGACAGCGTGCCCGCGGCAGGCTCGCGGCGCGGCATCAGCGCGGCCATGGCGCGGGAACGGCATTGCGACAGCACGGCATCAGCGTGGCAGCAGCACGGCGACAGCATGGCAGCAGCATGGGATCGGCATGGCCACGGCGTGGCAACAGCACGGCAAAAGCATGGCCAGAGCACGGCAAGAGCATGGCAACAACTCGGCAAGAGCATGCAGACAGCACGGCAACGGCGCGGCAACGGCGTGGAACCGGCGCGGCAATGTCTGGCAACAGCGTGGCGGCAGCATGGCAGCGGCATGGCAGCAGCATGGCAGCATCGAGGCCAGAGCATGGCACCAGCATGCCGGCAGCACGGAGACAGCATGGCGACGGCATGGGAACGGCACGGCGACAGCATGGCAGCAGCGTGGGCACAGCATGGCAGCAGCTGGGCAACCGCTCGGCAGAAGCATGGCAACAGCATGGCAGCAACATGGCAACAGCATGGCAGAGGAACGGCAACATGCATGGCAACAGCACGGCCACGGCATGTCAACAGCATGGCATGCGCATAGCAACAGCATGGCAGTGGCATGGCAAGAGCATGGCAATAGCGTGGCAGCAGCTCGGACGCAGCATGGCAACGGCATGGCGACGGCAAGGCGACAGCACGGCAACTGCAAGAGATCAGCACGGCAGCGGCGCGGCGCCCGCATGGCAACAGCATGGCGACAGAATAGCCACCGTCCGGCAATCGAATGGCGATGGCGGGGGCGACGTCACGGAAACCGAGAGGCAACGGCGCGGCGACGGCGCGGCAGCGGAAAAAGGCAACAGCGCTGCTACAGAATGCCACCGTCATGGCGTCAGCGAGGCGTCCGTACGGCAACAGCATGGCAGCAGCAGGGCATCATCACAACATCATTGCGGCAACAGCATGTCGACGGCATGAGTTCGGCATGGCGGCAGCTTGAGAACAACATGGCGACTGCCCGGAAACAGCATGGCCACGGAAGCCCGACGACGGCCCCCAAAACGCCCAAGAGCGCTCCAAGAGCGGCCCAAGAGGGCCCCAAGACGCCCAGTCTGAGCCTCCGAAGGGGCAACTGCCCATTTACGCCGCCTGTTTTCTCGAGCCATGTGGCCCAAAAGGGCTCCGAGAGGCCTCCCAGAGCCCCCTGACGAGCCCCAAAAAGGCATCAGGACCCCCCAAATGCGCCCCAATAGGGCCCCCAAACGACCCCGAGAGAGCCCCGAGGTGGCGCCAAGCTGGCGTTACAAGATGGCGTTACGAGTCCTCGAAAAAACCCTCACCGCAACAAATCCCAAAAACCCGGCTCCTCAGAGCCCGACTCGCATCCTCGATGTCGTCGTCCCGTGTTCCTTCCTTATGCCTCCATCCTCCTCCTCCTCCTCCTTCTCATCCTCCTACTCCTCCTCCTCCTCCTCTTCCTCCTCCTCCTCTTCCTCCTCCTCCTCCTCCTCCTCCTGCAACGGCACGGCCTGGGCATGGCAACGGCCCGGCCTGGGCATGGCAACGGCCCGGCCTGGGCATGGCAACGGCACGTCCTGGGCATGGCGACGGCCCGGCCTGGGCATGGCAACGGCGCAGCCTGGGCATGGCGACGGCACGGCCTGGGCGTGGCAACGGCTCGGCCTGGGCATGGCAACGGCACGGCCTGGGCATGGCAAGGGCTCGGCCTGGGCATGGCAACAGCACGGCCTGGGCATGGCAACAGCACGGCCTGGGAATGGCAACGGCACGGCCTGGGCGTGGCAGCGGCACGGCCTGGGCATGGCAACAGCACGGCCTGGGCATGGCAACGGCACGGCCTGGGCATGGCAACGGCGCGGCCTGGGCATGGCAACGGCGCGGCCTGGGCATGGCAACGGCCCGGCCTGGGCATGGCAACGGCCCGGCCTGGGCGTGGCAACGGCACGGTCTGGGCATGGCAATAGCACGGCCTGGGCATGGCAACGGCACGGCCTGGGCATGGCAACGGCACGGCCTGGGCATGGCAACGGCTCGACCTGGCCATGGCAACGGCACGGCCTGGGCATGGCAACGGCACGGCCTGGGCATGGCAACTGCACGGCCTGGGCATGGCAACGGCGCGGCCTGGGCATGGCAACGGCGCGGTCTGGGCATGGCAGCGGCACGGTCTGGGCATGGCAACGGCACGGCCTTGGCATGGCAACGGCACGGCCTGGGCATGGCAACTGCACGGCCTGGGCGTGGCAACTGCACGGCCTGGGCATGGCAACTGCACGGCCTGGGCATGGCAACGGCACGGCCTGGGCATGGCAACGGCTCGGCCTGGGCATGGCAACGGCTCGGCATGGCGGAGCAACGGGCCTGGGCATGGCAAACGGCACGGCCTGGGCATGGCAACGGCACGGCCTGGGCATGGGCACGGCCGGCATGGCAACGGCACGGCTGGGCATGGCAACGGCACGGCCTGGGCATGGCAACGGCACGGCCTGGGCATGGCAACGGCACGGCCTGGGCATGGCAACGGCGCGGCCTGGGCATGGCAACGGCACGGCCTGGGCATGGCAACGGCACGGCCTGGGCATGGCAACGGCCCGCCCTGGGCGTGGCACGGCACGGCCTGGCACGGCACGGCTCGGCCTGGGCATGGCAACGGCACGGCCTGGGCATGGCAACGGCACGGCCTGGGCATGGCAACGGCACGGCCTGGCATGGCACGGCGCGGCCTGGGGCATGGCATGGGCATGGCAACGGCACGGCCTGGGCATGGCAACGGCGCGGCCTGGGCATGGCAACGGCACGGCCTGGGCATGGCAACGGCACGGCCTGGGCATGGCAACGGCACGGCCTGGGCATGGCAACGGCACGGCCTGGCCATGGCAACGGCACGGCCTGGCATGGCAACGGCACGGCCTGGGCATGGCAACGGCACGGCCTGGGCATGGCAACGGCACGGCCTGGGCATGGCAACGGCGCGGACTGGGCATGGCAACGGCACGGCTTGGGCATGGCAACGGCATGGCAACGGCACGGCCTGGGGCGTGGCAACATGGCACGGCCTGGGCATGGCAACGGCACGGCCTGGCATGGCAACGGCACGGCCTGGGCATGGCAACGGCACGGCCTGGCGGCCACGGCCTGGGCATGGCAACGGCGCGGCCTGGCATGGCAACGGCACGGCCTGGGCATGGCAACGGCGCGGCCTGGGCATGGCAACGGCGCGGCCTGGGCATGGCAACGGCACGGCCTGGGCATGGCACGGCAACGGCACGGCCTGGGCAACGGCACGGCCTGGCATGGCAACGGCACGGCCTGGGCATGGCAACGGCACGGCCTGGGCATGGCAACGGCGCGGCCTGGGCATGGCAACGGCACGGCCTGGGCATGGCAACGGCACGGCCTGGGCATGGCAACGGCGCGGCCTGGGCATGGCAACGGCACGGCCTGGGCATGGCAACAGCACGGCCTGGGCACGGCCCGTGGCAACGGCAGCCTGGGCCATGGCAACGGCACGGCCTGGGCATGGCAACGGCACGGCCTGGGCATGGCAAGGGCTCGGCCTGGGCATGGCAACAGCACGGCCTGGGCATGGCAACGGCACGGCCTGGGCATGGCAAATGCACGGCCTGGGCATGGCAACGGCGCGGCCTGGGCGTGGCAACGGCACGGCCTGGGCATGGCAACGGCACGGCCTGGGCATGGCAACGGCACTGCCTGGCATGGCAACGGCACGGCCTGGGCATGGCAACGGCACGGCCTGGGCATGCCAATAGCACGGCCTGGGCATGGCAACGGCACGGCCTGGGCATGGCAAGGGCTCGGCCTGGGCATGGCAACAGCACGGCCTGGGCATGGCAACAGCACGGCCTGGGCATGGCAACGGCACGGCCTGGGCATCGCAACGGCACGGCCTGGGCATGGCAACGGCACGGCCTGGGCATGGCAACGGCACGGCCTGGGCATGGCAACGGTACGGCCTGGGCATGGCAACGGCACGGCCTGGGCATGGCAACGGCACGGCTTGGGCATGGCAAATGCACGGCCTGGGCATGGCAACGGCGCGGCTTGGGCATGGCAACGGCACGGCCTGGGCATGGCAACGGCACGGCCTGGGCATCGCAACGGCACGGCCTGGGCATGGCAACAGTGCGGCCTGGGCATGGCAACGGCACGGCCTGGGCATGGCAACGGCACGGCCGTGGGGATACGCGAGCATCAAAAATATGGCGCAGGCATGGCCATAGCATGGCACTTGCGTGCCATGTTTTATCCAGCGCATTTTGTGGGAGAAGAAGGAAAAACGCAGAGGGGGCGAATCGGACATGGGGGCCACAACGTCACTCGAGTAACACGCGCACTCCGTGGCGATGCTCGGCAGAGACTGATCAGTGGCTGAATGTACAGCAACATATCAGAAGTAAACAAACACCGGCGAGAAGAGGAGAAGCGAGGAGGACGAAGAAGATAGCAAGGCCGCAGAGAAAAAGACAAAACCAGAAAACCACACCAGAAGTCAGCCTAGTCCTGTGGGTCTTTTGGGGGGAACGCTCTGCTGTTGGGTCGCGTTCCCCTTCTTGGGCCTCTCTTGGGGCTCTTGGGGCCCTCTCGGGCCGTCTTGGGCGCCTCAAGCACCGTCTTGGGGCCCTCGCGGGCCGTCTTGGGGCCCTCTTGGAGGCCTCTTCCTTTATATTGGAGTATTGGAAGCCTCTTGGGCCGTCTTGGAGCATCGGGATGCCAAAAGGCAGAAAAAAATTAAACCCGTCAAAGCCCAATCGTAAAACAATGAGTTGTGCCTCTTGGGGCCACCTTGGGAGATCTCTTGGAACCTCGTCGGCCCTCTTGGGAGCTTCTTGGGGGCCTCTTGGATCCGATTGGGGGCCTCTTGGGACTTCCCGAGAACCTCTCGGGGTAGAAAGCTCGGATTCTCGGTTCGTGTTTCCCTTCTTGGGCCTCTCTTGGGGCCGTCTTGGGGCCCTCTCGGGCCGTCTTGGGCGCCTCAGGCACCGCCTTGGGGCCCTCGTGGGCCGCCCAGGGCCCTCTTGGAAGCCTCTTCGGCTATCTTGGAGCTGTCTTGGAGACCTCTTCCTCCTCCTCGTCCCCCTCCTCCTCCTCCCACTCCAGCTCTCTCTCCTCCTGATCTTGCTCCTCCTCCTGCAGCGTGTTCCGGAAGGCTCCCGCCGGAATATGCTGTGCACAATGCTGTCACTGCTCCCGCCACCGTGCCCTGGGTGGTGCTTCAGAGGCCTCATGGGTGTCGGTTTGGATCTCGTGGTTGGCCTGTCGGGGACGTCGTGAAGGCAGTTCCGCAGCTTCTCGGTAGCCGTTTTGGGACCGTTGTGGGGCCTCCTCGGGGCTGTTTTGTGGCCTCTTTAGTTCTCGTTTGGGCCTCCTGGGTGCCTCTTGGGGGCCTTCTGGGGCCTCTCGGGCCGTCTTGGGCATATCTTGGGCGTGCCGGAGCGGTCTTTCGGCGACTCGGGGCCCGCTTGGGCCGTCTTGGGAGCCTCTGGAGGCCCTCCTGGACTATTTTGGTCCTCCCTGGCCGCCCCGTCCCCCCGGGGGGTCGGAGGCGGCGGCCTCCGAGGCCCAGGACGCGGAAACCCCTTAAAAACACAAGGAAAATGAGCCCCGGTACTCCCATGGAGGGTCGGGGCAGCTGTTTTCGGGCACCGGGCCTCCTGGGTGTCTCTTGGGGGTCTCCTGGGGCCTCTTGGGGCCACTTTGGGGCCTCCAGAGCGCGCGCTACGCGCGCGCTTAGGTTCTAGCTTCGTCCGGGGCAACGGCCAAACAACGGACGACGAGGTTGAAGGCTGAATGCACTTCGGTTATTCGTCGAGTTTCGTGGTCGTGGTTCGAAAAGCTTTTGGGCGCTCCTCACCCCCAGGCGGCCCGAGGCGGCCGAAAACGACACCTCTTCCTCGTCCTCCTCTTTCCCCCTGCTCTTCCTCCTCTCCTCCTACTCTTCCTCCTCCCCCCATCGTCCCCTCATTTTCCCCCTTCCTCCTCCTCCGCCCCCTTCCTCCCCTCCTCCTCCTTTCCCTCCTCCTCATCCTCCTCCTCTTCCTCCTCCTCCGCCTCCTCCTCGGGCCTCACAAAAGTTGCTTCAGGTTTTCTTAAGGCCTTCTGGAAGCCTCCTGGGCGTATTCTGGGGGCCTCTGGGGGCTTCCTCGGGCCACCCTGCCTCCAACCGCGGTCTCCCTGAACGAACGGGTCACGATTTGGAATGCTTCGGAGAGTGTCTTTGGGCCATCTTGGGCCGCCGTGGGGAACTCTGAGGGCCATCTTGGACCCGTGTTGTGCCGTTTTGGGGCTCTTGGACTGCCGGAAACCTTTTCGGATGGTTGTGGGGCGATTTTGGAGCCTCCCAAGCGGCTTCGGACGCCCAGAAGACCGCCGTCTTGGAGCGTCGGGAAGCCGAAAAGAGGAGAACCCCAAAATTCACCAAAAACCAACAGAAAATCAAGGATTTTTGCCTCGGGGGGCCTTCTTGGGAGTGCTCTTGGAGCCCTCTCTGGGGCCGTCCTGGAGGCCTCTTGGGCCATCTTGAGGTCACGTCGGTCACTCTTGGAGCGCTCTTATGCTGTCTTGGGGGTCTCTGGGACGTCTCCGATGACCCTCCTGATCGCCCTAGGTGTGCTGGGAAGGCTTGGCAAAACGCCTTGCGAGGCCCGGGGGCCGCTTCGAGGACCGTCCGGAAGGTCCCAAAGCCCCAGAGCCCAGGAGTTCAGTTTGGGGGGGGGACGGGTTTTCCCCTCGCCCGGGCTTGTTTGTAAAATATAGGAAGAGGAATATTGATATACATACATATGTGTATATATACACATATATTACTCGAATCCAAACCGAAGGCCCCAACTTCGGGTTTGTGGGTACAATCGGACCAAGGCCAGAACAACAGTCCTTCAGAACATGAGACCCTCCGTCGGCCAAAACAAACAGAACATCAAAGGACACCCTACCCAGGATGCAGAAGAACATCCATCAAGCACGAAAAACACTACGGCACCCTTCCCGAACCGAACTCGATCTTCTACCTCGGTCCGACTGTAAGAGTTCCGCATGTGATTCTTCAATTTTCCACGACGCCGCGACGCCCCCCCACACTGGAAATGAGAGGCAAAACGGGGCCTGCGGGTTGGGTTGGGATGGCTGGGTGGGCGGTGATCCAGGAGCTCTGCCGACGGGATTCCGGGGCCTCGGCCGCAGCGCTTCCCGGCTTCGCCACGGACCGACTTCCCCAGTGGAGCGCGTAGACTCCCGGGTCGGAACCTTGACCACCTCCTCCCCCTCTTTTATGTTGCATCCTCGGGGGACCTTGTCTGTCCCGTCGCGGCCCTGTCCGCGTCGAATCCGTGTCGAATCCATGTTGGACGTGTCGGATCCGTGTCGAATCCGTGTCGAATCCGCGTCGAATCCACGCCAAATCCGCGTCGAGTCCGCATCGAGCACGCGTCGGGCCCCCAAAAAGACACCAATTTTTGGGACAGGCGAGGTCCCCCGAAGATGCAACAGAACCTCTTGCCCCTTCTGGGAGGGGCCAGACCACCACCACCACCACCACCACCACCAAATGATGGGTCCGCGAAGCCGCCCCGAGACACACCCTCCACCCAACCCCTGACCACTTCGCTGCCGGATCGCAAAACCACACCATGCAGGGGCACCCCCCGTGCAGGCATTAAGTCGGGCCTGTCGCCCATACAGGGGGATTTTGGACGAAAAGTAAACAAAAATGCGCTGAAAAAACAAAAATGGTAAAAAAAAAAAAACAAAAAAAAAAAAAAAAAAAAAAAAAAAAAAAAAAAAAAAAAAAACAAAAAAAAAAATCGCCCCCAGGCATGCCGAGACGAAAAACAATATAGACAGAGAGAGAGAGAGAGAGAGAGCAAAGGGGAGGCGGAGCGGAGCCTCCGACGGACGCCCCGCCGTTTTCCCGCTGGTGGTGGCCCCCCCCTCCTGCGGCTCCCCTTCCCAAAGCGCGGCCGAACCTCCCCGCTTCCAGGACGGCCCCCTTTCAGTGGCGACCCCCGCTCGCCCCGCCACACAGCGTGGGTCGGATGGGGCACCGTGGCACCGTGGGAGGAGGAGGAGGAGGAGGAGGGAGGGAGGGAGGGAGGGAGGGAGGGAGGGAGGGAGGGAGGAGGAGGAGGAGGAGGCGGAGGCGGAGGCGGAGGCGGGAGCGAGCAGGAAGGGGGCCGGCCTGCTGCGGGGCGAGCTGGGACGCGCGCGAGGGTGGCTTCCGACGCGGAGCACATGCGGAGGCCGCTAGCTGGACACACGGCTGCGAAACACCAGAGCACGTGGACGGCCCTGGCCCCGGGGAGGCAGGCCGGGCCTCGGGAGTGCACCCGGGGGACACACTGCAGGGAGAGCCGCTCGGCCCATCCCGCCTCTGCCAGGGTTGCGCGTGAGGCTCCGAGCTCTGGGACGCCCGTCTCGATCTCTCCGGAGGCCTCTCGGGCACTGGAGGGGCGGTTTGGAGCCTCTTGGGGGCCTCTTTTTTTTCTGGCCAGTTCTGATGCATCGTCAAGAAGTGCACATTTGGGCGCGGATTAAAGCGCACAGAGTGAAACATTTAGCCGCCAAGGGTAAGGGTTGTTCCAAAGGGCCTCTTTTTTTCTGGCCAGTTCTGATGCATCGTCAAGAAGTGCACATTTGGGCGCGGATTAAAGCGCACAGAGTGAAACATTTACCCGCCAAGGGTAAGGGTTGTTCCAAAAGCGGAAAACACTGATATTGGAATCGTGTGTCTTCTCCAAATTGTTATATGGGTTCGAGTCGTGCTCCTCAAATCAGACAGAGATCGGATAGATGCTTTCCAAGCTAGACGTCTACGACGAATTTTGGAAATTCTTCCCGCTTGGTTGCAAGCCTGGCGCTCGCACGGCGCATTGGCATATAAAAAGTTAATACAGTGCAATGCAGAAGCTACGCGCCAGCCCTGCGGCGCTGGTGCTCCCATTTTCTGGGCCGGCCAGCGCCTGGCTCACATGTTAAAAGTCTGAGAGGGTGGTCTTCCGGCAACGCTACAATTTTGCTGTACAGCGCCGTCTGACGCTCGCGCAACGTGCAGCTCAATGGAAGTTCCCCCGCTTTGTCCAGAATCTCCGTATTGGGGACTCGTGAAACATACGCGCTAGGGACGCGAGCAACGCTGAAATACGTGAGCGTGCGGGCGTCCCGCTTTTGACATCGATTATATTGGACAGACAATTGAAACTATATGGCAAACTGGCCCGGGACAGCGCCAACTGTCTACCGAGACAAATGGTGTTCGAAGCTGGTCAAGCACATTCTTGTCTACCTCGAGATTGGAAGTCCCGGAGATCGAGAGGACGCCCCCGGATACAATGGACGACGTACCTACACGCTGGGGCCCTGGCAGTGGCGGGCAACGACCCTGGCACTTTACAAGCTCTGCTACATAATCCTTTAGACTGGTACGCGGCAGTCAGGCGGCGCTGCGTCCTCTAGCTGATTGCTTGTGCCCCAATTCTCCCTCTTCCCCCTTCCTCCCCTCCCCCCTCCCCCCCCTCCTCTATGGCGCCCTTCGCTTGCAGGTTCCCGAACAGCGGATCACCAAGTACAACGACTGCTGGTGATTACACACCTGTCCCCCTGCATGGCGTATTCATGTTTGATATTTGTTCCTGCATGTGCGAGTTCGCAGTATTTCCGTGCCAATGCGCCGTCTAGGTGCGGCTTCGTGTGTGTGTGGTAAGGGTTGTTACACATCAATTACCGAAACAATCCAACGACATGGCATTGAAATCCGATGTCGGAAAACTGGAAAACAAGCCGAACATCTCCTGGTGTAAAGACATGGAAATGTTTTCCAATTGACGCAGCTGTAAAGGACTGAGGCACTCGCCGGAAGTAGGTTCTCTGTGGCTGACGTGTTTTTCTACCATCTGTGTTTGATAGAAAGCAGCGCAAGTCCTTGTAGCATTTAGGTAATCGCATGCTACATTGGTCATGAGATCGGGACCAAGTTCGTGAACCTTTACGTCAGGAAAATGGGGAAGCCATCGACTGTAGACAGACGTCGTGAATCCACGTATCCGGGACTCCATTTCTGTGACTTTACCAAACCTCGGTTCGAATAACCAATCTGCGAACGTGGGCGCAACTATGTGTTTTTGCTGCGCTCCACTTTTCAGCTCTCTGTAAACGCTTGCGATCCAATCGTAATAGGGGCGATAAACAATCACGATGCGAGTAGGGATGTGGTTTCAGTCAGAAGCTAGTTGTGCTATCCCCTCGTCTTCGAGGGTTGAGAAATGTTCACATGACAACAAAGCTCTTGTTGTAGCGTTCCTGACGTGCGCAATGAGATCCGCCCACACCTTCCTCTTCCTCACTGTCCTGTCGGGCTTCGTCTTCCCATCGTAGAACTTTGATCTATCAAAACTTCCATGGAATAATGAAGGGCTTGGCATTGTCCATCCGTCACTCTCGAGCAACAACCGCTTTTGTTGCAAACTCGCTTGAAGGGATTTCGTACCGGTCTTTGGGGGGCCAATGTGAATCACAATTCTTGCGCCCATTTCATCTGCCCCGCTTTTCGTTGCACCCATTCCATGTGAGAATAGAGAAAGGCGCACCAACGTCCCCATGTTTGCGGCCGCTGCATGTCGGAACGAATCCCGCAAGCAAGCAGAAATCGTGAGCAATGAGCATAAATTGCTTGAGCACAAATGGCTCGAACGCTACTCATAGGGGCTTTTTGCTGTTTTTCCCAACCCTCCTGGGTTGGGAATTCGTTTTGAATAGGGCACTGCGGTCTCCAGTCCTCCTCCTCCTCCTCCCGCCTCCCGTCTCCCGCTCCCCCCTTATCTCCTCTTGCTTTGTGCGGACCATCCCTGGGGGGCTGCGATCTGCGACACTGTCGCCGCTTTCGGCGGCTGCTGGGGAGGCCGTCCCTGGGGGGGGCTGCGATCTGCGACACTGTCGCCACTTTCGAGGGCTGCTGGTGGGTCATGCGGACTGAAGCACCGCGGGGGCCTGAGCGAGACCTCGCCGTCCCTGGGGGGTTGCGATCTGCGAGATGGTCGCCACTTTCGAAGGCTGCTGGTGGGTCCTGCGGACTGAAGCACCGCGGGGACCTGAGCGAGACCTCGCCGTCCCTGGGGGGCTGCGATCTGCGACCGACACTGTCGCCACTTTCGAGGGCTGCTCGTGGGCCCAGCAGACTGAGGCACCGCGGGGACCTGAGCGAGACCTCGCCGTCCCTGGGGAGGCTGCGATCTGCGACACGTTCGCCACTTTCGAGGGTTGCTGGTGGGTCGTGCGGACTGAGGCACCGCGGGGACCTGAGCGAGACCTCGCCGTCCCTGGGGGGCTGCGATCTGCGACGCCCTGGGGGGCTGCGATCTGCGACACTGTCGCCACTTTTCGAGGGTTGCTGTTGAGCCCAGCGGGCTGAGGCACCGCGGGGACCCGAGCGAGACCTCGCCGTCCCTGGGGGGGCTGCGATCTGCGACATGGTCGCCACTTTTCGAGGGCTGCTGGTGGCCCGGGGGGGTGCGATCTGCGACGCGGTCGCCACTTTCGAGGGCTGCTGTTGGGCCCAGCGGAGTGAGGCACCGCGGGGACCTGAGCGAGACCTCGCCGTCCCTGGGGGGCTACGATCTGCGACGCCGTCGCCACTTTCGAGGGCTGCTGATGGGTCCAGCGGACTGAGGCACCGCGGGGGCCTGAGCGAGACCGTCCCTGGGGAGCTGCGATCTGCGACGCGGTCGCCACTTTCGAGGGCTGCTGTTGAGCCAGCGGGCTGAGGCACCGCGGGGACCTGAGCGAGACCTCGTCGTCCCTGGGGGGGCTGCGATCTGCGACACTGTCGCCACTTTCGAGGGCTGCTGGTGGATCCAGCGGAGCGAAGCACCGCGGGGACCTGAGCGAGACCTCGCCGTTCCTGGGGGGGGGGGGGTGCTGCGATCTGCGACGTTGTCGCCACTTTCGAGGGCTGCTGTTGGGTCCAGCGGACTGAGGCACCGCCGGGACCTGAGCGAGACCTCGCCGTCCCTGGGGGACTGCGGTCTGCAACACTGTGGGCTGCGATCTGCGACGCTGTCGCCACTTTCGAGGGCCGGTGGTGGGTCCAGCGGAGTGAGGCACCGCGGGGGCCTGAGCGAGACCTCGCCGTCCCTGGGGGGGCTGCGATCTGCGACGCTGCCGCCGCTTTCGAGGGCTGCTGGTGGGTCCAGCGGACCGAAGCAGCGCGGGGACCTGAGCGAGCCCTCGCCGCCCCTGGGGACAACGGAGCGAGGCAGCGCGGGGACCTGAGCGAGACCTCGCCGTCCCTGGGGGGGGGGGGGGCTGCGATCTGCGACACTGTCGCCACTTTCGAGGGCTGCTGCTGAGTCCAGCGGACTGAGGCACCGCGGGGACCTGAGCGAGACCTCGCCGTCCCTGGGGGGGGCTGCAACCTGCGACACTGTCGCCACTTTCGAGGGCTGCTGGTGGGTCCAGCGGAGCGAGGCACCGCGGGGACCTGAGCGAGACCTCGCGTCCCTGGGGGGTCCTGCGATCTGCGACACTGTCGCCACTTTCGAGGGCTGCTGGTGGGTCCTGCGGAGTGAGTCAGCGCGGGGACCTGAGCGAGACCTCGCCGTCCCTGGGGGGAGCTGCGATATGCGACGCTGTCGCTACTTTCGAGGGTTGCTCGTGGGTCCAGCAGACTGAGGCACTGCGGGGACCTGAGCGAGACCTCGCCGTCCCTGGGGAGGCTGCGATCTGCGACACGTTCGCTATTTTCGAGGGCTGGTGCTGGGTCCAGCGGACTGGGGCACCGCGGGGACCTGAGCGAGACCTCGCCGTCCCTGGGGGGCTGCGATCTGCGACATGGTCGCCACTTTCGAGGGCTGCAGGTGGGCCCTGCGGAGTGAGTCACCGCGGGGACCTGAGCGAGACCTCGCCGTCCCTGGGGGGCTCTGGAGAGCTGCTGCGGGATAGGCGCAACAGGCGCGTGGCACAGCCAACGGGGGTGATTTGTGAGACAGACCATCTGCCGGGTGATGGCCATAACCTTGCGTCTACACGTATCCCGCGGGTGCTCTCAAGAGCTGCTGCGGGATAAGTTGGGTGCAACGGGCGCATGGCACAACCAACGGGGGTGATTTGTTATTACGTAGCCCTTATATCTTGATCGGGGGCCTGCGAGCCTTCCGATTGCTGCTCGCAAAATCAAATGCGTCCATGTTACGTCATCGCCCCCGTTGTAGCAATCCTGATGTATTTATGCCCCGCATTGCGCAAGGGTTGGGTACGTCGCCAGGGTAATTTGTGGACTCCTGGAGGCTTCTGGGGGCTTCCTGGGAAGTCTCCTGGGGGCCTGTTTGGGCCTCCTGGGGGTCCCGGTGCGCGGAGGGGTCGAAATCTTCGCTCGTGCTCCCCCTCTGGGACCGATCTTGGGCGGTGCCTGAAGGTATCTGAACCCGTCCTGAATGTCTCTTGGGCCGTCTTGGGGGCCTCCTGGGCCGTGGAGGCGCCCATTTGGAGGCCCATTAGGCCGCCTCGGGGCGATTCTCGGGGCCTCGGAAGCAGTGTGCGAACGCTGGGAAACCGAACACCGAACACACAAATAAAAACACCAAAAACCTTTTAGAAAACACATGACTTGTGCCTCTTGGGGCCCTCCTGGGGTGCCACTTTGAACCCTCTGCAAGCGTTCTGGGCAGTCTGAAAGCTCTCGTGGGGCGTCTTGGTGGCGTTTTGGGCCACCTGGAGGCCATCAAGGGCGTCTGGGAGAAATTGTTCGGTGACTCCGAACCCTCTTGGGCTGTATGGGACACATCTTGGTGGGTCTCAACAACTTCCTGTGACGGGCCCCGGCTCCCGGTCCCGGTCCCACCATGTACTGTCCTGCCCTGGGCCCTGGGCCCCACTGGCCATCGCTCGGACGTCCATTTCCTGTGTGTTTTTTTGGTTTCGTGCGTGATTTTTTCGCCAAATGATCAAGGATGCTCCTCGATGGTCCTCGCCGAAGGAAAAATCCACACGTCCGGACGATGCCAAGCCCAAGGTCTCGCAAACTGGTACAACTGGCACATGCTACAGATCTGCAGCACGCAAGCATCGCATGAAACTGACAAGAGGGACATGAAGTCGGATCTGAGGAGGAGAATGAAGAAGGACAAGCAGAAGCAGAGGAAATCGAAGAGAAGAAGGACAGCGAGGATCACCATGCGGGTTGGGAAAAACGTACAACAGCGGAGTCGCAGTCGAACGCAGGTAGGCTTGCCACACCTTGCCATATTTGTGGCGCAAGAGGTAGCGCCACATCTGGCGACTGCAGTTGAAAAGATCCGAAACCAGACTTTGAAAGATGTCTCTAGCGAAGCTGTCGCTTCAAGCCTATGAAGCCAACGTTGAGCACACCGGGTTTCAAATGTGGGTGGATGTCCGTCGAAAGAACTGTTTTTTACTTCGAACGGCGACGTCCCAAATCATTGATGACCAAGATGTGCTTGGAGATTGTGCGTTCAAATGTTGGTGATAGCTTCTGTTTTTAGACCGTGACGGCGGGAATGCTGCTTGCCGCAGATCGGGTACAGTCGGGGCCCTGAAGAAGGAACCCTTTTCGTCGGGGAGGGGCTCGGTGTTCCTTGATTGTTCTGCAGTTTGTCTCCGGTTTTCCTGAGGTTTTCCATGGGGAATCGAAGCTCAACTTGTGGGAGAAAGGGGCCTCGTTCCTTATTTCGAGTTCCTTAGGTCAACGCCCCGACGGTAGTTTGCACACGAATGCTTCGGGGAGCTGGACACTGGCGGCGGCATGGCCACGGCAGGCGCGATCGGACCACGCCAGAGCAAACGTTTCCTGCTTTCGGCCGAGAAAGAATGCAGCGTGACACGTGCGGTGATGATTACAGTCGGGGCCTTGACCTAAGGAACCCAAAATAAGGAACGAGGCCCCTTTTTTCCATAAGTTAACCTTCGATTTCCGATCGAAAACCTAAGGAAAGCCTGAGGCAAGCTGCGAAACAATTAAGGAACGCGGAGCCCCTCCTCAACGAAAAGGGTTCCTTCTTCAGGGCCCCGACTGTACGGTTGGATGGCAGGACGGGTGATGTGATGAATTCGATAGCGATGATTGGTGGTGAGGCGCGGGCTGAGAATGAAGTTGGGGCTGGTGGTGGCGTGGCGGCGTGGTAACAACGTGTGGAAGTGTGGCGGTGACGAGGTGGTAGCACATCGACACGCAACACGTATTGATAGTCGCGGCTGAGATGCCAACTCCGAAGCGGCAGTCGTTGCTTCCGCCAACTTCAACAGGAATGGACGACCACCATCTCCGCACCAAGTGGCATGTACATGCGCCTGGTAGCTAATTTTCCAAATCACTGTCGTTGGAAGCAGTGGCACCTCACCTCCTCCTCCTCCTCCACCTCCTCCTTCTCTTCCTCCTCCCTGTGCAGTCCGCGGCGTCCGTTGTCAGAAGACCGTAGCATATATGCTTTACATGTGGCGTGCTTGCAGGGTTCTATGTACAATGCAATCAATGCCTTCTGGCTCTTCAGCTCGTTCGGCGTCGCTCTGTCCGTCCACATACTGAAGACAATATCTATTGGCCTTCGGCCCTCAGCGATACCTCTTGGAGAGCTGTTTGAGGGCTGCTGGGAGCTTCTGGGGACCCTCTCAAAAGCAGTTTGGGTCCGCTTGGGGGCTCTCCTGGGGCCTCTTGGGGGCGCATCGGAGACCCCTGAAGGCACTTGGGGCCATCTTGAGGCGGAAGGCTCGACATGATTGTTCGGGTTCCCCCTCTGGGCACCCTGTTGGGGGCCGCCTTGGGGGCGTCTTGGGCCATCTTGGGGCTCCCTTCGAGGTCCTCTGGGGGCTTCTTGGGGGCCTCTCGGGGACCTTCTGGGGCCTCTTGGGGGTGCGTCGGAGGCTTCTGGGGGTCTCTTGGGGCCACTTTCGGGCGGAAAGCTCGAAATGTCCGTTCGGGTTCCCCTTCTGGGCTCCCCCTGGGGCCGCTTGGGAACAATTATTGAACGACCTTGGAACCCTCTGGGCTCCCCGGCTCCCCCGGTCCCCCCATGGAAAAGGTTGGATCTACGCCCCGAGGGCCTCTCCCTTGTTACCCCGGGATTAATATATCTATAACATAATATAATATAATATAGATATATCTATATATATATATATACACACATGTATTCCTCTTCCTGTAGTTTTGCAAGCCCGGGCGGCGGGAAAACCCGTCACCTCCCCCCCCACCCCAAAACCGGACTCCCGGGATCTGGGGCTTTGGGACCCTCCGGACGGGCCTCGAAGCGGCTCCCGGGCCTCGCAGGGCCAAGCCTTCCCAGCACACCTAGGGCGATCAGGGGGGTCATCGGAGACGTCCCAGAGACCCCCAAGTCAGCACAAGAGCGCTCCAAGAGTGACCGACGTGACCTCAACATGGCCCAAGAGGCCTCCAGGAGGGCCCCAAAAAGGCCTTCAAGAGCACTCCCAAGAAGGCCCCTCGAGGCAAAAATCATTGATTTTCTGTTGGTTTTTGGTGAATTGTGGGGTTCTCCTCTTTCCGTCTTCCCGACGCTCCAAGACGGCGGTCTTCTGGGCGTCCGAAGCCGCCTGGGAGGCTCCAAAATCGCCCCCACAACTATCCGAACGGGCTTCCAGGCAATCCAGGAGAGCCCCAAAACGGCACAACACGGGTCCAGGATGGTCCTCAGATAGCCCCATGGCGGCCCTAGATGGCCCAAAGACACCCTCCGAAGCATTCCAAATCGTGACCAGGTCGTTTAGGGAGACCGCGGTTGGAGGCAGGGTGGCCCGAGGAAGCCCCCAGAGGCCCCCAGAATACGCCCAGGAGGCCTCCAGAAGGCCTGAAGAAAGCCTGAAACAACTTTTGTGAGGCCCCCAGAAGCTCTCCAAGGAGGAGCCTCCGCAAAAAAGAGCTGAGGAGGATGGAGAGAATGCGCAGGGGATGGCGAACATAAGGAAAAAGAAACATGGAGGAAGGGTAACGAAAAACATTACTATAGCGGCGATGCCGGAAAAGGACCAAGGACCAAGGTGCATGGCGCGAAGATCCATTGCAGTCTTGTGTGTATGTATATATATGTATGTATATATATGTATGTATATATAGTATATATATACATACTAGAACCATGCGCGCTCCGCGCGCGCTTAGGTTCTGACAAGCACCAGCTGTAGTCTGAAGTGTTCGGCGTCGTAGGGCAGACGTTGCCACACAGATCGTGCACCTCAGGACGCTCCATACGGGTCCCCTCGCCCATGCTGGCCAACCCCATCACAGGGATCGCGCCCCACAGGGAGATCGATCCACCTACGTCCCCAGAGGCGAGGTTCGAACAGTGACACGCCCCTCACGCGGATCGTGCCCCGTAAGTGCTTGCAACCGCGGCACTAGAAGGGAACTTCGTTGCGTCGCCCCGCTCACTTCGGCACACCTCTCACCCGAATCGTGGCCCGCAAGGAGTTCCACGGACGGCCCCGGAGACAAGATTCGCATCCCGCCATCCCGCCGATTTCGGCACACCTCTCACGCGAATCGTGGCCCTCAGGGATCTGCACCCACGGCCACAGAGGCAGGGTTCGCACTGCGCCCCCCCCCCCCCGGCCATTGCGGCACACCTCATCACGCGGGTCGTGCCCTCAAGGAAAACCACCTCAAGGCCCAGAGGCAAGTCCCGTACAACGCCCTCCCCACCCATGTCGGCACACCTGTCACGCGAATCATGCCGCAGGGGCTTCACCTGTGGCACCAATGGGCAACTTCGTACGGCGTCCCCGCGCCCACTTCGGAGCATGCCTCGCACAGGGCGTGCCCGGACGAGGTCCAACTGCGGCCTCAGCGGGCGTGTTCGCGCGGCCCTTCACGCGGATAGTGCCCCACAAAGAGTTCAGCGCACCAGCGCACGCGTGCCTGTCATCAGCCATCTTTCCACATTGCCCTGCGGCGCGCAGTGTATGAAGAGAGACCCGCACCCGGCACTGCACATGACTGTATGGGGATGGGCACCGTCTTGGGGCCCTCGCGGGCCGTCTTGGGGCCCTCTTGGAGACCTCTTCCTCTATATTGGAGCGGTATTGGAAGCCTCTTGGGCCGTCTTGGAGCATCGGGATGCCAAAAGGCAGAAAAAATTTAAACCCGTCAAAGCCCAATCGTAAAACGATGAGTTGTGCCTCTTGGGGCCACCTTGGGAGATCTCTTGGAACCTCGTCGGCCCTCTTGGGAGCTTCTTGGGGGCCTCTTGGATCCGATTGGGAGCCTCTTGGGACTTCCCGAGAACCTCTCGGGGTAGAAAGCTCGGATTCTCAGTTCGTGTTTCCCTTCTTGGGCCTCTCTTGGGGCCGTCTTGGGGCCCTCTCGGGCCTTCTTGGGCGCCTCAGGCACCGCCTTGGGGCCCTCGTGGGCCGCTCAGGGCCCTCTTGGAAGCCTCTTCGGCTATCTTGGAGCTGTCTTGGAGGCCTCTTCCTCCTCCTCGTCCCCCTCCTCCTCCTCCCACTCCAGCTCTCTCTCCTCCTGATCTTCCTCCTCCTCCTGCAGCGTGTTCCGGAAGGCTCCCGCCGGAACATGCTGTGCACAAGTGCTGCCAGTGCTCCCGCCACTGTGCCCTGGGTGGTGGGTCAGAGGCCTCATGGGTGTTGGTTTGGATCTCGTGGTTGGCCTGTCGGGGACGTCGTGAAGGCAGTTCCGCAGCTTCTCGGTAGCCGTTTTGGGACCATTGTGGGGCCTCCTCGGGGCTGTTTTGTGGCCTCTTTAGGCCTCGTTTGGGCCTCCTGGGTGCCTCTTGGGGGCCTCCTGGGGCCTCTTGGGGGCTCCTTGGGGCCTCCTGGGCACTCTTCAAGCGGGAGGGTCGAATTTTGGAGTCGTGGTCCCCCTCTTGGGCGCATCTTGGGGCCGTCTTGGGGCTCTGTTGGGCTGTCTTGGGCGACTCTGGGGCTGTCTTGGGGCCCTCTTGGGCCGTCTTGGGGCGCTCTTGGGGGCCTATTGAGCCGTCTTGGAACGTCGGACAGCCGAAAAGTCTGGAAGGCCAAAATCGTTCGAAAACCTTTGTAAAATTGACGATTTCGGCCTCTTGAAGCGCTCTGGAGAGGCGTCTTGAAGCGTCGTGGAGTGCCTTGGGGGGCCTCTCGGGCCGCCTTGGGCCTATCTTGGGCGTCCTGGAGCGGTCTTTCGGCGACTCGGGGCCCGCGGGCCGTCTAGGGAGCCTCTGGAGGCCTCCTGGACTATTCTGGACCTCCCCGGCCGCCCCGTCCTCCCACGGGGGGTCGGAGGCGGCGGCCAAGGCCCAGGACGTGGAAACCCTGTAAAAACACATGGAAAATTAGCCCCGGTACTCCCATGCCCCTCGGGGCAGCCGCCCTGGGCGCCCGGGCGTCGTGCACGGGTATAGATATATATATATATAGATCATTATTATTATTATATATATATTTATCAGATATATATATCTATATTTTTTTTGGTTTTTATAATAATATATATGTATATATTATATATTAACACACAAGCCTGCATTGGCGCTTCTCGCCATCGCACCTTGGTTCTTAAAGCACGGCATGCAGGATAACCAATATAGGAGAGAGCGTGATCACCGCGCTTACTCTGTTGAAAATTGCCAACCTTTTCCTCCGGAACCCGGGGGTCGCCCCCCCCCCCCCTCCGAAAATCCCCCCCCTGCTGGAACCCCCCCCCTCCCCCCCTCTCCCCTGGCGGCAAAACCCACCCTCCCCTAACCCCTCCCCCCCCTTCCTATGAAAACCGGGGGGGTCACTACCGGTTCGAACCCCTCCCCCCCGGGGCCCCCCCCTCCCCCTCCGGATCCGGAAAACCGGGGGGGGTCACTACGGGTTCGAACACCCCCCCCCCCCCTACTCACCGCCAGCAAACGACTCGCGGTCCCCACCACCGTCCGCATCACATCCCCCACTGGTGTTCCCAGCACCACTGTCCTCACCACCGCTGTCCCCACTGGTTCCACCACCGCCCCTACTGTTGTCCCCACCAGTGGCCCCACCACTGTCGCACTGTCCCCGCTGTCCCCTGAACTGTTCCCACCACGGTTCCACTCTCCCCACTGTCTCCACGGGCCCCACCCACTTGCCCGGACTAATCCCCACTGTCCCCACTGTCCCCACTGACTCCTCCGCTGTCCCACGAGCTGTTCCCACTGTTCCACCACGTCCCCACTGTCCCACTCTGTCCCCCGCTGTACCTTCTGTCCCCATGTCAGGGCTCTCCTCGCCACGCCTCACCACGACCCACCGCCATGTTTACCCTCCACTGTCCCACTGTTTCCACCACATTCCCACTGTCCCCACTGTCCCCACCACCACCGTCCCCACCACTGTCCCACTGTCCCCACTGTTCCCACCATTGTCCTCACCACTGTCCCCACCACTACCGTCCTCACCACTGTCCCACTGTCCCCACCACTGTCCCGCTGTCCCCTCACCACTGCCCCCACCACCACCGTCCCCACCACAGTCCGCACCACCGCCGGTTTTCGAGGGGGGGGGATTCGAACCGGTAATGACGCCCCCCGGTTTTCGAGGAGGGGGGGGGGGGGGGGGTCGAACCGGTAGTGACCCCCCCCCTTTTCATGATGAACTGGGGGAGGGGGAAAAGGGGTTCGAATCGGTAGTGACCCCCCCCGGTTTTCCAGAGGGGGGGGGGAGGGGTTCGAACCGGTAGTGACCCCCCCCGGTTTTCCGCCAGCAGCGGTAGAACACGCTCTTTCAAATATAGCGATGATTCATTGTTGCCGTTTGCGCCATCGTCGTCATAGTAATGTTAGGTACTATCCTTATACTTCCTCTCCTCTTACTCGTGATCTTCCTTGTCTGCGAGCCACTCCTTGTCCTCATCCCCAGTTTTTATTGCAGGGGCTCCTCTTTGGAGGTGTTCTTGGGCCCCTCTCGAAAGTTTTTTGAGGACCTCTGGGGGCCTCCTGGGCGCCTTTTGGGGGCCTCTGGGGGCTTCTTGCGGCCACCTTGCTACCAACCACGGTCTCCCTGACCGACCGGGTCACGATTTGGAGTGCTTCGGGAGGCGTCTTGGGGCCATCTGGGGCTGTCAGCGGGGCTCTCTTGGGGCCATCTTGCGGCCCTGTTGGACCATATTGGGGCTCTGTTGGACTGTCTGGAAGCCCTTTGACACCGTTGTGGGAGGATTTTTTGGGCCTCTTCGGCGGACTCGGACGCACGGAATACCGAAGAACCGAATGTCCAAAAATTCAAAAAAACGAAAGGAAAGTGTTGTTGTTTTTTGCACTTGGAGGACCTCTTGGGGGTCTTCTTTGGGTCGTCTTCGGGCGTCTTGGGGCTGTCTGGGGCCGCGTGGGGCTTTCGCGGGGCCGTTTGGCCGCCCTCCTGACCGCTTTGGGCCCGCTGGCAAGGCCCGGCAGGGGCGTCCAGGAGGCCCGGAAGGCCCGGGGGACCCCTTGCAAGGCGTCCAGGGGGCCCCAAAAGCGCCAGATCCCGGGGGTCCGATTTTCCGGGGGGGGGTCCCACCCCCTCGGATTGTAAAAACATAGAAAAAAGGCATATATATATACACGTATATATATATATATACACACATATACATATACACATACACATATATAGTATATCGGTTAGCCAGCGTGGACCCCAAACAGTGTGTTCTAGCATGCTCTGCGATCGTGTTAGCCTGTGATTAACAAATATGTGGGGGGGGGCTCGTGTTTTAAAAAATCTGTCCCCTGCTCGGGCGAATCGCGGGGTGGCGCCCGCCAGATTGAAAATCAACGGGGCGGCGCCGGTGATTGGCGCCGACGCCCGGCCGCCAACGAGGGGCAAAAAGGGGGTGTTTGGAGGCAAAGGCGAGCCAGGGCGCCCCTCTTTCTGTCGAACCGGTGCGGGCCTGTGGACAAGGCGGGCTGGACGAAAGTGGGGCGATTTGCCAAGCAGTTCACATCGCCGATTTTCCAAGCGCGTCCTGGCGCCGAAAGCGGCCATGCGTCGAGGACTGGCCCTTCGGCGGGGCGCCCGAAACCAGCTGCGCGCAGCAGGCTTCGCACCCCCCCGTTTCCTTTCCCAGCCTTTCGTCCGACCCGAGCAATGCGGGTAGGCCCATCCCCCCTTCTGTCGCCGTCGTCGCCGCCGTCCCCCGCCCTGCCTGCGCCCGCCGCTCTCTTCTTCGCTCGGGCCGGAGCGTCTTTCGCCACGGCGGAAGCGCGCTTCGAAGAAAGCGGGCCCCGAACCCCCAGAGGTCGCCCTCGGTTGTTTTTCGGCCTCGCGGCCCGCCAAGGGCCGTGGAGGGGGATCCGCCGAAGGCCTTAGCGGCCCGTAAGCGAAGAAAGCCCGCCAGGGCCCGAAAGCGGGTAGTTCCTCACCCTCTTGTCCCTCCTGGCCCCTCCTCCTTCTCCTCCTCCTCCTCCTCCTCCTCCTCCTCCTCCCTCCATCCCCTCCCTCCCTCCCTCCCTCCCTCCCTCCCTCCCTCCCTCCCTCCCTCCTCCCTCCTCCATCCTCCCTCCTCCCTCCTCCTCCTCCCTCCTCCCTCCTCCTCCTCCCCTCCCTCCTCCCTCCTCCTCCTCCTCTCCCTCAGTCCTCCTCCCTTCCTCCCTCCTCCCTCCTCCTCATCCTCTCTCATCCTCCTTCTCCTCCCCTCATCCTCCTCTCCTCCTCCCTCCCTCCCTCCCTCCCCTCCCTCCCTCCTCCCTCCCTCCCTCCCTCCCTCCCCTACCTCCCTCCCTCCCTCTTCCCTCCTCCCTCCTCCCTCCTCCCTCCTCCACGTTATAACTCTCCAGGAGCACCATTTGATTTCCACGGAGGACATCCTCCAGGCCTCGTCTTGGGCCCTTCGAGCGGGGTGGAAAAGTCTCTGGGAGCCAGCCGTGGCGACAGAAGGGGATGGCTCGTCTGGCGGTGTCGCGGTATTTTGAAGAACTTGGCTGGGACTACATCGTCTCCCTGAAGTCTCGAGGCTTGGTCACCATGTCATGGGTGCAGCAGTCCAGATTCCTGGAGGGATTGAGGTGTCGGTTTTCTCGGTGTACTTGCAGGACGGGAAGAAGCTCGACGAGCCCAACTGCACCTTGCTCTCTGATCTCGGTGCGGCTGTTTCGTCGTGCGGCTCCGCCTGGTTGATCGGAGGGGACTTTAATTTTCACCCGGAGCTTTTGCAGCAGTCGGGCTTCGACGGCCGCACTGGGGGGCAGATCATCTACCCTGACGTGGTAGGTACGTGTACGACGACAGGGGGTCTTAAGCTAGATGATCTGTTTGTGTGCAGCCGTGGGCTTAGCTCGGCCATTCGGGAAGTTTCCATGATCACCGGATCCGACCTTTCGCCGCATTCGCCCGTTCGCATCTATTTATTCCCCCAGATCGGCCGTCTGCAGTCTCTATCTTTCAAGAAGCCTCCCAGGATCCCTGTGGAGCGCATGGTGGGCCCCAGCGAGAACCACCCTGCTGTGCTGTGCTGCTCGCGTCTCTGCAGGCCGGCCTGGCCGTCGCCCGAACGGGAGACGGATTGAGAACTCAGCGGATTTTAGATGAGTGCTATCGTTCCTGGGCCAATGCGGCCGAGATCGAGCTGGCTCGCATTTCTGGGACTGACCTCCCTCGTTGGGGTCTCAGGGGTGAGTTGCCTAAGTTGGTTTGGCGATCGGTGATCGATCAGACGTTCGCAATCGTAGGAACCCCACTTTATTCGCCATGCGTTGGTTTTGGCAGCGTTTCCAAGTGCTTGTTAGCCTCCTCGGCACTCCCGGCCAGTCGCTCACTGAGGCCACAGCACCTTTCCTTGCTACTTCTCCAGGCGTCTCAGGTGCCCTGGCAGAGCGCAAGCTGCTGCGCGACGACGTGTTGGCTTTCGCTTCGGAGGTGGAGCGTCTACCTCGCGACGAGTCCCCACAGCGAGCTCAGGTTCTACCATCTCAGAAACGAGGTCGGCTTCGGCGGCGTCTTGGAAGCAGTGGGTTTGGGATGGGTTTAACAAGGGGGCCAGGCGTGCCCACCTGGTGACCAGGGACCCCAAGTTTTTTGTGCCCACCACCACCCTGGTTGACGGGGATCGCGTGGTCAGTGATCCTCACAACCTTCTGCAACGGGAGGAGGTTCGTTTCAAGGCCCTGTGGAAGGCTGAGGTTTCGCCCCCCTCCCCTCCTGAGGTGTTCGACCCTGCCCCCGACCTCCACCCCATAAGTCCTGACATGATCAGAGACGTGTGTGGGAAGCATAAACTCTGTTCGGCCGTGTCGACGGACGGGTTTCATATTCGCCATTTTTCGTGGCTTTCCGAAGGCAACCTGCAATGTCTGGACATTCTCATGCAAATTATGGAGATTTCGTCGATGCTCACATCGCATGTCCGGGTGGTCATTTTGCACCTCATCCCTAAAACGCTTCCGGGTCTCCGCCCTATTGGGCTCTTCGGTGGGATCTATCGGGCCTGGGCCCAAATCCGTAGGCCCTTGGCGTTGGCTTGGGAGGAGGCCAACCACAGGTCTTGGTTCGCCGCTGGTCGTTTCATGAGGGCGGCCGACACGGTTTGGCGTCAAGCCGTTAGGAGCGAGGGAGGAGTGGCTTCTGGTCAGGCGGCGGTCACTCTCCTTTGGGATTTTCAGAAATATTATGAGAGCATCGACCTCCGTCGTATGTTAGGCAGATGTGTTCGGCTTGGTTTCCCTATGGCCGTGGCCCGCTTGTCCTTCACCGCTTACGGTTGCGCCAGGCACATTGTTTTGGCGGGCTTCATGACCGGTGCCATCTTCGCGTCCCACGGCATCGTGGCCGGATGCTCCTTCGCGACCTCGTTGATTCGCGTCAACAGTCTGGAATCGCTGGACCAGATCGAATGGCCGATTTGCATCACGTATGCGTTGTACATCGACGACAACGCTGTGCATGCCATTGGATCTGAATCCGCGGGTCTATTTTCCGCCAGCTCCCAGCTGGTGGCCGCCATCTCCGACGGCATCGGCGCCACCTTGGCGGAGGACAAAGGGGCCTTAATATGTTCCCACAGGAGTGTAGGTTTGAAGGTTCAAGCTGCTCTGGGGGAGGCGCTTTCTGGGCCTTTAGTTTCTTCGGCTCCCAACCTCGGGGTGGACGAGACGGTGGGGCGGCTTATTAGGCATAAAGGCTTGAATGTTAAAGTCAAAGCTCGACAGGTCAAGGCTGGCCGGCGTAGCAAGCATGTTGCTAGACTCGCCCGCACGGTTGGGCGCAAGGCTCGAAATGTCTGGTGCTCTGGGGTCCTGCCTGCCTCGACGTACGGCGCGGAGATCCAAGGGATTTCGGATTCGGAGCTCCTGGCCTTACGGAGGTCCTTTGCCAGCACGCTCAAGCCGAATGCGGGTGATCGTTCGCTCTCGATTCTGCTGCTGCTTGAAAAAGACCCCACGTGGGCTGTTCAAGTTGCCCCTATTTGCAGATGGCACAAAGAGTTGTGGCACACCCATCTCGCCTCTCACCCCTCCCTCCTCAATTTTGCCGAGATGAGAGACGCGTAGGGGGCCGTTTTTTCCTGTGAGTCAAAAACTTGGAGGAGTGTTTCAGGACCTATTTCAGCTATGAGGAAAAGTCTGGAGCGAATCAGCTGGCAGATGAACGATTTCGCCACGCTGATCGACGATCGCGGGGTCGAGCTGCCGCTGCTCTGCCTGTCTCCTGCCCTCGTCCGCCGGCTGTTGATGGAGGCAGTTTTTAGACAATTGGAGTGGGCTATCGGTGGCAGGCTCGGTCTACCAGCTCGTGCAGGTTTTGATGTTCTTCACGAAGCCCTGGCTAGCAAACGATACTCGCTGCTAGAGCGAGGTACCATTCGAGCATGGAGTTGTGGCGCGGTTTGGACCCGAGTCGACGCTCGTTCGAAGGGGTATGCTTTTCCATAAGTTTGCGAGCTCCGTGGAGCGGCTCGTGATACGATGTTTCATCGTCTGTGGGTCTGCCCGTGTCTGGATCGTCAGCGCCAGGAAGCGGTGGGAGACGAGGTGGTCGACGGCATCGTCGACTTCGCGTCGAAGGGCAAGCATTGACTGGTCCTGGCTACTCGCGGCGGCATGGCCCACCCAGGAGATGACCACCCACCCCCGCTCGAAGAAGGCTCCTGGGATGTTGTCTGGAGCCAGGATCCTCCTTCGGACAACCTGTTCCAAATGCAAGGCAAAATCTTCATCGATGGATCTTGCTCTCGCCATGTTATAAAGGAATTAAACCGTGCGTCTTGGTGCGCGGCGCTCTTCTCGGAGGAAGACGAGCTCCTTTGCAAAATGAAGTGCCCTGTTTGGGCTCCCCTGCCCCAGATCCCTCAGGCCGGCGAGTTTTCGGGTTATTGGGGTGCTACCATGTGTCTTGCTGGCCCGAGCGCTCTCTACACCGATTGCGCCAACGTCAAGCTACAGCATGAATTGCCCAGGGATGCCCAAGTATTTTTCAAGAGAATGTATGCTGGTGTTTTTTGCAGCTTTTAGGCCGTCCTGAGCGCCATCATATTCGCGAGGTGGTCAAGGTCAAGGCCCATTTGTCTCTGAATGATGAAGGTCTCTCTCGTGATGAGATGGCCCGCAGGCTCGGAAACCACACGGCCGACCTCGGGGCCAAAGAGGCCCTCCTTTTCCATCCCAGAGACGAGGAGGTGGAAGAAGCTGACCTTTGCGTTAAATTCGCTTAAGCCGCTTGTAAACTGGCTGCCAAGCTGCTGCCCGAATTTTCCGCTCTCAGAGCTTCGAACAATGTCCAGTATACTCAGTACCTCCCTGTTGAAAGAGCCCCTCAAGCTCCTGCTGGCAAAATGCACAGATGGTTTAGTTTTGAAGATTTTTGGCGCTGCGCGAAGTGTCTCCAGATCCGTCGCCCGCGGGATGGTGGAAAGCCCCTGCCAGGACGGTGTTCGGGACTAAAAGCGTGGAGCGTCGCCAGCCTTAATAAATTGGAGCACAGGTCTGTCATGTTTCCCTGCAGTGACGGGGCTGAGTTGGTTATTTGCATGAGGTGTAAATGCTACCCTTCCCACGGCAGTCTGCGCGGGCTCCACGCCAAGTGCGAACCTCCTCCAGGTAAGTTTGGTATGTGGGCGTGGCAGCAGATAATGTCAGGGCCGTCACCCTAAGAGAAGGGGGGGTGAGGTCCAGGCGGATATAAATTTTCGTGACGGCTCTTGTATTTTCGACGTTGACCCGCCGCTGCCTAGCGCCGCGGTGGCCCCTCCGCCTCCGAGGCCCTCTGGTGCGCGCCCTTCGAACCCCCTCCGTTCGGTGGTCGATGCTTTGAGGCAGGAGGTTTGGGCCCGCGCTTTTCAGGATAAGGTTCAGCGTTTGTGCCGCGAGGCAGGTGCTGCGCAGTCAGTCCCGAGCTCACTTGAAGTCAATGCTTCGGACGACTCGGATTAGTGCCGTCCGGCCCAGTGTGCACACACGCATTGTAGATGTACGTGTTCAGCTGACCAGATGATCTGTTAATCACTCTTTGGCGCGTTCGGTGGCCATCCCCGTTTGGTGAGAGCCCCAGCGTGTCGCAACAAATAGTGGATCTTGTTCTGGCGGCACTGGGCTTTCTTATTTTCTTGCTGCAGCCTGTAAGCGCCACGTGCAGGCTGCCTGCAAGCCCCCGAAGTGGGGAAAGTCACGGTGGTTGGAAGCCCACCGGGAAACCAAATCCCCCCTCCTCCATCCTCCCTCCTCCCTCCTCCCTCCTCCCTCCTCCCTCTTCTTTCCTCCTCCTCCTCCTCCTCCTCCTCCTCCTCCTCCCCCTCCTCCTCCTCCTCCTCCTCCTCCTCCTCCTCCTCCTCCTCGTCCTCGTCCTCGTCCTCGTCCTCGTCCTCGTCCTCGTCTCGTCCTCGCCTGAGCCGCAGCCTGCACAAGCATCAGCCTGCCTCAGCTCCAAAAAAAACCCTCCAGCCTGCTCAGCCTCAGCCTCAGTCAGCCTGCTTCAGCTCAGCATCAGTCTGCCTTCAGCCTCGGCCTCTAGCCTCCGCCTGCCTCAGCTCAGCCTGCTGAGGAGCAGCCTCATCCTCAGCCTGCCTCAGCCTCAGCCTCAGCCTGCCTCAGCCTCAGCCTGCCTCAGCCTCAGCCTCAGCCTGCTTCAGCCTCAGCCTCAGTCTGCCTTCAGCCTCGGCGTCAGCCTCAGGCTGCCTCAGCCTCAGCCGGCATCAGCCTCAGCCTCAGCCTCAGCCTGCCTCAGCATCAGCCTGCCTCAGCCTCAGCTTCAGCCTGCCTCAGCCTCAGCCTCAGCCTGCTTCAGCCTCAGCCTCAGTCGGCCTTCAGCCTCGGCCTCAGCCTCAGCCTGCCTCAGCCTCAGCCTGCATCAGCCTCAGCCTCAGCCTCTGCCTGCCTCAGCATCAGCCGGCCTCAGCCTCAGCCTCAGCCTGCCTCAGCCTCAGCCTCAGCCTGCTTCAGCCTCAGCCTCAGTCTGCCTTCAGCCCCGGCCTCAGCCTCAGCCTGCCTCAGCCTCAGCCTGCCTCAGCCTCAGCCTCAGCCTGCCTCAGCCTCAGCCTCCGCCTGCTTCAGCCTCAGCCTCAGTCTGCCTTCAGCCTCCGCCTCAGCCTCAGCCTGCCGCAGCCTCAGCCTGCATCAGCCTCAGCCTTAGCCTCAGCCTTAGCCTCAGCCTCAGCCTGCATCAGCCTCAGCCTCAGCCTGCCTCAGCCTCAGCCTCAGCCTGCTTCAGCCTCAGCCTCAGTCTGCCTTTAGCCTCGGCCTCAGCCTCGGCCTGCCTCAGCCTCAGCCTGCCTCAGCCTCAGCATCAGCCTGCCTCAGCATTCAAAATGTGGCCCGGGAATGGAGTTCTGGGAACTCGAAGAAACGAAGTGGCCTACAGTTGGCCCAAGAATGGAGTATGCCAGAGAATGAGTTCTGGGAACTCGAAAGACCACGAAGTGGCCTAAGTTGATCCGGCATTCAAAATCATGCCAGGAATGGAGTTCTGGGAACTCGAATGTAGTGATATGATCCGTGGCCTACAGTTGGCTCCGGGCATTCAAAATCATGCCCAGGAAAGGAGTTCTGGGAACTCGAAGAACACGAAGTGGCCTACAGTTGGCTCCGGGCATTCAAAATCATGCCCAGGAATGGAGTTCTGGGAACTCGAAGACCACGAAGTGCGTTACTGCTGGCTAAAAAAGGAGTCCCCGGATTCCCGCGGGAGTCCCCGGATTCCCGCGGCACCCGTCGGGCATCTGCCCAGACCCCCCTGGGGAGTCATGATGCTCTCTTTTGAGACCACTAGAAACCTATCAGTCTTCGCTGTTAGGTAACATGAAATGCGGGCCCCATATGGAGAGGGTTCCCGCCTGAAACTTCCTCGCAATTCGCTCACAGACGAGCCTCCCGCTTGATACTCTCCCCATATTCACGCCTCAGGAGCCCAAAAGTGACGACAGCTACAGGGTCGAGGATGACCCGTTCGGATTATTAAAAATATTGAATGCCGGCCCCATCGGGAGAGGGTTTCCGCCTGAGACTTCCTCGCAATTCACTCACAGACGAGCCTCCCGCCGGATACTTCCCCCATGCTCAAGCTAGCGAATGAGTGGGTGAGTGAGTGAATTACTGAATGAGTGATGATGCTGATGAGGATGATGCAGATGATGAGTGAGTGGGTGAGTGAGTGTGTGATCGAGTGGTGGTCAAGGTGATCAAGATGGTCTGTGTGTGAGTGAATGTGAGTGTGAGTGATTGTGTGAGTGATGACGATGATGATCGTGATGATGATGAGTGAAGGAGTGAGTGGGAGTGAATGAGTGAGTGAGTGATGGTGATGATGCTACTGATGTTGATGATGATGCTACTGATGTTGACGTTGATAAGTGTGTGAGTGATGGCGACGTGATGACTGAGTGAATGAGTGATGATGAATAGTGAGTGAGTGAGTGAGTGAGTGAGTGAGTGAGTGAGTGAGTGAGTGAGTGAGTGAGTGAGTGAGTGAGTGAGTGGGTGATGATGCAGTGTGTGTTCTGGTTCCTGCGCGGGGTGTCCAGAGAAAATAAAAAACCCCACTTTGGATGTGGGGAAAAAGTACCGCGCCCCGCGGGGTCTATTCATCAGCCCCGGGGGGGGGTCCAGCCATTTGTTAATCACAAGCTAACATTACGATATTTGCGATGCAGCCTACGCAATGCAATCTATGCGCTGCAATCCATGCAAGGCCAATCAATCCGGGGCAATCTCCGCAATGCATTCCACATTAGTTCCAGCATGCTCTTCTACGCCACGCTGTACTATACTATGATGGGCTGTCCAGTTCTAGACGAAGCTATGCTAACCTAAGCTGCACTATGCTATCCTGCGCTGAGCTGTGCTGTGCGGTGCTAGGCTAAGGAGGAGGGCGGCGGCAGCTGGCGGCGACGAGCCAGCCGAAGCGGCACCGGGGCCAAGCGGCGACGGCGGCAACGGGCGGCGACGGGCGGGCCAGACTGGCACCCGGTGCGCAGTTACCTGAGCACACAAGGGAGAGCCCCTAAGCGCGCACACACACACACATACACACACACACATTCTGGGGGACATAGACTGCAAGTGCGGGCCGCAGTGCTTTCCGGTGTTGGGGGCGACGCTGTCTGCAGTTGTTATGAGGTGCTTCGCAGCTGCATGCACTGGTCGTGCTCAGTGCGCTTGGGTGTATAGTTTTCGTGGTCGTCAGCCTCGCCGTATAACTTCATACGTGTGCTGGCGTCGTAATACGCATGCGTCATTCGCTCCGTGGCTCCCCCGTTCTGCCTGTGCGCGGCTCTCGTGATGGACCTTGTCGCTACTCCCTTTGATTACGGCGAGGACGAGGGCTTGGTGCAGTATCTGTTCCTCCTCTTCCTCCTCCCTGTTCCCTCTTCCTCCTCCTGCTCCTCATCCTCATCCTCCTCCTCCACCTCTGCCTCCTCCTCGTCCTCCTCCTCCTCCTGCTCTTCCTCTCGCTCCCTCCTCCTCCTCCGCCTCATCCTCTTCCTCCTCTTTCTCCTCCTCCTGCTACTCATCCCTTCCCCCATCTTTCTCCTCCTCCTCCTCCTCCTCCTCCTCCTCCTCGTCCTCGTCCTGTGCTTCCTCCTCCTCATCCTCGTCCTCCTCCCTGTATTTGCCTCCTCCTCACTCCTCCTGCTCCTCGTCCTCAGTCTCCTCACTCCTTTATCCGCTCACCGTTCCTCCCAGCCTGTGGTGCCGAGCCTGCTCGCTCCAGTCCTGCCTCCTTCCTCCCACCCCTTCTCATCTCCCCCTCCTCGTTACGCCTCCTCCTCCTCTCCTCGTCATCTTCCTCCCTCGCCCACACCCACTCTCCCACTCCTCTCGTCTTCCCCTCCCTCCCTAGTCTAACTCTTGTCTCCTCCTCCTCCTCCTCCTCCTCGTCCTCGTGCTCCTCCTCCCCCTCCTCCCCCCCTCCTCCTCCGAACTCCTTCCTTGCCTCCCTCCCTCCCTCCCTCCCCCCCCCCTCATTCCCCTGTTCGTCCCTGAAGCCCCCCCCGGCTCTCATGCGACTCAGACGGCATGGGGGGGCTGCTGCGGACTCGAGCATGACCGCGGCGTCCTTGGAGCTGGTGCGGGCGATGCGCGGCGTTTTCCCCATCGTCTCCGCCTGGAGCGAAGGGGGAGGGGAGGGAACGCGGAGGGGGACAGATTCCTCCTTTTTGTTTCGTCGTCGTCGTCGATGGGGCCACAAAACACTGCACTGGGTGGGGGTCTCGCATGCGAGGGCATCCACTGGTGCCTTCGGTGGCGCTCACTATGGGGCCACGAAGCGCTGTACTGGGTGGGGTCCCGCGTGCGGGAGCAGCCACTGGGGCCACGAAACGCTGCACTGGGTGGGGGTCCCGCTTGCGAGAGCAGCCACTGGGGTTTTCGGAGCCGCTCCCTACAAAGGTCACGAAGCGCTGTACTGGCTGGGGGTCCCGAATGCGAGAGCAACCGCTAGGGCCTTCGGTGAAGCTCCCTATGGGGCCACAAAGCGCTTTGCTGGGTGGGGGTCCCGCATGTGAGAGGAGGCACTGGGGTCTTCGGTGGAACTCCCGATGGGACCGCGAAACTTGTTAAGGGTGTGCCAAAGAAAAGGAGGTGACGAGATGAGGAAGAGAAGGGGGAGGAGGAGGAGGAGGAGGAGGAGGAGGAGGAGGACGAGGACGAGGAGGACGAGGAGGAGGAGGAGGAGAGGTGGGAGACGCGGGGCGCTGCCTCTTCGAAACAAAAACCCAAAACCACAGGATGGTTGGAAAATAATCGAAAAGGCGTCCTAGGCCGCATCCACCATAACACGCGTAATCAAATTCGCGTTCGAGCTCGTAGCCGTAGTAGTAGTAGTAGTAGTAGTAGTAGTAGTAGTAGTAGTAGTAGTAGTAGTAGTAGTAGTAGTAGTAGTAGTAGTGGTAGTGGTAGTAGTAATAGTAATAGTAGTAGCAGTAGTAGTAGTAGCAGCAGTAGTTGTAGTCGTAATAATAATCGCCGTAGTAGTGGAAGTAGTCGTAGCAGTAACAATACTAGAAGTAATAGTACTATCCGTAGTCGTAGTCGTAGTCGTAGTCGTAGTAGTAGTAGTAGTAGTAGTAGTAGTAGTAGTAGTAGTAGTAGTAGTAGTAGTAGTAGTAGTAGTAGTACCAGTAGTAGTAGTAGTAGTAGTAGTAGTAGTAGTAGAAGCAGTGGAAGTACTAGTAGTAGTAGTCGTAGTCGTAGTAGTCGCACCAATAGTAGTGAACTTAAAAGCAGCAGCAATAGTAGTAGTAGCTGTAGTCGCAGCAGCACTAGTAGTAATAGGCGTCGTCATAGTAATAGTACCAGACGTACTAGACTTAGAAGTAGTTGTAGTACGAGTAGCCACAGCAATCGTAGTAATAGTAGTAGTAGTAGTAGTAGTAGTAGTAGTAGTAGTAGCAGTAGCAGTGGTAGTAAGAGTAGTAGTAGGAATAGTCGTAGCCGAAGTCGTCGTAGTAGTAGGAATCAGAGATGTAGTGGTGGTAGTAGTAGTAGTAGTAGTAGTAGTAGTAGTACCAGCAGTAGTAGTAGTAGTAGTAGTAGTAGTAGTAGTAGTAGCAGTAGTAGTA
>CAUYUJ010014558.1:169230-231730 GCA_963575745.1 Prorocentrum cordatum
CCTCCTCCTCCTCCCAATCATCCTCCTCCTCCTGCTGCTCCTCCTCCTCCTCCTCCTCCTCCTCCTCCTCCTCCTACTCCTCTTCCTACCCCGCCCCTGGACCCTGCACCCTCGTCTGCTGGCAGCCGTCTCCGCAAGAGACCCGCCCATCGCCTGGGACGAGGGCCAACTCTTTCGGCGAGGATACCGACGTCTGAGCACCTGGCCCCGCAACCGCTCTCTCCCGCTCAACGGGAACGAGGGGGATGGAAACTGAGACGAATCAAATGGCAGGTTGGGGAAGAGTATCAAGAAAACCTGGTCGGACAAGAACGGGAAGCGCCGATTTGTCCTTTGGGCACGTAGGGGGGACAAGAAGAAAAGGATGATGGCGACGACGAGGCGGCGGATGTCGAGGATGGCAGCGTGGATGACGGAGAGGGCAGCGAGGGGGTCAGGACAACGAGTAGGAAGACACGCGCGAGCATGAGGGAGAAATGGTGGACGACGAGTACGAGGCTGAACGAAGCGGAGGAGTCCTCCTCCTCCTCCTCCTCCTCCTCCTCCTCCTCCTCCTCATCATCATCATCATCATCATCATCATCATCATCATCATCATCATCATCATCATCATCATCATCATCATCATCATCATCATCCCTCCTCCTGATCCGTCGTCATCCCCCTCCTCCGCATCCCAGCACGATTACAATATGAATACTACTCTCCTCTCTCCCTAATGACGTCTGGAAAATATTCGGCCCCCCTCCGCGTACTGGTGTCTTCACACAAGATTCCCGGGAACTGGGTCTTCGCTTCGGCTTGTTTCCAAAATGTTGCTCCCGCTAAAGTGCAAACTTCAATTTCGGCCTTCCGCTCGTTCCGAATCATGCTCCCGTTGCAGCACTGGCCTCGTTTCCGCGCTTCCGCTCGTTCCGAATCGTGCTCCCGCTGCAGCGGTGGCCTCATTTCCTGGTTGTCAGATGTGTTTTTGGCAATCTGGTTCTGGGCTTCAAAATGTTGCTCCCGCTGCTGCGCTGGACCCATTTCTGCGCCTCTGGTTGTTTCAAAACGTGCTCCCGCTGCAGCGCGGGCGTTTTCGGTCCCTCCAATAGGCCCCCAGTCTAGAAAAATAACCACCAAAACAAAAAAAGCATCGCCTCCCACCTCGGGGCGGCGTCGTTTGGAGGAAGTATCAAGCGGGAGCCCCGTTTTTGCATTCAGAAGGCGATGTTGCAAGCAGAGCCAGCGGGTGCTCTCCATCAGCCCCGCCTTGTCGGGAGCTTGTCGCGGAGCCCAGGGAGCTAAACATGGAGCCGCGACTCCAGACGGGCCCCGACCCTTCGAAGACTTTCCACTTACCCTCCAAGGAAACTGGTGCCCTGCCATGACATGCTGTGCGGTATTATGTTCTGCGCCGCTGTGCGATGCCACGCTTTGCGGTGCAATGCTTTGTGGTGCAGTGCTTCACCACGTAATGCCACGCCATGCTATGACATTCTACGCTCTGCCGTGCTCTTCTACGCCATGCCATGCCGTGCTCTACGATGCATCGCGCACCCTCTCGCGATCATTGCCCTGCTCGGCATCCGACTGTGCGAATAGAGAGGAGATCTACGCCATGGTAAGGGACGGGAGGGAGGGGTAGGACGTCAAATATGACGCGAATGCACCTAGCTTGCCCTCCCCCTCTCCCTCCTCCCAAATTGCTCCGTCCCTCCTGATCTCTCCGCAGCCCTCCTCCTCCCTCCCTGCCTCCCCTCAGAAAGGCCACGCGCACCCGCCTCCTCCCTGTAGATCACGGGCTCCTCGGACGGAATGCTCATCAGCAGACCCGCGGACGCGGTGCCGTCCGGGTTCCCTGGCTTCTTCCGCCGCCGACGCGGGAAGCCATCGCCTGGGGGTGTCCAGGACGAGCCCCATCCTCCTCCCCATCATCATCATCATCATCATCATCATCATCATCATCATCATCATCATCATCATCATCATCATCATCACCATCATCACAATCACCAGCAGCAGCATCATCATCATCATCATCACCATCATCATCACCATCACACCATCATCATAATCATCATCATCATCATCATCATCATCAACAGCATCATCATCAGCATCATCATCATCAGCATAATCATCACCAGCATCATCATCAATCAGCAGCAGCATCATCACCATCACCATCATCATCATCATCATCAGCAGCAGCAGCAGTAGCCGCATCATCATCATCATCGTCATCATCAGCATCAGCATCATCATCATCATCAACCACCATTAATCATAATCACCACCATCAGCAGAATCAGTATATGATCATCATCATCATCATCAGCCTCAGCCCCAGCACCAGAATCATCATTATCAGCAGCATCATCACAACCACCACCACCACCACCACCACCACCATCATCATCATCATCATCATCATCATCATCATCATCATCATCATCATCATCATCATCATCATCATCATCATCATTATCATCATCATCGTCACCATCATCATCAGCAGCACTATCGTCAGCATCATCAGCATCAGCACCATCATCACCATAATCACCATCAGCATTATCATCACCATCATCAGCAGCAACATCATTATCGTCAGCATCATCAGCATCATCATCATCATCATCACCAGCAGCATCATCATCAGCACCATCTTCTGCATCATCTTCACCACCACCACTATTCATCAGTATCATCATCCGCCGAAGTAGTAGCATCATCATCAGCAGCAGCATCATCACCAGCATCATCATCATCCTCATCATCAGCACCAGCATCATCATGATCACCATCACCATCATCATCACCACCACCATCACCACCACCATCATAATCATCAACATCATCATCATCCCATCATGATCATCATCACCATCATCAGCATCATGACACTCACCAGCACCATCATCATCACCACCTTCATCATCAGCACTACCATCATCATCAGCAGCATCGTCACCACCACCACCGCCATCATCATCAACATCATCATCATCATCATCAACATATTCAGCATCATCGTCAGTTGTTCCCAACCATCCTGTGGTGTTGGATCCTCGTTTTGAAGAGACAACGCCCCGCGTTCCCGCGTTCCTCCCGCTGCCCCCCTCCCAGTGGGTGTGCCCGCATGCGTCCCCCACACCCATGTCGGCACACCCCTTTCACGCTTCGTGGCCCCATAGGGAGCTCCATCGAAGGCCCCAGCGGGTGTGCCCGCATGCGTCCCGCACACCAATTTCGGCACACCCTTCACACGTTTCGTGGCCCCACAATGAGCCCCACCGAAGGTCCCAGTGGGTGTGCCCGCATGCGTCCCGCACACACATTTCGGCACACCCCTCACACGTTTCGTGGCCCCATACGGAGCTCCACCGAAGGTCCCAGTGGGTGTACCCGCATGCGTCCCGCACACCCATTTCGGCACACCCCTCACACGTTTCGTGGCCCCATAGGGAGCTCCACCGAAAGTCCCAGAGGGTGTGCCCCGCATGCGTCCCGCACACCCATTTTGGCACACCCCTCACACGTTTCGTGGCCCCATATGGGGGCTCCACCGAAGGTCCCAGTGGGTGTGCCTGCATGCGTCCCGCACACCCATTTTGGCACATTCCTCACACGTTTCGTGGCCCCGTAAGGAGCTCCACCAAAAGGTCCCAGTGGGTGTGCCCGCATGCGTCCCGCACACCCATTTCGGACACCCCTCACACGCTTCGTGGCCCCATAATGGGGGCTCCACCGAAGGTCCCAGTGGGTGTGCCCGCATGCGTCCCGCACACCCATGTCGGCACACCCCTCACACGTGTCATGGCCCCACAGGGAACTCCGCCGAAGGTCCGAGCGGGCATGCCCGCATGCGTCCCGCACGCCCATTTCGGCACACCCTCACACGTTTCGTGGCCCCATATGGGGGCTCCACCGAAGGTCCCAGTGGGCGTGCCCGCACGCGACCCGCACACCCACGTCGGCACACCCCTCACACGTTTCGTGGCCCCATAGGGAGCTCCATCGAAGGTCCCAGAGGGTGTGCCCGCATGCGTCCCGCACGCCCATTTCGGCACACCCTTCACACGCTTCGCGGCCCGATAGGGAGCTTCACCGAAGGTCCCAGTGGGTGTGCCCGCATGCGTCCCGCACACCCATTTCGGCACACCCCTCACACGTTTCGTGGCCCCGTAGGGAGCTCCGCCGAAGGTCCCAGTGGGTGTGCCCGCTTGCGCCCCGCGCACCCATTTCGGCACACCCCTCACACGTTTCGTGGCCCCATACGGAGCTCCACCGAAGGTCCCAGCGGGTGCGCTCGCATTCGTCCCGCACACCCATTTCGGCACACCCTTCACGCGCTTCGTGGCCCCATAGGGAGCTCCACCGAAGGTCCCCGTGGCGCAGTCCGCATGCGTCTCCCCCACCCAGCACACCTCCGCTTGAGGCCGTCGGAGTTCCGCGCCTCGCTCGCCCGGCGTCGCTCTGCCCAGCGGCAAGAGCCTTGCCCGCTATCAGCCAGCCAGCTGGCTCTATTTGCTGCACTCGCGCTCAGATTTACCCGCGCGCAGTCTCCCTACGTACTCAGATCAATCGTTTTCGTTCGCGTCGTGTACCACGCCACTCATTTCGGCACACCCCTAGCACGGTTCGTTGCCTCATAGGGTTCACCACCGAAAAAGGGAATCACAATTGCGGTACTCACACATGCATATGGTTGGGTCCTTCGTCAGGCTAATTTTCATCATCACCAGCAACAACATCATCATCATCATCATCGTCAACCTCATCATCGTCATCATCATTATCACCATCACCATCACCATCATCATCATCATCATCATCATCATCATCATCATCCGCATAAGCATCCTCATTATCGTCGCTACCGCCATCACCACCAACAGCATCATCACCATCATCGTCGTCATGATCATCATCGTCGTCTGCATCACCATCATCATCACCATCATCAGCAGCATCAGCATCAGCATCATCCTCATCAGCATCACCATCTTGATCATCATGGTCACCATGATCATTATGAACGTCACCATCATCATCATCATCACTTTCCTGAACAGCATCAGTATGATCAGTATGATCATCGTGATCATGATCACATCATCGTCGTCGTCGTGGTCGTCGTCGACGTCGTCGTCATCAGCAGCAGCTCCATTCCCCCTGCCAAGATTACGAGGGAATGTCGGGCGAACCGCTCGCGGCCTGTAACAGAAGGTTCTGAGAAGCGCTGAGCAGGCGGTCCGAGCCTGCTTCGGCGAGGCAGGTTCAATTGTTTCGCGATCGGTCTTGTCTCTCTTGTTGCCTCCTCCTCCTCCTTCTCCTCCCTCCCCATGTGGCGTCCCCCTCTCTCCTCCTCAACCCCTCCTCCTTAGAAGCAACATCAGGCGTATCGCTAGGTCAGCCCAAGCGTTTCGCCTGCTACCTCCTCTCCTCACCGCTTATGATCCCGAACCTGGGGAATCCGAACAATTACGGGAGAGCCCGAAAACTATCCCATTCCCGCCACAGCATCGCGCAGTCCGAATTCCTGAAGGGGAGGCGGGGGGGCTGAACACAGCAACATGCAGCAACTTCGCGTTCCTGAGGCCAGCGCCTGGTTAATTACGTCGCGCTCGCGCTCCCCAAGCCACAATCCCTAACACATTTCAACCAGTTCGCGCTCACGAGGCCACAACCCTTCGTAAAATGCAACAAAATCGCGCCCACAAAAAACAAAATCCCTGACAGAAAACTTCGCAATTGCGCGTCCGAGGCCACAATATGCAGTAAACTACGCCACCTTTGCGCTCCCCAACCCACAATCCCTTACAACTTATGCCGCCTTCGCGCTCCCGAGTCCGCAATCCCTTTCGACTTACGCCGCGCTTGCGCTCCCGAAGCCACAATCTTTGGTACATTACGCCACCTTCATTTCCTCCAAGCAACAGTCCCCAGTGAATTAGATTCGCGCACCCGAGACCGCAACCCATCATACTGTGCTACCACTCTGCGTCTCCAGAGCCACAATCCCTCGCAGATTACATCGCGCTGGCGCTCCTGAGGCAACCCCATCGCACTTCCCACCCCACAGTACCTTGGTAAATTGCATCAGGCTCGCGCTCCCGAGACCACAACCCCTCATAAGTTACCACAAGGTAACAAGGCTTCGTCCCCGAAACCACAACCCCTTATGAGTACTACGAGCTGGCGCTCCCGAGGCCGCAATCCGAAATAACATGCGCCACCCTCACGCTCCCCAGCCCACAGTGCGTAGCACATCTCGCCCGATTCGCGCTCCCCAAACAACAGTACGGTCAAAGCAATATCAAGCTTGCGTCCCCGAAGCCACAATCCCTGGTAAAGGACAGCGCGCTGGCGCTCCCGAGGCAACAATCCTTCGTAACTTACGCCACCTTAGCGTTCCCCATGCTACAACCCCTTTTGACAGTACGCTGGACTTGCGTTCCCAAGGCCACAATCCGTTGTACATCGTAAAAAATGCGTCCCCGAAACCAACATCAGTGGCAAATCACACCAGCCCTCTGGACGTAGGTGGTCTAGGGAGTTTCCTCTTCCAACCCCCTGCCCCTTTGGGGACGGGTGTATCACTATTCCCTATAAATATACACCCCCTCCCCCAGGCGACCGGCAGCCAATCAGGAACAATGAGGACACCATTGAGGGCCCTCTCCCCCGACATCCCAATCAAAAACTATACAAAACACAATCTGCCTCTACATGTGGAGCACGCGAGGCAAATCCGATGCGCCCCCCCCAACCGTCCCTGTCAGAAAACAATACACAATACAGTCCGGGGCAAAGCCTGGAGTCATGTTCGTGAGGCCCGCGAGCACTCTGTTTGATTGTTTAACAGGAGCGGTGGGGGTGTCAGCATATTGCCTGTTTCGCACAGGGTTACCACCCCTGCCAAATGAGCCTGACGAAGGACCCAGCCATATGCAGGCGTGAGTGCCGCAATTGTGATTCACTTTTCCGGTGGTGATCCCTACGAAGCAACGAACCGTGCTAGGGGTATGCCGAAATGAATGGCGTGGTACACGACGCGAACGAAAACGATTGATCTGAGTACGCGGGGGGACTGAGCGCGGGTGAATATGAGCGCGAGTGCGTCTGACTGTGGATGACCCTGCGCGCGAGCGAGTCTACGTGCATGAATGCGAGTGTGACAAAGCATGGTGTAATTGTAAATGACTGTCAATAGTTTGAGAATGACTGCCTCTGAGTACTCGTGACGCTGGGCGTGGCCGCCCCAAGGAGCTTCCCCGGGACTCCCCGACGGCATCGCCCGCGCGCCGCGACGCCAATGTCGGCGCGCCCCCCCGGGAGGATCGCGCCCGCTTCCTCCCCTTCTTTTACTCCCTCTTTGCCCGCGCATTCAAAAGTCCAAGGCTGCGGGCGCAGCGCAGCGCGGAGTCCCCGCGACGCGCGCAGGTCGCCCCGGAGGGGTCCCAGCGACGCGCGCGGGTCGTCCGTTGCGCGCAGCAAAAAGAGCTAGCTGGCTGGCTGACAGCGGGCAAGGCTCTTGCCGCTGGGCAGAGCGACGACGGGCGAGCGAGGCGCGGAACTCCGACGGCATCCGACGGAAGTGCACTGGGTGGGGAAGACGCATGCGGACTGCGCCACGGGGACCTTTGGTGGGGCTCCCTATGGGGCCACGACGCGCTGTACTGGGCGGGGGAACCGCATGCGGACTGCGCCACGACGACCTTCGGTGGGGCCCCTTATGGGGCCACGAAACGTTGTACTGGGTGGGGGAGACGCATGCGGACTGCGCCGCGGGAGCCTTTCGGCGGAGCCCCTATGGGGCCACGAAGCGCTGTACTGAGGCTGGAGATCGAAATTCTGAGCTGGTGGACGCTGGAGGTCGATTGGTGGGGGTGGAGGTGGTAAAATCGGATGCTTGATGAGAGGTCGGAGTGATGAGCTGGTGGACGCTGGAGGTCAAAGGGTGGAAGTGGAGGTGCAAAATCGGATGTCTGAGGCTGGAGGTCCGAGTGCGGAGCTGGTAGACGTTGGAGGTCGATAAGTGAGGTGGAAATGAAGAACCGGGCGTCTGAGGCCGGAGGTCGGAGTGCTGAGCTGGTGGACGCTGGGAGTCGATCGGTCGCGGTTCCGACGCTGGAGGCTGGCGGTCGGAGTGCTGAGCTGGTGGGCGCTGGAGGTCGATAGGTGGAGGCGGAGGTGGAGGTGGAAAGTCGGATGCTTGAGGCTGGAAGTCGGAGTGATGAGCTGGTGGACGCTGGAGGTCGAAAGGTGGAGGTGGAGGTGGAAAGTCAGACGCTGGAGTCTGGAGGTTCGGACTGCTGGGCTGGTGGACGGCGGGAGTCGGTAGGTGGAGGTGGAGGTGGAAAATCGGATGCTGGAGGCTGGAGGTGGGAGCGCTGAGCTGGCGGAGGCTGTGGGTCGATAGGTGGAGGTGGAAAGTCGGATGCTGGAGGTTGGAGGTCGGAGTGCTGAGCTGGCGGAGGCTGTAGGTCGATAGGTGGAAGTGGAAAGTCGGATGCTGGAGGTTGGAGGTCGGAGTGCTGAGCTGGTGGAAGCTGGGAGTCGATAGGTGGAGGTGGAGGTGGAAAGTCGGATGCTTGAGGCTGGAGGTCGGAGTGATGAGCTGGTGGACGCTGGACGTCGAAAGGTGGAGGTGGAGGTGAAAATTCGGATGGTTTAGGCCGGGCGTCGGACGCTGGAGGTCGATACGCGGAGGTCGAGGTGGAAAGTCGGGTGTTTGAGTTTTGAGGTCAGAGTGCTGAACTAGTGGAGTCTGGGGGTCGATAGGTGGAGGTGGAGGTCGAAAGTCGGATGCTGGAGGCTGGAGGTCGGGAAACAGTCCTGTAGTCACAGAGGCCGAGGTCGGGGGAGCCGGGGCGTGGTGATGGCCTGATCGATGTAACTCGGCATGTCCGCGTGGAAGCCCTGAGCAGGCACCGGTGGTCGAAAAAAGTGTCCTCGTAGGTGGTACCAGTGCCTTTCCATCAGCGGTAAACGAGGTCCATGATGAGTGAGGTGTCGATGCATCCGCGGTGCGCTGTACGAGGGTAAGTTTGCCCGGACTCGTGCACGCTGTAGCGCGCTCAACAACACATTGACCTGGAACCTGAAGGTTGGTTGGGTGAGGTTGGAGGTCGATAGGTGGACGTCGAAAACTTGAGGTGGGAGGTCGGAGGTCGATAGCCGGTGGTGGGCGAGAGGAACTCGAATCAAAACTTTGGCGCGGTAGCTGTCGCGCATATCCCGTAAACGTGCACATGTCGGTAGTTTTGCCCGTGTTGCCCAGGCCCAAAAATCCAGAATTTGTCGTATATACCACTGCGCTGTTATTTGGAATCATGGTATTTTCATTTTCACGTTGGCCGTCGTAGCGAAAAAACAAAAAGCAGGAAGAGGTTCAGGAGGATCAGGAAGATCTGGAGCCAGACCAATGGATGTATCGGTATATTTGCCCGTGTTCTCCACGTCCGGAAAGACATAATAGATAATGTATGTTGTGGCTCGGGCGCCGGTGGTGACTGCCAAGGCCCGCCGTGCGTCCTACTTGGACCCTTTGGACCCCCCTTTTGCTGATCCTTTCTGACTCTTTGCGACACGGCTGATGATGTCGTCGCACCTAGTGGTAAGCTCAATCATTTTTGCGCGGCTATGCAAATGTCCCCCAATTTGTCCAATCGCGAGGGGCCCATTCCCGGATAACCGTGCCTCCGTCGATCTTCACTGTCAAAGCCAATTCTCCACCAACGGTTACCGTGTACAGTCGTGGCGTTGACCTAAGGAACGATAAATAAGGAACGGGCCCCCCTTTTTCCCACAAGTTAAACACCGATTTCCCATTGAAAACCAAAGGAAAACCCAAGGCAAACTGTGAAGCAATCAAGGAACACGGAGCCCCTCCCCAACGAAAAGGGTTTCTTCTTCAGGGCCCCGACTGTATGGTTGGTCCGTGTCGTCGACGCGTATGGGGTAAGTGATATCCATTGTGTCCTTCAACATGTAGTTTACGCCAAAACAATAGTTGCGTGCAGCCCGGATCAGTGGAGGACGATCGTTTGTAGCCCAAATATGTTTTCCGCTCCTGTTGATCTTGGCGCTTCGTATCTGTCCGACCGCAAGGTTTCTGTCGTCAACGCTGTAAAACTCCATGAACAACATATCGTTGAAGTCTCCCGTGGCGTACGTGTTGGTCGGTGTCGGTGCGCCTAGACGTTGCAGTTCTTGTTTGATCCAAGCGCTTGCGTCCTCCAGGGTCCCGAAGTCGTCGAAGTTGCCGATGACGGCAGTGATGTCCCTCCTGTCTGTGATGCTGTTGGTGCTGTGGGCGGCATGTGCTGTTGGACGGGCTGGAATAGCTCGTTGCTGTTTCATCGCTTCGATGTCCATCTCCAGCTGCAATATCTTGTCGTTGGTGGTGGAATCCATTGTCGCTGCGGATTCCGCCGACGACGGTCGAGAAGCGGCTTCTAATGCCGATACTCTCTTTGTAATGGCGTCGGTGGATGCTTGGAGAGGCGTCACTGCAGTGTCAAGGTCCTCCCGCGAGGTCTCATGTGTCTTGATGGCGTGATGTCGGTTCGGATCGGTTGTAGCTGCTCGTTTAGTATGCTTTTGAGCGTCTCTGCAGTGAGCGTTGTACCAGGAACCATGTTGGTGAACTCGATACGGTTGTGCTGGTCTGCGTCATTCAGCCGCTGTTCAAATAGTGATTGACCCGAGCCTGGACCTTCTTCGTCGACCTTGAGGGGCGAGCTGCCAGTGCGAGCCACTTTGAGCGCTGACCGCCGCGGTTCTGGAGAAGAAATGACATGTGTCTCTGGCATGTTCGCGGGTAAAACCGGAGTAAAGGATGTAAACGTAAGTGAAGATGTAAGGGTGTGAAGGCAGGATGCTGAAGCGTGCGTTCTTGAGCCTGCTTCTTGAGCCAGTTCTTTCCGGGGGGTGGGGGGTCCGGGACCCCTCCACATAATTTCCATGGGAGGTGGGGGGGTCCGGACCCCCCATCCCCCCTTGCTCGTGGGGGGTGGAGTTGAAACCCCCTTCCGGCCAGCAGCGAATGCCCGTGCAGCTGACCAGACGATAAGCGCTCTCTGGACTACAAGTCCCTGCGAAGGTCGGGTGGAGACTTTGGATGCGAGGGGGATCGACACTCCAGAAGACACAGCAGACAGGCAGACACGCGCGGAACGTCCGAATGACGGCCCACTGGTGGGCAGCGCGGCGGGCCCTCGGGCCCAGGTGAACAAGCAGGCGTCAGAGTGCGTATTCTGCAGCTGCGTCTTCCCATCGGCGTCTGGGTCTCGCAGCTCTCCAGAAGACACGGCCTTGGAGGTAAGCTGGAGAGGCCCTGGGACACACAAAGAAATACACACAAATAGACATATTTTCCCATATTTTTGGGGCTTCCGTCTTCCCCCCCACTTCCCATCTTTTCCGATATTGTCTGAGGAATCGAGGATGGATTGTGTCTGTGTGTGTTTTCCCCCCCCCTGAGACCCGTCTGGCGGCAGCGCGAAGCATGCGGCCACGGCGCAGTGCACAGGAGGGCACGCGGGGGCGCGACCGCAGCCCCGCGGGCGGTGGTGCGCATCCGTGACCTGGCCACCCAACTTCGCGCACCGCGCCCCGCGATGCGTGACGCGCGGCTGTCGTGGCGCTCTCGCGCCGCCGCCCTAAAAAAGGCAGCACCTCCGACCTCGAGGGCGGCCAAGAGGGGGGCGGCGTCCAAGAAGGGGGAGGGCACATCATGGCCGGCAGCGTGTGCGCGGCCCAGGGGGGGGGGCCAGGGACGTAGCGAAACAAGACGAGGCGCCATGAGATCTGGGGAAATATCGTGGCCCAGGCCATGACATCCACCCTACCCTAGTCATCACCCCCCTCTCTGCCTCCCCCGAGACTCCACAGCCAGACCGGAGGAGGAGAAGGAAGAGGAGGAGGAGGAGGAGGAGGAGGAGGGACGAGGAGGAGGGACGAGGAGGAGGGACGAGGAGGAGAGACGAGGAGGAGGATGGGGAGGAGGAGGATGGGGAGGAGGAGAGGTGGAGGAGGAGGAGGAGGAGGAGGAGGAGAGGAGGGGAGGAGGAGGAGGAGGAGGAGGAGGAGGAGGAGGAGGATGAGGAGGGACGAGGAGGAGGAGGAGGAGGAGGAGGAGGAGGAGGAGGAGGAGGAGGAGGAGGAGGAGGAGGAGGAGGAGTGAGAGGGGCAGACGAGCGCAGCGGGACTGCCCCTACCACCGAGGGCGACCGCGAAGACGGGGGGGGGGCAGGCTCGGCAGAGGCTCGGAGGGGCCGCAGCCTCTCGGGCGGCACCGCCCGTGGGAGACGGGGCTCCGCGGGGCGAATCGCCCCTTGAGCCTTTCGGGACGGCACCCATGGGAGCAGAGGAGGGCAGGAGAGGAGAGGCAGGAGAGGAGAAGACGACAGGAGAGGAGAGGAGGAGAGGAGAGGCAGGAGAGGAGGAGAGAAGAGGCAGGAGAGGAGGAGAGGAGAGGCAGGAGAGGACGAGAGGCAGGAGGAGGAGGGGGGGAGAGGCACAAAAAGGAGGAGGACAGGAGAGGGAGAGGCAGAGCGGACGAGGAGGATGAGGAGGGGGAGGAAGAAGAGAGGACAGGAGGAGGAGGAGGAGGAGGTCTAGGAGGTGGAGGAGAGGAGGAGGAGGAGGAGGAGGAGGAGGAGGAGGTCTAGGAGGAGGAGGAGGAGGTGGAGGAGGAGGAGGAGGTGGAGGAGGAGGAGGAGGAGGAAGGAGGAGGAGAAGGAGGAGGAGGAGGAGGAGGAGGAGGAGGAGGAGGAGGTCTAGGAGGAGGAGGAGGAGGAGGAGGAGGAGGAGGAGGAGGAGGAGGAGGAGGATGGGGAGGACGGGAGAGGGAGAGGCAGAGCGGCGAGCGGCACCGCCCGGGGGAGGGCCGCCCGCCTTCCAGGAGCCTGTCCGGGTCGCCGCCGCCCGGGGAGCTGCGCCTGCCCAGCATCGCCTGGAGCACCTGCGGCGGCCACGGGCGGCGCACGGCAGGGAGAACAAACAAAGAGAACAACAAAGAGAACAACAAGGAGAACAACAAGGATAACAACAACAAGGATAACAACAACAACAACAACAACAACAACAACAACAACAACAACAACAACAACAACAACAACAACAACAACAACAACAACAACAACAACAACAACAAGAGAACGCACGGCGCCGCCTGGCATAAACATAAAAACAAAGAGAACAACAACAAGGAGAACAGCAAGGAGAACAACGCAGGGAAACAACAGGTGGCAGAAACGTATAGAAACTCGGAGGTCCGCGCGGACTTCTCGGATCGGCGCTGGACCCCCCTCCCTGGCGCGCGGCGCGCGCCAGGGGCGGCGCCGGAGGCGCCGCCATGGGGGCCCCAGCGCGAATCCGAGAGATCCGCGCGGACCTCCGAGTTTTTGTGTTTCTGTCACTTTGTGTTCCCCCTAGAACGGACTTCGAGCTCTGACAGGATAGATGCAGGCAGGTCGAAGCAGAAGGCAAATGGCGACGATGCGGCACGCGACCGTTTTTCGTTCCAGCCGCCGTCTTGTCTCGGAGCCCCGTCCAGCAGCGGCGTGCATGCAACAGCGAGCAGATTGACTCGTTGAGGAGCTGACATAGGGGGAAAACAAACCTACCTCGCTTTTGACCACCCTCGCTTCCAAGAGATACCAAACGATGCCAAATTGCAGCGTGTACTAGTCAGGCCACTTGACGAGGAGGCGCGTGGTATGGCTTGGTTTCGCCTGGAAGCGAAAGCGGGGTAGGTAATTCACGCTCTGATGACAGAAAAGTCCACGCCCTCGCGGTCTGGACGCCCAGGTCGCCCAGCTCCTCGCACCACGCCAACGCGCGGTCATCTTCGAGCCCTCGCGCCGCCGCCTCGGACCAGGGCCTCCCCCAACCCGAGCCGCAGCGCGTGCAGCGCGAGCATCTTCGCGCCCCCGGGGGTGACCTATCCCCTCCTCCTCCTCCTCCTCCTCCTCCTCCTCCTCCTCCTCCTCCTCCTCCTCGTCCCTCCTCCTCCTCGCTCCTCGCTCCTCGCTCCTCGCTCCTCGCTCCTCGCTCCTCGCTCCTCCTCCTCGTCCTCCTCCTCCTCCTCCTCCTCCTCCTCCTCCTCCTCCTCCTCCTAGGTCTCCATGTCCACGCCCTCGCGATCTGGAGCCTGGGGCGCGGTCCCGCGGATGCGCGGTGGCACGGCTGCGTTCCGCGCGGGGCATCCGCGGGGTCGCGGCCGGGGGGGCCCCCCGGCCCGCAAGGCCGTGGCTGCGGAGACGTCCTTCGCCCACGAGCATGCGCTGGGGGGCAAAAGTGAAGGGGCCCCAGGACACACAAATAAATACACACATACAAATATTCCCTACACTTTCCTGGTTTTTGTCTTCCCCCCCATTTCCCATATTTTCCCATATTTTCCTGGGAATCGACGATGAATTGGGTCTGTGTGTGTTTTCCCCTCCTGAAAAAGGTACCGATGCCGCCTACTCCACGCAGCTCTCCTCGGGTACGTTCAGACCAGAACCTCGGGGAGACTCCGGCCGTGGCGACCAGGGCTCTTCAGGACGAGCAGCGGCATCGGTACTGTCAGAACTGAGTGTAAGGATGCGCGATGAAGATACAAGCCCCTTCGATGCCCATGTTGATGCTTTTTCGAGCGCGGCGGGCCATCGAAAGTAGTCAAGAATGGATCAAGAGGCACGGATGCGATGGTACCCTTGAGAAGGTTGCCCATCTTTACTATCGATTTGATTTGTATCTCTTCTTCCTCTAATGGGCGAGGGAGGGTACTTGGGAGCACCAACTGAGCGACTGCACCAATCGTGGCCAAAACCACCCTGGGCGGCGTATACGCTCTCCCGCTTACCCAAGCCGATCTTGGGCCCAGGACTGGCCCGGCCAAGATCGGTGTACAGTTGTCGCTCCCCCAAAGACGGGGGAGAGGGAGAGTTGTCGCTCCCTCGGGCTGGATGTTGAGACCGCCCTGAAACAGCCCGTGGACCCGTTGAGTCCAGCCGGGAGTTCGCCCCTGGGTCTGTAACTGCACGCGCAGCCCTGAGCTTTGCCATTCCTCCTCCCTCCTCCTCCCGCCTCATCCGTTTTCCATTCTCCCCCCAATAATTATCGGAGATTCCGCAGGCAGTGATCAGAGTCACTGTTTGGGGTCAGCGTCGGCATCATCTTGTGACCAAGACCCTGCTCCCTCCGACATCGAGCCTTCCCCCTGCGACACTTTTCTCTTACCCCAAAGATGGTGCCCGTTGGATTTTACAAATATCCACGGACCCCTGCAGCGAGGCCTCCCCCTCTCCATCCCCCTCTCCATCCCCCCCTGCCCCTCCCTCCCCCCCCTTCCCCTCTCCATCTACAAATACTCAATATGAATACTACTCTCCCTCTTCCCCTGATGACGGTTTGAAAGTGCTCGACCCCCCCCCCCGCGTTCTGTTTTTTACATACAGGTTTCCCCGGAATTGGGTTTTCGCCTGCATTTGTTTTCAAAATGCTGCTCTCGCTGAGGCGCCGGCCTCATTTTCGGGCCCCGCTCGTTCCGAATCGTGCTCCCGCTGCAGCGCTGGCCTCATGTCCGTGCTTCCGCTCGTTCTGAATCGTGCTCTCGCTGCAGCGCTGGCCTCATTTCCGCGCTTCCGCTCGTTTCGACTCGTGCTCCCGCTGCAACGCTGGCGTCATTTCCCGTGCCATGCCACGGCATGCAATGCAATGCTAGGTTGATACTGCGCTTTGCGGTGCTTTTCTACGCCATGCCATGCCGTGCTCAACAATGCATCGCGTACCCTTTCGAGATCATTGCCCTGCTCGACATCCGACTGTGCGAGTAGAGTCGAGAGGGGATCTACGCCATGGTAAGGGATGGGAGGGAGGGGTAGGATGTCAGATATGACGCGAGCGCACCTAGCTTGCCCCCCTCCCCCCCCTCCCCCCCCTCCCCCCTCCCCCCCCCCCCCGCTCCCCCTCTCCGTCCCCCCTCCACGATTACACGATATGAATACTACTCTCCTCTCTCTCCCCTGATGACGTCCAGAAGATATCCGGCCCCCCTCCGCGTAGTGTTTCTTACACACAAGATTCCCAGGATATGTTTCTCTTGGGTTGTTGTTCAAAAATGTTACTCCCGCTGATGCGCTGGCCTCATTTTCGGGTTTCCGCTCGTTCCGAATCGTGCTGCCGCTGCAGCGCTGGCCTCATTTCCGTGCTCCCACTGCAGCGCTGGCCTTCCTTCCAAATAGGCCCCAAAATCTAGAAAATGCCCCCCCGAAAAAACCTTTGGAAGTAATTACATCTTCGGTGTCAATTCGATAATTTTTTGGGCCGCAGAAGCCCTCCCTTCCCTCCCACACTTTGGGGTATCGTCGCTTTCAGGAAGTATCAAGCGGGAGCCTCGTTTCTGGTTTGAGAAGGCGATGTTGGAAGCAGAGCCAGCGGGTGCTCTCCATCAGCCACGCCTTGTGTGGAACTTTTCGGGGAGCCCACTGAGCTAGACATGGAGCCACGACTCCAGACTGGCCCAGACCTCTCGAAGACGATCCACTTACCCTCTAAGGGGCCCGGCGCCATGCCATGACATGCTGTGCGGTGTTGTGTTCCGGTCCGCTCTGCGATGCCACACTTTGCGTTGTAATACTTAGTGATGCAATGTTTCACTGCGCAATACCATGCCATGCTATGGCATGCTACGCTCTGCGGTGCTCTTCTACCCCATGCCATGCCGTGCTCTACAATGCATCGCGTACCCCTTCGGGATCATTGCCCTGCTCGACATCCGACTCTGCGAATAGAGAGGATATCTACGCCATGGTAAGGGATGGGAGGGAGGGTTAAGACGTCACGCGAGCGCACCTGGCTTGGCATCCCCCCCTCCCCCTTCTCCACCCCCCGCCCGCCAGCCCTGCACCAAGGAGGAGGAGAAGGAGGAGGAGGAGGAGGACCCGTGTAAACCCAAGACGCACCAACGACGTTGCAGTAGGCACTCCCTCCAAGTTCCCTCTTCATGGGGCTCTGAGAAAGAATCCACCGATCCAGCGCGTGAGTTTCACTACCCGAGACGTGCCCAGCCCCTTCTCAGCGCGAGTCGACCATCTAAAAAGAACGCCACATGCAAAAGAGCACGCTGCAAGGACCCACGACAGCGGCACCCACGACAGGAGGAGGAGGAGGAGGAGGAGGAGGAGGAGGAGGAGGAGGAGGAGGAGGCGAGGAGGGAGGAGGGGGAGGAGGAGGAGGGGGAGGAGGAGGAGGGGAAAGAGGAGGAGGAGGAGGAGGAGGAGGAGGAGGAGGAGGAGGAGGCCACGACAGCGGCACCACAATTGCGCACTTCGCGCCCCCCCCCCCAGGAGCGCCGCGAGGCCTCGGCTCGGCCTGCATATGCTCACCTACTCCGCCGCCGTGCCTCCCGGGAGCCTACCACTAAAATGGCGACAGTTGCGCAACTCGCGACCACCCAAAGAGCTGCAAGATCTTGGATGCTCCGCTATATATACACTGCAATGGTCCTCCCGGAAGCTGTAAGGGCTTGGTGAAAATATCGGGCCGACTTCAGTAAGCGGCGGGGTTCTCAGACGCTTCGGGTGCGGTCCCAGGATCATGGGTGTCCAGTCTGCGACCAGGTTCCTGGGGTAGCGAGTGCGGACAGAGCGGAAGGTATAACTGAATGAACCACGCTTCGCGGATGACGTTGAAAACTGAGCCCGCTAAAGTGGCGGCAACTGCGCAATTCGCAGCCCCCGCGGAGCTGCGAGGTCTCGGGCACGCCGCTGCTCCGCCGTGCCTCCCAGGAGCCCACGGAGAAGGGACAATTTGCGCTGTTCGCAGCCCTCCAAGGAGCTGCGAGGTCTCGGGCACTCCGCTATTCCACTGGGCCTCCCAGGAGCCCACGAAAGTGGCGGCAACTGCGCAATTCGCAGCTCCCCAGGGGGCTGCGAGGTCTCGGGTACTCCGCTGCTCCACCGTGCCTCCCAGGAGCCCACGAAAGCGCCGACAGTTGCACAGTGCGCAGCCACCCAGGGAGCAGCGCCGCAGGGAGAGGAGAATAAGGTGTGCGACCGCAGTGCTCTGGTCAAAATCGAGAACCCGCCGCAGGAGGCTTGGGAAACAGCTACAGCCTGAGCTTCGGCTCTGCTGGATGGGGGCTACCGAAGTGCCTCTGCTGGGGGAAACTCGCCATCGCTCGGACGTCCATTCCCTGTGTTTTTTTTCGGTTTCGTGCGTGTTTTTTTGCCAAATTATCGAGGATGCTCCTCGATGGTCCTCGCCGAAGGAAAAATGCACACGTCCGAGCGATGCCAAGGAAAGGTGTGGGGATCCTACCATTTCCGGGGCCGCTCCCGCGCCGCAGGAGGAAGGGTGCGGGGGCGGCTGGGCTGGGGAAGGGGCAACGCAGCCAAGGCCGCCACGCCGGCCCACGAGGCCCCCAAGGGGCGAGCATTATTGTTTCCCAGTGGTTGTTTCTGTGCTTTTGAGGTTCTCACCTTCTCGCGCTTCCGACGCTCCAGGACGACCCAAGAGGCACCCAAAACTGCCCCAAGACAACCCTCTAGGCCCCCTGGGAGGGCTCCAAGACCGCCCGGAAACGGCCCAAGAGGCACCCAAAACGAACGGCCCATGAGAGCCCCAGGACGGTCCCAAGAGTAGGAAGATGAATCGACGATTCGAGCATTCCGCCCTGAGAGGCCCCCAGGAAACCCCAACAGGCCCCCGAGAGGCCCCAAGGGGCCCCCAAAAAGCCCCAAGAGGCCACAAGAGGCTCCCAAGAGGCCCAAAAGAGGTTCTCGAACGGCCCACAAGATGCTTCACAACTGCTTCCTAGAGGCCCCCGAGAAGCTTCCCACGAGATCCCAATGAACCTCCAAAAAGCCTCGGACCCACAACCCAGGCACGGTGGCGCGATGGGCCGAGGCCACCAGATCCGCCGCCCCCTGTGGTCTTGCCACAGGGGTGCCCGGCGTGCTGAACACTACGGCTTGGTTTTCGGTCTTTTCCCCAAAAGAGCTCCCCGTGGGGCTTCGTCCCAGCGTGCCGGCCACCCGAAGGCCCCACCGCTGCGCAACCAACGTCTCCAAGACGGCCTCGATGGCCTCCAAGACGGCAAGGATGGCCCAACATGGCCTCCGAGTCGCCCGGGATGGTCCAAGATGGCCTCCAAGACGGCCCCCGAGGGTCCCAGATGCCTCCGAGTCCGCCCAAGAAGCAACCCAGACGGCAAGATGGCTCCAAGAGGCCCCCAAAAGGCCTCCAAGACGGCCCAAGTGGCCTCCCAGAGGTCCTCTAGGGGGGGCCCGAAGAGGCCCACAAAACACTGATTTTGTGTAGGTGTTTGAAGGAGCTTGGCATGTGCTCGATTCGGCCTTCCGACGGCCTTCCGACGGCCCAAGAGGCCCCCGTGTGACGCCCGAATAATCCTCCAAGACGCCCCCAAGAGGGCCTCAAGACGGCCCAAGAGGCCTCCAAGACGCCCCAGACGGCCTCTGGGCGCCCCGCTGCACCCCACGGGAACCCCAAGGCAAGGCCCGCCCCGCACACTCCCCAGATATTCCATTCTCGAGGCAGCGGTCTTGACTCGAGACTGCCTTTGGCTGGCGAGATCGATGCTCCAGCAAATCTGACAGGCGCGATAGCCAGCATCAAATCCCGACTGCGAGAACGCAATACACAATAGCCCAAAACTATTGCAACAGGCATGGGAAACCGTCCAGGAATCTAACCCACCTGCCCAAGACGTACTTCTACACGACCCCGACATGAAGTGAGAGGCGCGCGCACATGCCCATAAATGTGTAAACGACGACCCCTGGGAGAATGGAACACGTGTGCACCTCCTGGACTGGGCTGGAAGCAGGGGGTCCCTTCACGCAAGAAGAGTTGAAGGGGCCCACAAACACACAGATAAATACCTATACGACCACCCTTCGGGTGATAAGGAGGTTCGGGGGGGGAGGATGCAGCGTCTCACTCGATCGGTCTCACTATCCATCTCACTATCGGTCTCGCTCGATCGATCTCACTCGATCGATCTCACCATCGATCTCACTCGATATATCTCATTCGCTCGGTCTCACAATTGATCTGATTATCGATCTCACAATCGATCTCACATTCGGTCTCACTATCGATCTCACTACCGATATCACAATCGATCTAACATTCAACGTCATCATCATCATCATCATCATCATCATCATCATCATCATCATCATCATCATCATCACCAACACCATCATTTTCATCGTCATCGGGACACTGTCGTCATCATCATCATCGTCATCATCATCAACGCCATCATCATCAGGCCATCATCATCATCCCCATCATCATCTCATCATACTCAGCAACATCATCATCACCATCATCATCATCATCATCGGCACACAGCCTTCGTCATCATCACCATCAGCATCATCATCATCGGGACACCATCATGGTAACCATCATTGTCATCGTCAACATCATCAACAGCATCGGGACACCATCATCATCATCATTTAATCATCATCATCATCATCATCATCATCATCATCATCATCATCATCATCATCATCATCATCATCGTCATAATCAACAGCATCATCAACATCATCGGGACACCATCATCATCAGCAACATCATCATCACCAACATCATCATCAATATCATCATCGGTACACCATCACCATCACCATCATCACCACCGTCATAATCATCATCATCGGGATACCATAATCATCATCAGCAGCATCATCATTACCAACATCATCATCAACAACAACGGGCAGAAACATCAACATCATCGTCATCTCATCATCATCAACAACATCATCAACATCACCAGCGGGACACAGCCATCGTCATCATCACCATCAGCATCATCATCATCGGGTCACCATCATGGTCACCATCGTTGTCATCGTCAACATCATCAACAACATCGGGACACCATCATCATCATCAGTTCATTATCATCATCATCAACAGCATCATCAACATCATCGGGACACCATCATCATCAGCAGCATCATCATCACCAACATCATCATCATCATCATCATCATCATCATCAATATCATCATCGGTACACCATCACCATCACCATCATCATCACCACCGTCATAATCATCATCATCGGGATACCATAATCATCATCAGCAGCATCAGCATTACCAACATCATCATCAACAACAATGGGCAGAACATCAACATCATCGTCATCGTCATCTCATCATCATCATCATCATCAACATCATCATCATCATCATCATCATCATCATCATCACCAGGACACCATCATCGTCATCATCATCACCATCAACACAACCATCATCATCATCATCATCATCATCATCATCATCATCATCATCATCATCATGATCATCATCAACATCATCATTATCGGGACACCGACGGGGCACCGACGGGACACCGGCGGGACACCGCGGGCCCCCGGCCGCCCGGAAGGGAGTCATTTGGTCCGGCCGCGCCTCAGCCACACGGGACACCAGCGGGACACCGGCGGGACACCGCGGGCCCCCGGCCGCCCGGAAGGGAGACATTTGGTCCGGCCGCGCCTCAGCCACAGGAGACTTTCTCTCGCCCGCCCACGCAGCTTCGCCTCGCCCGCACGGCACGCACGAACACGAAACCGAAATCGATTTCCCGGTGGGGGGGCTCTCCGTTCCACTTCGATCTCACCCCCTCACCTCCGACACACAAATAAAAAGATTCCCCATATTTTCCCATAGTTTCTGGGTTATTGTCTTCCCCCCCACTTCCCATATTTTCCCATACTTTCCTGGGGATCGAGGATCAGTTGTGTCTGTGTGTTTCTTCCCCTCCTGAAGAGTGGCAAGTGGCGGCGGAGCTCCTGCAGACGAAACAGCACTTGCCATTCCCGCCCAACGCGAAGGCCGAACCATCAGCTTAAGTCGGGCCTGTCCCCCTACAGGGGGATTTTCGACGAAAAATAAATGAAAAATACCCCGAAACTAATCAAAAAATAGTCCAAACATAATATCGGGACCATGTTTTGAGTATTTGTTGACCTTCTTGGGGTATTTTTTGGGTATTTTTGTTTTTTCGTCGAAAATCCCCCTGTAGGGGGACAGGCCCGACATAACCAAAAGCAGAAACAGAGGACGGGGTGGGGGGAGGGGGAGGGGGGGGGAGAGAGGAGGCTCCACCTGTGCAGAACCCGATGACGGACCAGGAGGAGGAGGAGGAGGAGGAGGAGGAGGAAGAGGAGGAAGAGGAGGAAAAGGAGGAGGAGGCGGAGCGGAGCGGAGCGGAGCGCGCCGCCGGGAGCGGGATCCGCGAGGGTCGGCGCGGGCGGACGGGGGCTTTTTACACAGTGGTCTCGCAGATGTGGGCCGTCGCGTGCGTGGTAAGTCGTCCCTCCTGCAATCGAAACACTGCCATAAGGAGCCCTAAATAAGGAACGAAGCCATCCTTTTTCTCCAGAAGTTAAACTCTGATTTCCCATCGAAGACCTAAGGAAAACCTCGGACAAGCTGTAACACGGATTAGGAACACTGAGCCCTTCCCCAACGAAAATGGTTCCTTCTCCACGGGCCCGACCGCCTCTGTGCCACAGCTGTCGCAAGCAAACCGCAGGGGGAGGGAGCAGGGGGAAAACAAACCTACCTACCCTCGCTTCCAAGAGATACCAAACGATGCCAAATTGCAGCCTGTGCTGGTCAGGCCGCTTGACGAGGAGGCGCGTGGTATGGCTTGGTTTTGCCTGGAAGCGAAAGCGGGGTAGATAATTCACGCTCTGAGGGAGGTCCTTTCCGTTCTCGTTGCGCCCGCGGCTCAGCCGGCCCGCGCGTGCGCGGCGCGTCCGGACCGCCTCGAGCGCCGCGCCGAGACCAGCGGAGCACCGAGATGCCGACGAGAGGGGCGCATTGGAAGGGGAAGGGCGCGGGCATAAGGAGGGGAGGGGTGGGTCGAGGCGATCGCTGCCCTACGGGGGAGGGGGGGGGGGGTTAAGGCGGGGGGGGGGATGGAGGTTTTCACGTTTCGAGACGGCCGCGCAAGCCGCCAAGAAAGACCTCAACGTTTTTCTTCATCTTACCCAGGGAGAATGAGGAGGAAGAGGAGGAGGAGGAGGAAGAGGAGGAGGAGGAGGAGGGCGAGGCAAGCGCCCCCCAAGCGCCACCTACGAGATCGGCGACGGCTCGCGCCCCGCCGCCGCGCCCCCCCCCGCCCCCCCTCCGCGGCGCGCGGGAGGCCGGGCGGCGCCTGCCCCCAGCTGCAGCAGCAGCCCGGGTCGGGGTGGCTGCCGCTGCTGAGCCTGGAGGAGGACGTCGGCGTGGCCTGCCGCGCTCGAAGGGCGAAGGATCTGCAGGAGGTGGCAAGGATAGTGGCCACCCCTCCTCCTCCTCCTCCTCCTCCTCCTCCTCCTTCGTCGTCCTCCTCCTCCTCCTCCTTCGTCCTCCTCTCCTCCTCCTCCTCTCCTCACTCCTCCTCCTCTCCTCCTCCCTCCTCCTCCTCCTCCTCCTCTCCTCCTCCTCCTCCTCCCCCCCGCCTCCTCCTTCTCCTCTCCTCCTCCTCATCCTCTCCTCCTCCTCTCCCTCCTCCTCCTCCTCACCTCCTCTCTCCCCTCCCCCTCCCCCCCCTCCTCTCGTCGTCCTCCTGCTCTTGTCATTCGTCGTCGTCCTCCTCCTCCTATCCTTCGTCGTCCTCCTTCGCTCCTCTTCCTCCTCCTCCCTCTTCCTCCTTCGTAGTCGTCGTCGTGTCGTCGTCGTTCGTCCTCTCCTCCTCTCGCCTCCTCTCCTCCTCCTCCCCTCCTCCTCACCTCCTCCTCTCCTCCTCCTCCTCCTCTCCTCCCACTGTCCCCACCCTCTCCTCCTCCTCCTCCTCCTCCTCCTCCGCATTCGTCATCCTTTTCCTCGTCTTCCTCCTTCGTCCTCCTCCTCCTCCTACTTCGTCGTAGTCCTCCTCCTCCTCTTCCTCCTCCTCCTCCTCCTCCTCCTCCTCCTCCTCGTCCACCTCCTCTTCCGCACGTCCCTGGCAGACGTCCCTCATCCACCGCGAGCGCGCTGGCGCACCGCTGGTCGCAGGGGCGTCGGGCACACGCCGGACAAAAAACGTTTACGCTAGGAAAAATGGAAAGCTGTACAGGTCAGCTCTCTCGGCCCTCCTCCTCCCCCCCTCCTCCTCGAGGGGGGGGAAAAAGGCGTAGCGAGGAGGAGGGTCAAGAGAGCTGACCTGTACTGTTTTCCTACTCCCATACGTAGAATGTGGGGAGAGGGGGGCCCTGACTGCGGATCCGCCGGATTCTCCGACTTCGATAACTGTGTCGGACATGCACCCACAAACGATGCGAAAACACAGAGAGCGGCAATCTACGCCTCCGAAAAGCAGGGCTGATAACTCCGCAGAGGTATGGCGCGAACGAACGACAGCAAAGTAGTGTGAAAATCAGCATCAAAGAAACTAAGAAACTTGATAAGTAGGTCGGGAAATTCCGCCCCACTTACAAGATCGCTCGAAGAGCGGCGGATCCGAAGTGAGGGAACATCCCAGTGACCTGGTTATCTGCAATACCTGAGCCACCTAACTTCGCACATCGGGCCCCGCGATGCCGCCGTGGGGAAGGACTGCTCCACAGGACGCGACCCGAAGCGCGATTATCTTTGCGCCCCTGGGGGTGACCTTCGGGGATCTGCTGAACCGGGTCACTCCGGACCCGGGTCAGTCAGGCCTTGCAGGATCCTGCGACACCCTGCAAGATCCTGCAGGATCCTGCAAGATCCGGCGCTCTCGTTCCTCCTCCTCCTGCAGGAGGAGGATCCTGCAAGATCCTGCAAGATCCTCCTCCTCCTCCCTCCTCCTCCTCCTCCTCCTCCTCCTCCTGCTGACCTCCGCTTGCGTTGACCCCCGTCCCGTGAGCCCCGAGACCCAAGCAGCAGCAGTCCCCCGGCCACGTGGCCGCGCCTCGTGTGCCGAGGTGGGGCGTCGGGGCCCAGCGGCCGCGCCGCCCGCGCCACGATCCTGCAGCCGCCGTGCCACCGCGAGGACGCCAGGTGCAGTCGACCGGCACGGTGAGGACGCGCGACAGGGATGCAGGGGCCTCGGAAGGCCGCCTCGAAGCTTTTCGAGCGGGGCGCGGCCGACAGAAGCGGCCAAGGGATGGACCGAGGAGGGAAAGGTGCAAGGATGCACGTCGTTCTTTTCCAATCGTGCTCATTTCTGATCGTGCCCGTTTCTAATTGTTCCTGGCCCCCTGGTGGCCAGGAGGGGGCCCAGGATAGAAGAGGTAGAGATGAAAGGATCTTGGCCCCCCAAGAAATCGAAGAACTCTCGAAACATTAGGCATGAGCCATGTGTATATCCTTTTTGTTCCCCCCTTTTTTGGGGGGGGGCGGCCGCCCGCAGCCTGGTGAGGGTCCACGGAGGCCGCAGCGTGCTAAGGCCCTTCCGTCGCGACTGTTGCACGGCGCGAGGGAGGTCTGGGTTGCGAACGCGGGCGCCCCACGTGCTCGTACCATCAGGAAGGGAGATGCTTCAGGTGCCAAGGTGCTGGTTAGTCAGCCTCCAGGTGTCCAAGGGCTGTGTGCCTGAAGCGGCGCCAGCGGTGCAGATGCGCTGGTGGAGGGTGGCCTGCTGTGCCCCGCGTTCAGCCATGTGCATACCCTTGGGAAGGGTGCCCAGCCCTTCCTGTGCGGGAGGACTGCAAGGCACGAGGAGGGCGTCTCTCCGGCCACTGCGCGCCTCGGCCGCGAGCGGGCTCTCCCCGACCCGAAGCCGAGGACCGGCCCGAGCACCGGAGCGTGACCCTTCCTCTGGCCATCGCTCGGACGTCCATTCCCTCTGTTTTTTTGTCGGTTTCGTGCGTGGCTTTTTCGCCAAATGATCAAGGAGGCTCCTCGATGGTCCCCGCCGAAGGAAAAATGCACACGTCCGAGCGATGCCAAGTTCTTTGAAGGGGATGTCAGGGGCCACATGCGAACCCTACCCCTACCCCCCACGATTTCTGAGGGGGAGGGTGGGGCTCACTTCGCTCGGGAGCTCCCGAACGAAGTGAACCCCCCCCCTCCCCCTCAGATTCGCACGTGGCCCCCTGGGATGGAAAAACGGCCCTACCCTGGGATGGAAAAGCGGCCCTACCCTGTGTTTTTTGCGCCCCTCCTTCTTGTGGCGGCGCATCGATCGTGGGCCGCCCCACCTCCGCGCCATCGCGCCGCCGCCCTGCCCCCCTTGGGGAAGGACAGCCGCTCTGGCCCACGCCGCGGCGCGCGCAGCGTGACCACCTTCGCGCCCCCGCGGGCGACCTGGAGAACCGAGGGCACGGCTGTCCCGAGGCTACCCTGAACCGCAAGTCCATAAGAGCAGCTGCATGGCCGATTGGATCGAGTCGGGCCCCGTCCGTGAAGGAAGGGCTCCTCCTCCTCCTCCTCCTCGTCTTCTTCTTCTCCTCCTTCTTCTTTTTCTTGTTATTGTTCTTCTTCTTATTATTATTATCCTTCTTTTTCTTATTTTTATGACTATTATTCCTCCTCCTCCTTTTTCTTATTCTTATTATTATTACGATTATGATTATTATTCCTCCTCCTCCTCCTCCTCCTCCTCCTCCTCCTCCTCCTCTTATTATTATTATTATTATTATTATTATTATTGTTATTATTATTATTATTGTTATTATTATTACTATTATTATTATTAGTATTACTATTATTATTATTATTATTATTATTATTATGATTATGATTATGATTATTATTATTCCTCCTCCTCCTCCTCCTCCTCCTCCTCCTGCTCCTCCCCACTTGTCCTCCTCCTCCTCCTCCTTCTCCTCCTCCTGATCCTCCTCCTCCTCCTCCTCCTCCTCCTCCTCCTCCCCCTCCGTCCATCCTCCATCATCCGGGAACTTCCTCGTGACTCGGACGGCCATGGAGGGCATCGTCATGTCGCCTCGAGGTCCAGCCTCGCGGCAAGCCCCTGCTCACGCGGGCTCGGGCCCACCACTCCGCCTGCCACGAGGCGTGCAGCTCCGTTGCGTTCTGGCGCTTTTTGTTTACAATGCGCGTTGCTGCTCAGTGCAAGGTCAGCTCAGCACAGATTGGTGCATGGTGGCTGCTTCTGATCATGGCTCCTCTATCCTGGCCATCGCTCGGACGTCCATTCCCTGTGCTTTTTTCGGTTTCGTGCGTGCTTTTTTCGCCAAGTGATCAAGACGTGCTCCTCGATGGCCCTCGCCGAGGAAAAAACGCACACTTCCGAGCGATGCCAAGCGTCCTAACGCGCCTCATCTCCCATGGCCAGGGCGCGCGACCCGCAGTGGTGGGCCTCGCGGCAGGCCGCGGCAGGGACGTGGCCGGAGTGGCATCCGACGCCCAGGAGCTCGCTCCGGAGCGGGCTGCAGCAAACTCAGAGCTCCGAGCTGATGCGTGCGCAGAAGGCATTCGCAGCAGTGCCACGGGCACGCGTAGTGCACCGCTGCTGCGGCGGTGCCGACGCGAGCCACCATAGACCGGCCGAATCGGGCCTGCGCCCCATGACGCGGCGATGCTCGGTCGACCCTGATGAGGCGCTCTGGAATGCGCTCGGGGTGCGGAAGTGGAAAGGTGGCAGTTGTGATACTCCTGTTAGCGGCGTGGCGCCGCTGGTGTGGAGGCAACACAATATCCGGACAGCAGCTAAATTCGTCCAGGAAAAACTGTGCCAGGCCGAACTCGGCTAGCTGAGCTCGGCCAGGCTGAGCTCGACCGGCTGAACTCGGCCAGGTTGAAATACGCCAAGCTGAATTCGGCCTGGGCGGAGTTCAGCCTGGCCGAGTTCAGCTGGCCGAACTCAGTCTGGCCGAGTTTCGCCTGGCCGAGTCTTTCCCTTGCCGTCGAAGCCGTCGGCGCGCCGAGCAGCGCGCAGCCCCTCGGGCTCAGGTCGGTCGACCGACTCGCCCCATGACTTCATTGTGTTCCCTGCTGTGACAAACCACTCCACTTCGCGTTGCTGGCGCACAGGCATCCTCGTGTGTCCTCCAGACGCTCCCAGGAAGGCGGGGAAGGGCAGGCGACCATAGACGGGGCGAGAGGAGACAGAAGGGGACAGGGCAACGAGCGAGCGGAGCGGGGAAGCAGCAAGCAAAGCAGGGAGCGGGGAGCAGAAGAGAGATGGTGTGTGCCCTGCCTGTCCTCTCCTCTGCGCCGCTCTGCATCCTCCGTTCAGCTTCGATCCTCGTCCTCCTCGTCCCCAACCGTCCTGATCCTGAGGAGGAGGAGGAGGAGGAGGAGGAGGAGGAGGAGGAGGAGCGCCCTGAGGAACCCCCCGCTCCCTCCGAAGACGAGGCGGTCCTCGCTCCCCCAGAAAAGTGTTGGCTGCCCCTCCCCCGTCCCCCTCTGTCCGCGCCCGTCGGAGGGGGGGTGCCAGAGTGACCCTCGGCCCAGGGTGACCCCATCTGACTACCTACCAGACCACCCCAGCCCAACCCGACGACCCGAATTTCGGGTTGGGGGGGTAAGGGTTCCACGCGTGTTTTTTCGATGTTTCCCGACCCCCCCCCACTAGAAATCGATGGTAAATCTGAGCCTTCGGGTTGGGTTGGGGTGGTTTGGTGGGTGGTGACCATCTGCTCCGCTCAAGCCGCACATCCAGCAGGACTCGCTGGCACGGCAACCGCGCAAGGCCGCCGGGAGAACGAACGCTGCAACGCGAAGAGCGCGGTGGGAGAGGAGGAGGGGAGGAGAGAAGGCATACCACGCAACTGAAAACAATGAAACGACCTGCTTTTTCGGGCCATCTGCGGAGGGAAGCGGGTCCCTGGGCCCTAGGGCCTTCCCTCAAGACGGGCTTGTTCATCCCGGGTCCTTCTTCTGACAATGTCGGAGGCCCGTGGAGGGCCCAGGAAGCCAAAAACGGCGAAACATCTTAGGACACATTTCCCACAGGACCCGTTTTTTTTTGTTTGGGGCGCGCAAACATGGACTAGCGATCCATGGATTTGGCGCGCGGTCGCCAAATCCATGGATCGGGAGAGGTGCCCTCCCCATACTGCGGCCTCGTTCGGCTGCGGAAATCCGCGATTGCCCGTGGAAACGGGACCCGTGGCTAATCCACGCGCCCTTGGTCCATGCTTGCGATCGCCTGATTCGTCTGGGAGGAAGAGCGGGCAGCCGTGGCTTCCTAGCGGCACCAGGAGGTCTGGGCTGGGGGCATCCGGGTCGCGCGTGGCGTCCTCTGGGTGGCTGGTGGAGCTGGTGGCGCGGACGACCACCTCGTTCGTGGTGGTGGTGTAGGCGCGCTTCAACATCCGGGAGCCGGCGAAGCGGCAATCCACCGGGTCCTCGGGCGCGATGCCCCCCTGGACCCCCAACGCTTTGAACAATTCAATGCTACGACTTTTCGTCATTTTCAGCATCTTCTTGCTATGCTCCAGGACCTTCAAAAAACGACTCAAGCAGGCCCTGGGATGGGCCCGGACTGTCGTGAACCCAGTATGGAAAAACAATACATCGGATCTCTGCCCTTCCTCCCCCAAACGGTCTCCGGGCGCCTCGAGCAAAAACAGCTCCTGGGGTGTGCTCCCACGTCTTTCGGCGCCTGGATGCCGCTTCCAGGCCCTAGAGCAGGACCAGCCTCGGGAAAGACGTCAACAGCTACAGAGCCATCGCCTGGGAAAAATCGATTCGTCTGAAGTAGTTCTATGGGTCCTCCTCCTCTTTCACGCTTTCACGCAAAAAGCGGATCGACGAGCCCAGAAACCAAGAATGAGGCACAGGTGAAAAGCTGCACAAGTCTACCGCTGAGAGTGGGGGTATGAGGGAGGCGTGAGTCGGTATCGCCAGCGGTCGTTTCGTCTGGGTCGATTTCGCTGGTAGCCGGCTTCGCCCCGAATGATTGGTTTCGCTGGGGCCAGCGTCGCTGGGGTAGCCTTCGCCCGAGGTCGCTTTCGCCCGCCCGCTTTCGCAAGCCGGTCGGTTTCGCTGGCGGCCGAGCTCGCCCACGGTCGGTTGTTTCCGTTCGCTCTCGCCGGCGGTCGGTGGCGCCAGCGGCAGGCTCTGCCAGCAGTTGGCTGCGTTTGCGGTGATCGTCCAGCCGCCCGTCGCCGCCGCCAGCGCCTTCGTCGTCGCCGGCGTCGCAGCCATCGTCGCCCCCGCCCGTCATCTGCGCCGCCGCCGCCGTCCCTCGTAGTTCGGCGGCGCAGTCGCCGTCGTCGCCGCCGTCGTTGCTCCTCGCCGTCGTCGTCGCGTTCGCTGCCGCCGCGTCCCTGACGGGACGCGGCGGCAGCGGGTTGGGCGGGCGGGTTGGGCGGGCGCGGGCGGGCTGACAGACGCTGACGGGCGGGTTGGGCGGGCGCGGGGCCCTGCGGGGCGGGGCTCGGGCGGGCCGGCCCCGAACGGGCGGGCGGAGCGGGCAGACGGGCGGCACGGGCGGGGGGGCCCTGACGGGCGGCTGGGGCGGGGTGGTCATTGAAGCGGGCGGGCGGGCCCGCCAGCGGAGGAGCCTGCGGACCCTGCCGGGCGGGTCGGAAGAAGGACGACCACGGGGACCTTTTACAACGAAGGGCGACTACTCGACGCCGATCGACGGCAACGCCGCCCGCGACGGCGAACGAACATACGCGACCGCGGCGACGAACGACGACCGCGAAGCAGGCCGCGGAAAAAAACGACTGGGCGAAACCGACGGGCTCTGACCTCGGCGAAATCGACAGGACGAAACCAACTGGGCGAAACTGGCCGCGGGCGAAACCCACCAGGTGAAACCGACCGTGGGAGAAACCGACCGGCCCCGTGCGGCCATGAGGGGCGGGTGGATGCCCACTCTGGGTTTCTTACCCGCGCGCCTCGTCGCCCCCAACCCTGACCCGTCGCCATCTTCATCTTCATCTTCACATTCATGCTCATCTTCATCGTCATATCACCTCACCTCATTTAACTCATTCACTCACTCAAGCACACATTCACTCACTCGCTCGCTCGCTCACTGACCATCGCCCTCACCATTTCCACCGCCATCTACTTCACTATCCACCACAATCACCACCGACATCACCACCATCATCATCGTCATTCGCGTCATCGTCTTTACCGCCGACACCATCACCACCACAACCACCACCATCACCATCACCATCAATTTCACCACCATCACAATCACCAGCACCAGCATCAGCATCAACATCAGCGTCAGCATCACCCTCTCCTCCTCCTCATCGTCATCATCCTCATCAACATCATCATCAAGATTAGCATCAACCTCGGCATGAACATCATCACCAGAAGCATCACCACCATCATCAGCATCAGCATCATTATCGGCATAAACATCATCAGCAGCAACATCATCACCACCACCACCATAATCACCACCATCATCATCACCATCATCATACCATCATCATCTTCATCACCATGCCTACCATCAGCATCATCAGCTTCATCACCATCAGCATCACCACCCCCACCACCATCACAATCACCATCACCAGCGCCACCATCATCAGCATCAGTATCAGCAGCAGCAGCATCACCACCACCACCAGCATCGGCAGCAGCATCACGATCGGGAATGGGGTACGAGGAGCACAAGTCGGGACACGAGGACGAACGCGCACACCCTACGCGCCCGCAGCCCAGGGGGGCGCGGGCGGCCTCCGCAGGCCCGCTGGGAGTTCGAAAGCGCCTATCTCCTGCTCTCCCTGGGCCACCCAACTCCGCTCGGCGGCGAGCGAGGGGGAATGGAATGGAATGGAATGGAATGGAATGGGCTCCATCGCGGTGCGATACTCGGCGGCGAGCGAGGGGGGAGAGAAAGTGAGAGGGAAGAGGCCTTCTCAGAAGGCGGCGGGACCTCTCAGAGGCCCGGCGCCCTCCGAACACGCGGTCTGCACCTTCGGGGAGGGTTCCGAAGACTCCTCCGAAGGCCGGGGGGGGCTTTCGACCTTCGGAACAGGCCCACCCCTCTTGTGATTACGTGCATCAACGGATATTTGCCCCTATCGTCGCTTCGCGTTTTGCCCAGCACGCTTGAAACACTGGCCGTCGGGAATATCGTCGTCAGCATCCCCGCCACCATCGTCAGCATCATCCTCCACCCTCCTCCTCCTTTCCCCCTCCCCCTGTAGTGCAAAGCTGAGTCGAAGTCCCTCGTCGCCGCTGCACGTGGCTGGGTTTGCAGATTTGGGGGGAAGGGGGGAGGCAGGGAGAGGGGGGAGGGGGGAAGGAGGAAGAACGGGGGGAGGGGGGAGGAGATGGAAAACGGGGGGGGAATTGGCGACAATGGCGGCGCTGACGACGCCGATGGCGACGGCGACGACGATGGCGATCCGGAGGATGAGGATCAAGGGGATGAGGATCAAAAGAATCAGGAGGAGGCGGAGGAGGCGATTAACGTGGACCACGGAGACGTGGATGAGGAGGGGGATTTTTGCGAGGGTGCGGATGGCGACGAAGAGGAGGTGGATGATGATGATGACGACGATGATGATGACGACGATGCTGATGATGGTTCTGGTAATGATGGTGATCACGTTTGAAGGGCATCCATCTTTGGAATGCCCCTCAATCCACTTCTGCACGGATGAGGGGGTGAGGAGGGGGATGTTGGCGAGGGTCCGGAGGGTGACGAAGAAGAGAAAGCTGATGACGATTGAGGGGCGTCCATTTTTGGATGCCCCGCAATCCACCCCTGCGCGGATGAGGGCGTGAGGAGGGGGGCGCTGGTCACGGCGCGGGTGGTAACCAAGAGGAGGTGGATGATGACGACGACGATGACGATGACGATGATGCCGATGATGGCGCTGGCGATCATGATGATGATGTCGATTGAAAGAAACCCCGATGACGATGACGATGATGATGACGATGATGATGATGGTGGCGGTCATGATGATGGCGATGCTGATGTTGATGGTGGTGGTGATGATGATGGTGGAAGAAATGATGATGATGATGATGATGATTATGATGATGATGATGCTGATGCTGATGCTGATGCTGATGCTGATGCTGATGATGATGATGATGATGATGATGATGATGATGATGATGATGATGGTGATGCGCGTGGATGGTGACGAAGAAGATGTGGATCAAGATGAGGAGGAGGGGGAGGAGGATTGCGAGGAGCACGAACGGGACGAGGATGGAGGACGGACGAGGGAGGCAGGAAAAAAGGGAGGCGGGACGCTGCCATCCCTTTCTAGGGAGTGCTGGGCCGTGCGTCGGCGGGACCGCGCAGCGCATCTGAATTTTTACCTAACAGCGAAGACTGATAGGTTTCTAGTGGGGTCAAAAGAGAGCATCATGACTCCTCAGGGGGGTCGGGGCGGGACCCCGGGCGGGACCCGGCGCGGCTGCCGTCGAAGCCCAAATCGCTTGGGACATCCTCGCAAAATCGCTCTTGGCGCTGCTAGAACTCCATTCCCGGCGTACATTTTGGATGCCCGGAGCCAACTGTAGGCACTGCAAGCCACTTCGTGCTCTTCGACTTCCCAGAACTCCATTCCCGGCGTACATTTTGGATGCCCGGAGCCAACTGTAGGCCACTTCGTGCTCTTCGACTTCCCAGAACTCCATTCCCGGGCCACATTTTGGATGCCCGGAGCCAACTGTAGGCCACTTCGTGCTCTTCGAGTTCCCAGAACTCCATTCCCGGGCCACATTTTGAATGCCCGGAGCCAACTGTAGGCCACTTCGTGTCTTCGAGTTCCCAGAACTCCATTCCTGGGCATGATTTTGAATGCCCGGAGCCAACTGTAGGCCACTTCGTGTTCTTCTAGTTCCCAGAACTCCATTCCTGGGCCACATTTTGAATGCTGAGGCAGGCTGATGCTGCGGCCGAGGCAGGCTGAGGCTGAGGCAGGCTGAGGCTGAGGCCGAGGCTGAAGGCAGACTGAGGCTGAGGCTGAAGCAGACTGAGGCTGAGGCTGAGGCAGGCTGAGGCTGAGGCTGAGGCAGGCTGATGCTGAGGCAGGCTGAGGCTGAGGCTGAGGCTGATGCAGGCTGAGGCTGAGGCAGGCTGAGGCTGAGGCCGAGGCTGAAGGCAGACTGAGGCTGAGGCTGAAGCAGGCTGAGGCTGAGGCTGAGGCAGGCTGAGGCTGAGGCAGGCTGAGGCTGAGGCTGAGGCAGGCTGAGGCTGAGGCTGTGACTGCGACTGCCGTTGCCACTGCGACTGTCATCGCGAATGCGACTACGACTGCGAGAACAGCAGAATTCTACAACTGGATTCTCATCTGAATCTGAAGGGGAATGCTTCCAAATATGCTCCTACACATCGCTGTTAGGTTGCTTTGCCGGGATAATTACTTGAGGGGTGCGCAACAGGGCCGCGCAGTGAACCTGCATTTTACTTGAGGGGTGCGTGCGAACCACATTATATAGAGTATGATTCGGCAAGTCTTCTCCCAGGAGCGTCGATTATCATCCCTGTCCTTGCCATCGTCGCCACCCGTCTGTCACTATCTAATTTCGGAGCGTTTCCTATGGTATGCTTCTGGCATGCGCCGGTACGCCCCCCAGAGCAGATGTCAGAACACATGGATCACACATGGGATGATCATTTCCTCTCACATCCAGTGCTCGCCGTTCGCATCATAGGCAGGGCGATCGTTACGATTGTGAGGGGTCTCTCGCGCTGCATCTGGCGAGACTGGCAACCAGGGCACGGTCAGGCGCAATGTCATGTGTGAGGCGAAAACCTGTGTGCAAAAAGTTTCGTGCGTCGTGCATCGGGGGATGCATGCGTTGACCGGCTGGTGAAGGACTCCAGCGGCCCGCTGTCGCAAGAAGTCTTCGAGACAGCACAACAATCGACCATGACGTAACTTATGTCGATGGTCGTTCTTCTGAGCAACACCGGCTCCCCCCCCCCGGGCCCGGGCTCGCCGCCGATCGGCGTGCAGTCCGCACGGACGAGAGGGTAGGGAGGAGGAGGAGGAGGAGGAGGAGGAGGAGGAGGAGGAGGAGGAGGGGGAGGAGGAGGAGGGAGCAGGAGGAGGAGGAGCAGGAGGAGGAGGAGGACGACGACGAATGATACGACGAGGAGGAGGAGCAGGAGGAGGAGGAGGAGGAGGAGACGAAGGAGCCGAAGGAGCCGAAGGAGGAGGAGGATGAGGAGGAGGAGGAGGAGGAGGAGGAGGCTTCGCGCATCACGCCCCGCGATGCGCGGGGATCTCTGCACCCTCGCGGCCCGAGCGGCGCCCCCCCCCCCCCCCCCCGGGGAAGGGCCGCCGCCCGGGCCCAGACCGAGGCGGGCGGCGCGAGGCCGCCTTCGCGCCCCCTGGCCTCGCCTCGCCTCCTCTCGGCCCCCCCCCCCTCTTGAAGGGGCCCCAGGACACACAAACAACTACACACAAATAAAAGGATCCCCCATAGTTTCCCACAGGTTCTGGGTTTCTGTCTTCCCCCCACCACTGCCCATAGTTTCCCATATTTTCTGGGGAATCGACGATTAATTGTGTCTGTGTGTGTTTTTGTTCCCTCCTCCCCTCTGTCCGGCGGAGAGCGAGGGGGGGAAGGGAGAAGGAGAAGGCCTTCCCAGAAGGCTCGGAGTCCCCCGGGCTTCTGGGAACTCTTCGAAGCCTTCCCCGAAGACAGACCACAAGCTCTCGGAAGGCGCGAGGGCTTCTGGGAAGTCCCGTCGCCTGCTGAGAAGGCCTCGCCATCGCTCGGACGTCCATTCCCTGTGTTTTTGTCGGTATCGTGCGTGTTTTTTTCGGCAAATGGGCAAGGACGCTCCTCGATGGCCCCCGCCGAAGGAAAAATGCACACGTCCGAGCGATGCCAAGCTTCTGAGAAGGCCTCACCATTCTCACTTCCCTCCCCCCCTCGCTCGCCGCCGATCTGTTGCTCGACGCCCTCTTACTCCCTGCGCTCGGCCGTCGGGCAGTTAGAAACAGCACCCAAGGATATGTTGCATCCTCGGGGGACCTTGTCTGTCCCGTCGCGGCCCTGTCCGCGTCGAATCCGTGTCGAATCCATGTCGGACGCGTCGGATCCGTGTCGAATCCGTGTCGAATCCGCGTCGAATCCACGCCAAATCCGCGTCGAGTCCGCATCGAGCCCGCGTCGGGCCCCCAAAAAGACACCGATTTTTGGGACAGGCGAGGTCCCCCGAAGATGCAACAGAACCAAGGGCAGCACGGCCTACCTGACACTCCTAATACCTTGAAACACTGGGCACGCGGACTCGCATATCACACCGAGGCACAGCCAACCAGAACAACCTCCACGGGCCCGCCTCCTCTGGCATGGAGGAGGTGGGCCCCGAGGAGCACCAGTCCTCGACCTCGGGGGCTCTCCCCAGGGCGAGCCTCATCTTGGGGGGAGGGAGAAGACGGGAGCGCACAACGTGCTTCAACCACCGGCGTTAGAACTCGGATGCCGCCAGGCCCCAGGGCGAGCTTTCTTTCCCGAGTCGTTATGAAGAGCGGCCCAGGGCCCGTGGAGAAGGGCCCCGGGAGCCCAGAAGCAGCGGAGAACCTCAGGGCCCGCTGCCCTCGGGACCCGCTTGTCAGGGGAGGGCGAGGAGGGGTTGTGAGGGGTCCAAATTCACCCCCCCTGCCCAGCCCCGGTGGAATTCGTCGAGCCCAACCGTGGATGACGACGGCGGCAAACGACGGCGAAAAGGACGACGACGACGACGACGGAGACGAGGAGGAGGAGGAAGAGGATGACGATGACGACGACGACGAGGAGGAAGAGGAGGAGGAGGAGGAGGAGGAGGAGGAGGAGGAGGAGGAGGAGGAGGAGGAGGAGAACGACGACGACGACGACGCAGACGACGACGCAGACGCAGACGCAGACGCAGACACGGACGGAGACGCACACGGCGACGCCGACGAGGACGACGACGAAGACGACGAGCACGAGCAGGGGGAGGCAGAAGACGACGAAAGAAACGACGACGACGACGAAAACGACGCGACTCGTCCTCGGGTGGGCTCCCCTTCTCGGCGGGGGACTGATCGCCCTGGCGGCGGCCCACGGGGGATCGCTGGGGACCCCAGCGGCGACACTGGCGCTGCCTACATCCTCCTTCATCCGCCCTCCCTTCTGGTTCCTCCTGTCTGTTTGCTCTTCCTACTCCTCCTCATCATCATCACCATTATCATCATCATCATCATCATCATCATCATCATCATCATCATCATCATCATCATCGTCATCGTCATCATCATCATCATCATCATCATCATCATCATCATCATCATCATCATCATCATCATCATCATCATCATCATCATCATCATCATCATCATCATCATCATCATCATCATCATCATCATCATCATCATCATCATCATCATCATCATCATCATCATCATCATCATCATCATCATCATCATCATCATCATCATCATCATCATGATCACCATCATCATCATCATCACCATCATCATTAGCATCAACAGCATCATCATCATCATCATCATCATCATCATCACCATCATCAGCATCAGCATCAGCATCAGCATCAGCATCATCATCATCATCATCATCATCATCATCATCATCATCATCATCATCATCATCATCATCATCATCATCATCATCATCCGGCATCGGTATAAGCCTTGCCATAGGAGGGCCGGCGGGACCCCGGCAAGTTGGCGCCGTGGCGCCGCGCAGCTGCACAGCCCAGTGATCGATCAATCAATGTGAAACGGGACGAAAGTGAAACGCGACAGGTGTGTAGATCATTGGCAGGGCAAGGAGGGAGAGAGGAGCAGTAAGGAGGCAAGTAGGAAAAAACAGTACAAATGTGAAAGACGGAGAGAATCATTCAAGTAAGATGTACACAAATTGCCAACATCCTTTCTAACGTCAGATGTGGGTCTCCTGTCTGAAGCCGCGCTTCTTGCAAGAGATTGTCCGCCCATTTTTTTTGGTCTGCCAGGGTGTCGCCGTGCTTGACACGCGATGTTTTCCGACGGGTTCCATAGTAGAGCTTTCTGCATCCAAGAAACATTCCCCAGGGAAGCTATTCGAATCAACCGATTCTTCTTACGTTGCTGTTGGCTGTCCACCCAATCAATGAGCTGCAGCTTTTTGGCTCTGTCTTCAACCGTTCTCGTAGCTCTTCTTATCCATTCTGGCCAGGGTTCAAGCACATCCTCTTCAGCTTTGGGCTCATCATCATCATCATCATTATCATCTCAATCATCACCACCATCATCTTCATCATCACCACCACCATCCTCCTCCTCCTCCTCCTCATCATCATCAACAACAGCAGCAGCATCGTCATCCTCATCAGCAGCAGCATCGGCATCGGCATCAGCAGCAGCATCACACTCACCATCATCATCGTCACCACCATCATCATCATCATCATCATCATCAGCATCATCATCATAATCATGATCGTTATCATCATGATAATGATCGTGAGCATGATCATCATCATCAAAATCATCAACAAAACCGTCGTCATAATCATCATCACCACCACCACTACCGGCCAGCATCATAATGATCGTCATCATCAGCAGTATCAGCATCAGCATCAGTATCAGCACCATCATCATGAACATCATCATCATCAGCATCAACATCAGCAACATCATCATCACCACCACCATCAGCATCCTCATCTTCATCAGCAGCATCATCAGCATCAGCATCAGCATCAACATCATCCTCAGCATCATCATCATCATCAAGATAAGTATCATCATCATCCACATCCACATCCTCATCCTCACCGTCACCACCATCATCAGCATTAGCATCATCACCATCATCACCATCACCATCATCACCAGCATCATCATCAGCAGCAGCATCATCATCGTCATCACCATCATGAGCATCATCATCATCATAATCGTCGTCATCGTTATCGTCATCGTCATCGTCGTCATCATCATCATCATCGTCACCATCAACATCAACATCAACACCAGCATCAGCATAACCACCACCACCATCATAAACATCGTCAATCTCAGCATCAGTAACTGTCAGCATGATCATTATCATAATCAGCATCATATCGTCATAGCATCATCATCATCATCAGCATCAGCATCATCATCATCATCATCATCATCACCATCATCATCATCGTAAGCATCATCATCATCGTAAGCATCATCATCATCATCATCATCATCATCATCATCATCATCATCATCATCATCATCATCATCGTCGTCGTCGTCGTCGTCGTCGTCGTCGTCGTCGTCGTCGTCGTCATCACCCCTCCTCCTCCTCCCTCCCTCCCTCCCTCTCTCCCTCCCGCCTCTCTACCTCCTTCCCTCCCTCCTCCGTCCACCCTGCACCCTGCTCCCTCATCTGTCCTCCTGCTCCTCCTCATCCTTGTCCTCTTCATCCTCCTGTCGTTTCTCCCTGTCGTCCATCTGTCCTTATTTTTCCTTCCTCCATCCTCCCTTCTGCTGTTCCTACGCCTCCTTCCTTTTTTTCTCCGTCGACGGCAATTCAGGTCCCGATCATCGGCTGACGCCCCACACCTGGCTGGGCATATCCTGCCAGGGTGATCCTGCCTCTGGAGCGCAAGGTTCAGCAAGATACGCTCAGAGCGTTTATAGTTTAGAATACATGGAAAAGGAACACCCTACGTCGCTCTTGCATGGTGTCCCTCGACCCCGGAAAGACGCAGGGTAGGCAACCCCATCGTGCCGAGGTCGACAGGCAGGCGAGAAGGGAAAGTCAGTGGTGGTCGAAGGCCTACCGTGCTCAACACAGGGCCTTTGACCAATCAGTGTACCACGGGGTGCATGCAATGGTCGCCCACTCACTCTGGGACGGTTCAACTGCTTCTCTCACCATGGCAGGGCTTGCCCTAGCTACACCTGGAAACAAGCTGCGAATTGAGTTTCCCCCCTGGCAGAGGGTGGCCAAAAGGGCAGCATGTATTCAAACCCCTAAGGCACTACCGAGCTGGCGATCCGCTCGTAGTCCTGTCAGCTTGGTCAGTGGTCCTCCTCAGTCGCTCATCATGCAGCGTGCCAAACGAACACAACGCACAAACGAAACAAAAACTTACCTTATCCGCCGACCCCGCTTGCCAGGGGTGAAAAGGCGTGTGAGACATTTGGCTGTCGACCTCCCCACTTCCCCCTCCCCCCAGGTCCGAATTTCCATGCTGGGGTGGGGTTAGGGGACGAGCTTGTCAACGCATCCCGGGGGGCTCTCTGGAGCCTCCAGCAAGCCCCAAAACGGCCCAAGAGGGGCCAAACAGAGTACAGAGACAGCCCAAAAGAGCGTCGAGTCGATCCAGGGCAACCCAGCGACGGTCTAAGGTGGGTTCAAGACCGTCCATCCCCACGGGGCCCCCGGGACGGCCCCAATGACCGCCGCGAGGGCCACAAAACGTAAACATCGCCTTACTCCCTTAATTTGGATGACGTGCGCCACACCAGCCATACTCCTCTTCTCAGAAACCAATACGGGCCAAGAGGCCCCCAAGATCATCCCGAGACGGCCAGTGAGGCCCCCAGGAGGACCCGAAGACGCCCAAGACAGCCCCAGGAGGGCCCCCAGACGGGCCCCAGGGCCCCTGAGACGGCCCACGACACGAGGGCTCCAAGGAAGGCCGAAGAGGAGCAACACGAGCTGACATCTCGAGCCTTGCCCCGCCCCCCCCGTGGCTCCAAAGCCCCGAAGAGGCCTCCAAGAGGCCCCCCAAAAGGCTCCCCAAAGGCCCCAAGCCCCAAGAGGCCTCCGAGAGGCCCCCAAAAGGCTCCCAGAAAGGCCCCCCAAAGTCCACTAAGAGACCCCTGAGAGCCATTTCGAGAGACCCCCACCACCAAAGCCCACCATGAGCCGACCGGAGGGCTTCCGGCCACTTCTTCGGCGCACGCTTCCCAGTCTTCGACCAGGGCGTGGCCGCTGACGCGGAGGAGCCGCCGTCGCGTCGGCGGTTTGTCGGTGAGATTTTGTATTCTGCAGCGCCCGTCCGTCCCGGTGTGCCTCGAGGAGGCTCTTCCACAGGGCCCACCACCAGAGCCCACCAGGAGCCAGCACCACAGAGCCCACCAGGAGCCGACCGCTGGCCCCCCAAAGAGCCTCCACCGGAGGCCTCCCGAAAGTCCTCAAGCAGCCCCGCGACGAACCCCATCAACCACTCTTTGCACACCTGAACTCCGTCCGTCCTCCCTACGCCTCCTCTTTCCCGCCTCCGCTCCTCCTCCTCCTCCTCCTCCCCCACCACCTCCTCCTCCCCCACCACCTCCTCCTCCTCGCACACCACCTCCTCCTGCTCCTTCTCCTGCCTCCTGCCTCCTCCTCCTCCTGCCTCCTGCCTCCTCCTGCCTCCTGCCTCCTGCCTCCTCCTCCTGCTCCTCCTCCTCCTCCTGCCTCCTGCCTCCTGCCTCCTCCTCTCCTCCTCCTCTCCTCCCTCCTGCTCATCCTCCTCCTCCTGCCTCTGCCTCCTGCCTCCTGCCTCCTCCTCCTCCTCCTCCTCCTCTCCCTCCTCCTCCTCCTCCTCCTCCTCCTCCTCCTCCTCCTCCTCCCGTGTGCATGCCCTCTCCTTCGTGCTCGGCACTTCTAAAGACCTTCCGCTTTCCGCCGTCACCCCTCCAACCTCCTGGCATTGTCCTCCGAAGGAGCGCACCGCCAGCTACCTTGACGGACGTCTCTGGAGCCCTCGACAGCGTGAAAAAACACCCAAGCCATCCAGCTCCAGCATAGTCTGCTGAACGCCCTGGCCGTCTCTACTCTGAAGGGGGGTCGTCGGAACGGCGTAGGCAACTTGCGCAATACCCCTCTGCATGTCGCGCCTTGGGCAGCGGATGCCGGACAGGGAGGAGCACAAGGGGCAGGGGCACTCAGCATGGAATCCCACCAGCCCTATACGTGACAAGGTGGTCTTGCCATCACTATATTGTTGTTCCTCCTCCAAAAACCCTGCTCCCATCGGGGAGAGGTACCCTCCCCCTCCCCTCCCTGAGTTTTTGTTGGGCGGGGGGGGGGGGGCGCCATGTGTGTCACAGACTCCTTTTTCGCAAGAGATGCCTTCGAGGATGCCTCCAATGCTAAAAGATGGCTTCCAAGATGGCTTCCGACATATACTCCAGCAGAACCATCGCGCGCGCTTCGCGCGCGCGCGCTCGAGCTCTACTTGCCATGGGGCCAAACGTGTAACGTTGTGGATGCCATGACAATGGACACTCTTACAATCCTAGCATTAAATTAAACATGTGTTTTAAGATGCGTAGAACCTAGTATAACAATTATTCAAACATATATTTACATATTTACCACACGTGTTTGAACCATGTTTTAGACATCTGGAAATTACTTCGCAGCATGCTTCCTCTCCATTAATCGACTTCCACAAACGTATAACGCGTCAGAAGGGCCGTGTCTGGATGGTCGGGCCCTTCGCCAGGAAGCTCACGCGTTGATGTCTGGAATCGCACTGAGGCCTGGTGCTCGCGGAAATAATCGGCCATCCTTCGGCAAAATGGTAGCTCTCTTCAGGATCAGTTGGGCCTCTGAGGCCATCTTGCGGCCCCGCTTTCGCAAGAACTTGGAATTCCAGAAAAGAAAGGAGCAGAAAGGGAGCAGAAAGGGAGCAGGGAGGAGGGAGGAGGAGGAGGAGGAGGAGGAGGAGAAGGAGGAGGAGGAAGGACAGATGGAGACGGGATGAGGAAAACGGAGGAGGGTGGAGGGAGGAGAAGGCAGCAGGAAATGAAGGAGAGCAAGAGAGTGGGAGAGGAGGAAGGCGGGAAGGAGGAAGGAGGACAAAAACACGAGAGAGGAGGGATGGGTGGATGAGGGAGAGGGGAGGAAGGCGGCGGAGGAGGAGGAAGAGAAGAGGAGGAGGAGGAGGAGGAGGAGGAGAAAGAGAAGAGGAGGAGGAGGAAGAGAAGAGGAGGAGGAGACAGAGGGAGGGCTGCACGAAGCCCAAGGATCAGTTTACCATAGTTTACCTGAGCTATCCTCCCGCTCCCCCTCCTCCTCACGCTCCCCCCCCTCCTCCCCCCGCCTCTCCGTCTGCGCCCTCCTCCTCCTCCCCCTCCTCCTCCCCCTCCTCCTCCTCCTCCTCCGCCTCCTTCTCCTCGTCTCCTTCCTCATCCTGCTCCTCCTCCTCCTCCTCCGCCCCCTTACGAATAACTCCTCCCTGTCGCACCCCCAGACGTGCCGGTAGGGCGGGCTGGGCGTTCCGCCCGAGACATCCTCACCACTTACACATGACCATGCAGCTTGAGATGTGCGACAGTCCGAAGGATGGAGGGCGGGAGGTCCTCAAAATGTGGCTCTCGCCTTGGCACGGCGCGCACTCGTCTTAGATTGCCCTGGCGAGAGACCCAACCATATGCAAGCCTGACTATCGCAAGGTAAACGGGACGAAGGAAGGACAGCCCCCTATGGGGCTACGACATGTGTGAGAGGTGTACCAGAATGGGGCCTTCGGTGGAGCTCCCCATGGAGCCGCGAAACATGTGAGAGGTCAGCCGAATCGGCCGCGGGTACGCCATGCGGGCACTGCCGCTGGGGCCTTCGGTGTAGCTCCCTATATCGCCACACAATGTGTAAGAGGTGTGCCGAACCAAGCACGGGTACGCCATGCGGACGCTTCCGCTGAGGCTTTCGGTGGAAATTCCTAGGGGATCTAAAAAACGTATGAGGGGTGTGCCGAATATGATGCGGGCACGCCACGCGGACGCTGCCGCTGGGCCTTCGGTGGAGCTGTGGGGCCAGGGAGCGTGTGAGACGGTGTGCCGAATTGGGTGCGGGTTCGCCATGCGGACTCTGCCGCTGAGGCCTCTGGTGGAGCTCCCTGTGAAGAAACAGCGTGTGCCGTGTGCAGAATCGGGGGCGGGTACGCCATGCGGAAGCTGCTGTTGGGCCCTCGCTGGAGCTCCCTGTGGGGCCACGAAACGTTTGAGGGGTGTGCCGAGTTGGGAGCGGGTGCGCCAAGCGGACGCTGCCGCTGGGGCCTTCGGCTGATTTTTTATGGGGCCATGAAACATGTGGGTTTGCTGAACTTGCATGCGGAGGGCAGAGGCAGGTATGGGAGGAGGGAGGAGAAGAGGAAGGACGCGGGACGATGTCTTTTTCAAAACGAGCACCCAACACCACAGGATGGGACAAGCTGTGACAGTTTCAAGGATGGAGGGCGTCTATTCAAAATGTGGTTGTTGGCTTAGCGCCGCGCAAACTCGTCTTAAGAATTTGAAGCAATCTAAATATTCGTACGATTGAAGCCCCTGGGATTGCGTTTTGGCGCAATTGAGGATTGTCTAGAAGCAACCGTCACATGGATTCGAGGCATTGAAATCCCCAGAATAGTGTTCTGGCGCGATTTAGTAATGTCAGGACGCACCAGCCACCATGATATGCGATGATTTGAGTTGTTGAAGTCCCAGGTATAATGTTTTGGTACGGTCGAGGACTCTCAGACGGTTGTCCCCTGGGACACTTCCCATACGAATCTGAATTTCTTAATACGGACCTATGAAGTGGAAACTTGGCTGGGGGGTGTATTGCAACATCGCTGATGCGTTTTGTGATTACACATGTCCTCCTGTTTTTTACGTTGGGCCGACAACAAGGCCAGGCTTGCTGCGTTCCTTGAAAAAATATGCGCCGACTTTGGAACATGTGACAGATTACGGCTGCTGCCAGCGCGGACGTCGCAGAAACCGAAAGACATGTTAGAAAATGAAGAGCCCATGTGGGCCCGGAGTAGCTGAGCAGGCAGCCGGTCTTCTCCTCCTCCTCCTCCTCCTCCTGCCCCTCCTCCTCCTCCACGCGCACGGGGAGGAGGAGAGAGTAGCAGTAGTAGTAGTAGTAGTAGTAGTAGTAGTAGTAGTAGTAGTAGTAGTAGTAGTAGTAGTAGTAGTAGTAGTAGTAGTAGTAGTAGTAGTAGTAGTAGTAGTAGTAGTAGTAGTAGTAGTAGTAGTAGTAGTAGTAGTAGTAGTAGTAGTAGTAGTAGTAGTAGTAGTAGTAGTAGTAGTAGTAGTAGTAGTAGTAGTAGTAGTAGTAGTAGTAGTAGTAGTAGTAGTAGTAGTAGTAGTAGTAGTAGTAGTAGTAGTAGTAGTAGTAGTAGTCAAGCTAGCCAGCTCGAGCGAGTCAAGCATGGCATGCCCAGTCCCACCCGCCCTCCCACAACATAAGAAGCAAAGCTGGCACAACTGGGGGCCGAAGTCACACCGGCCAGCCGGTTTGGTACAGCTGATGCGGCCGCGATGGCGGTTGCCGACGGGAACTGGCGAGCGCGTGTTGAATGCCGCGCACGCATTGCCAGACGAGTCGAGAATGGCCCGGTACACCGCAGGAAGCCAGAGGTGGCCGGAGGAAGCCCGACGGTCTGACAGGACACCCCAAAGCATTTTTGTGAAAAAGCATTGGGTTTTTGATGTTTTTATGTTGAAATGCTTGCAAACACACGGTGTTCGGTAGGATTCTGACATGAACGCGCGAGTGTGCTCTTTGTGGTATTTTTTGCACAGGATTCGCGGCCTGGGTGCATGACAGAGCATCGCGAGTGCACCGCGCGATGACGTGAAATCGCTGGATTTGACAGAATTCTTAAGATTCCTATGGTTTTCCTATGATTTCAGCAAGAGAGCCCGGGCGGGACATTTGTACAATTTTTGTGAAAAAGCATTGGGTTTTTGATGTTTGTATGTTGAAATGCTTGCAAACACACGGTGTTCGGTAGGATTCTGACATGAACGCGCGCGTGTGCTCTTTGTGGTATTTTTTGCAATGGATTATCGCCGTGGACGACAGGACGTCCATGTCGAGAGGAAAAAATAAGAAAAATGTTGATTTTGTATTGTTTTTTACAGGTTAGGATGGGACCACCCGGATGCGCCCGCTATCTGCCGGCCTGAGGGGGGAGTAGGAGTATATTCTAATAAGGAATAAGGATAAGAGTAGTAGTAGTAGTAGTAGTAGTAGTAGTAGTAGTAGTAGTAGTAGTAGTAGTAGTAGTAGTATAGAAGTGTAGTAAAGAAGTAGTAGTAGTACGTAGTAGAGTAAGTAGTAGTAGTTAGTAAGAGTAAGTAGTAGTATAGTAAAGTAGTAGTATAGTAGTAGTAGTAGTATTAGTAGTAGTAAGTAGTAGTAAGTAGTAGTAAGATCAGTAGTAGTCAGAAGTAGTAGTAAGTAGTAGTAGTTAGTAGTAGTAGTCGTAGTAGTCGTAGTAGTAGTTAGTAGTAGTATAGTAGTAATAGTAGTATGTATAGAGTAGTAGTAGTAGTAAAAAGTAGTAGTCGTAGTAATAGTAGTAGTGAGTCGTAGTAGAAGTAGTATGTAGTAGTAGTAGAGTAGTATTAGTAAGAAGTAGTAGTAGTAGTGTAGTATCGTATTAGTATTAGTAGTAAGAAGTATAGTAGTAGAGTTAGAGTAGGTAGTAGTAGAAAGTAAAAGAAGAAGTGGTAGTAGTAGTAGTAGTAGTAAAGTAGTCGTAGTAGTAGTAGTAGTAGTAGCTAGTAGTTATAGTAGTATAAGTAGTATAGTCGTAGTCGTAGTCGTAGTCGTAGTCGTAGTCGTAGTAGTAGTAGTAGTAGTAGTAGTAGTAGTAGTAGTAGTAGTAGTAGGAGGAGGAGGAGGAGGAGGAGGAGGAGGAGGAGGAGCAGGGCCAAAACAGGCCAAAGATGCACAAACGGTGCGGTCATGGACCATCCCGTCCAAGGTCCCTCTTGCCCAAACAGAAAGGAGGCCCAGTCTGTGCCGAGGCTTTTTTGGTCGGCGGGGCGAGAGCGAACCTCTTCCGCTAAAAGCTAGGCGGGCTACGCACAGCTCTAATTAGGGAGACAAGGCACAGGCGGGCGGGGCCTCAGGCGGCCGGAGAGGGCGGGGCCCGCCCAGGCGGCCTCTGTGCCGAGCCACGTAAGTGAATGAATACGCCCCGCCCAATTCACAAGACCGCCTCATGTCACGAACGCTCACTGAATGCGCTCAATCGAAGCCCACACGGGTAGTTACCGCGGTGCCTCGCTCCTGGTACAGGAAGCGTCCCCCTGAAAGGCGAACGCCTCCTGGGCCTATAATTCAGGTGAGAGCCCAATTTGGAAAAGGATCCGCATCTCATCCTTATGCCTAGAAAGCATGGGGATACGACATGTCCAGTGGGAAACCCGTTTGAGGAACCGCCAACCATTCGTGCAGTTAACAACTATGGGTTTCTGAGATCTGGAACTAACATTTTTGCAACGAACCGCCGTCCATCCGTTTAGTTGTTGCGCAGTTAGATTTTCTGGTCCTAAGATTAGGAGGGTCTTAAACAAGAGGCCCATTTTGAAAAGGGACCCCCCCCAGCACAAGTGTTGCAAACTTGGGTAAGACGAATGCGCGCGGGACTGAAACGAGAACCACACTTCCAAACGTAGAAGACGCATGCGTGCGGTTTGAAAGACACAACAATTATTTGAAACTGAATCGCCATCTATACGTATACAAAGTCCATAACTTCCAGACGAACGTGCGCGGCGCTAAAACGATAACCGCGTTTTCGAAGCGATTTGCCCTCTATCCGTGCAACTGCTGGGACCTTCAAGCTCCAACGTACTCTACAGGAAAGAAGTCTCGTGCGAAACGCCAAGCCCACCCCACTGACACACATCGTTTCGACACATCTGGTGGTGTCGGGGAGGGGAGAGGAATGGAGGAACAGGGGGAGGACGACGACGAAGAGCAGGAGGAACCAGTCGGAGGCAGGACGACGACCGACGGTCGGACCGCGACGACGACGACCGACAAGGACACCGCCAACGACGGTGAACAAAGAGAGCCTTGCCGTCACCGGTACGTCGATTCCCCGTGCGTTGTTCGGTTTCGCGAGGTGAGTGCTCTGTCCTCAAGGTGGCCCAGGGTGATCCGAGATGCTCCAAGATGTTCCAGATTCTCTGGCGCTGGCCTGGCCGAGAAAAACGCACACGTCCGAGCGATGCCAAGGAGAAGGGAGGAGGGAGTGCGACGACGACGGCGGAGACGACGACGACGACGACAACGACAGCGACGGCGACGGCGCCGACGCCGACGCCGACGACGCCGACGCCGACGCCGACGGCGACGGCGACGCCGACGACGACGACGGAAGATGACGACGACGAAAAACGACGACGACGACGACGACGACGACGACGACGACGACGACGACGGCGGCGGCAGCGACGACGACGAGGACGACGACGATGACGGCGGCAGCGACGGCGACGGCGACGGCGACGACGACGGCGACGGCGACGACGACGGCGACGGCGACGGCGACGCCCGCGACGACGACGACAAAAGACGACGACGACGACAAAAGTCGACGACGACGAAAGACGACGGCGACCCACCGACCGACGACCCACCGACCGAGGACCCACCGACAGAAAACGACGCTCGCCATCGCGTGGACGTCCATTCCCTGTGTTTTTGTTCGGTTTCGTGCGTGGTTTTCGCCAAATGATAGAGGATGCTCCTCCATGGTCCTCGCCGAAGGGAAACTGCACACGTCCGAGCGATGCCAGGCGACGAGGACGGCGACTGGCGACCGGCAACCGACCTACGACCGACGGCCTGCCAAGCTGGCAGAGCGCGCGCCGAGGGCCTTCGCCCACGTGGCGCAGCGGCCCGCATCCCTGGAGCTGGCTCGGGCGCCGCGGCGGTTGCGGGAGCCGGCGCCCTGCGGTGGCGGGGGGGGGGAGGAGGAGGAGGAGGAGGAAGAAGGAGGAGGAGGAAGAAGGAGGAGGAAGAAGGAGGAGGAGGAGGAGCAGGAGGAGGAGGAGGAGGAAGAAGAAGAAGAATACTAGGAGGGGGAGGAGGGGGTTTCCCGCGAGCACAGCGTGGGCGAGCACCTCGCGTCCACCTGCGACAGACCTGGTTAGACCTCCGCGCCGCCTGAGGCGGCGGAGGAAGACTGGGCCTCTACGCCGCTTCCAGCGGCGGAGGAAGAAGCTCTGGCAGCAATCCCAATCGACTCAAGAAACTCAAATTCCTGGGTCCTTGACAGCGCGACCACCTCTCCAGGCAGTCTTTCTTTCTTATAAGGATGCTTACCTGCCAGCAATCGATTACGCCGAGTCTTGGCGTTGTGATCCCTCGGGTCCTTAGGACATCCTGTAAGTAGACCACAAGCCCTGGCGCTCAAAAAGGCGCCGCACTTACGACAGAAAGTATAGTGGCCTATCCGAGACAGCTTGTGTCGCCTTGGCCCCTGCAAAGGAGCCCCGTCGACACGTGCTATTTCCTTCCACTTACCGTGGGAGGAGAAACCCTTCCTACAAAACTTACGAGACAACACCAGCTTGGCCTTATAGCTGTGGGCCCGTCTGGCGCAATTCACACACCTCCAAGACCCCCGATCCCACTCCAGGACGTGACGAGACTCAGGAGGAGGCAGCACCGCACGGCGCGGCCGAGGGCCAGGGGGCTGGGAGGCATTCTGAAGGCGGCCAGTAGTGTCATCAAACGTGCCTATCTTACAAGTCATGTCACCGACAAGCCCAAGAACAGCACTTACTTCTTTGACCTAGACACCCACGTGTCACGGACATGCGGCGGGATGGCGTCAAGCTTGGCGCCCTCCTTCGCTTGAAGGTCGGCGCATTGATTCCCGAGGTAGTTGCAAAGCTCGAGTCCCTCGAGCTGCTTGGCATAAGCCTTTTTGGAATGCGCTTTGACCTTGACGACGACGAGGTCCCCCTCCCCCGAGAACGAGTCTTCAATCGCATTCCAAATCATGTGCCATAAATCGGCATGCGGTCGCCTGGCTTGGCGGCACCAGACTGGGCCTCGCCTGAAGCCCCGAACGACTGTGGAATTATCGATCCCTACCTGAAGAGGGGCCGTGCCGTGCCGAAGAACATTCAGAAAACCATACAATTCTGCCCTAAACACACTCTGTGCCTGCCTAACACCTGGAACCGTGCCATGCATTGCTTTGCGTACGTTACCCTGCTGATCTACAAAGCAAAAGCCCCAACCGAACGCTTTCAGCCCAGAGACCCCGACCCCCGACCCATCCGAGTAGGCCAGGCCCGAGAGAAGGGGATCGTCCCCGTACTCGGGGTCCAGGGTCTCAATGCTGGGCGTGACGTCCTGGAAGGGGTCCCCCAGTGGGTGAGGCGCGAGTGCCCTGGAGAAGAGGCGGGAGGAGGAGCCCGAGGAGGAGGCACGGTGGATTATATCTGGATAGGATTCACCTGCAGCCTGGTGCTGCTCCTGAAAAGCTGGACACTTACAGAATCTATGGTGCTGGTTACCGATGGCGTGTCCGCATTTTTGGCAGCTTCGATCTTCCGAGTGGCCGGCTCTCCAAACCTTATCTTGCGTCCAAAAATCGCCACACAGGAAAGCTAGCATTGCCGACTGCTTCTGGCCCTTCTTCTTTTTTGTCCTGACTGCCGCACGACAAGGCTCAAGGAAGGGCTTCCGAAACGGCATGCCACGCTGCGTGGCCCAGTCGGTGAGCTCTTGATCCTCCAAACGAAGATAGATATACTTGCGCAACGTGCTGGGCGCCGATCGGCGCATATCAAACAGTTCACCTGTGAATGCGAATGGTATGCCAGCTAGGCCAGGACCAGCCCAGCCGCTGCAGCGTAAGATTACAGGCAGACGCAGGCCCTCGAACTTGGCTCCAGGGGCGATCTAGCGGTTGACTCCGTCTAGTCGCTTCGCGAGACATTTCCCTGCGCCAGGCCCTGGCCATATCTACCTGATGCACACCATTCCAGGCCTGCGAGGCCCACATGCAAATCGGCTTCTGCGAACCCTCGACCACAGGATCAACTTGATGCGTCCAGAGTCGGAGGACTCTGTCTCGACCAACCGCACTACCGCCAGGGCTGCCCGAGACCATGACCCGCATTCTGTTCAGGGAAACAGGCGAGACTCCTAAACAGCTAGACCCGTAGGTCACGGACGGGATCACACCTTGGCGGACAACCCTGGCGAGGCGGGCCCCTTGCTTCGAGAGGGCTTTTAATTTAGACTTGCGCTGGCATGCATATTTAAATCGCTTCTGCATTTTCTTCCTTTTGCGAACCACGGCGCCTCCAGCGCTATCCACTCCCAGCTGGGAACTGGTGTTGGTGATGGCAAGACCCAAGTCCTTGGCCCAGGCAGCGCAGCGATTCCGAGCCGAGGCCGCGGCGACGAGGATGCACCCTTTACCGCGGGCACCACGGGAGACAGGGATGCGCCAGGTACCTTCAATCTCACGAATATAGAAGGTGACAGCAGCCTGCAGAACAATGAGACATTGCCAGGCTCCTCGGACCTGGATACTAAGATCATCGACAAACAGCTTCATCTGGAGGCGAGCCCCCCAGGCTTGATGTATAGCATCGGTGACCTGCAGCACCACCATCTTGAGCGCCCTGGCGCCACCGATCGACCCAGCCACGACGGCCGAGAAAGTTTGAAGCGACTTCTTGGCTAGGACCCCTCGAAAAGCAACCAGCCTAGTGGACGTGTAGATACTGATAAGAAGCTTGGCTAGCTGCTGAGGGAAACCGCAAAGAGGGGCAACCACCCACAGAGCATTCATGGTAACATGTTCAAACGCACGCGACAGATCCAGCACTCCCGTCACCGACACCTCCCCCTCACGCGTCCCCTCATCGTGCACCATCTGGTGCCACGCGGCCTCTTCGGAGCCCCCCCCAGGGCCCCCGAAGTCACATTTGCGCTTGGCAGAGCGCTCCCAGTCGTAAAAGAGGCCAGAGTGAGCTCGTTCTACCACACGCATGAGAGAGGGGAGGAGCCCAATCGGCCGAGTGCCTCCCGACTCCTTGGAAAGTAGGAAGTATATAATGTACCTTACCTGCGAAGGGAACTGTGCCGTGCGAGAGATAAACATCACCAGCTGAATGAGGCAGTCTTTGCCTTCGTCCGAAAGCCAGGCCCACCAGCGTGGGTGCCAGTGGTCGGAGCCTATTCCCGTCCTGGCAGGAAAACTCAAACATATTTTGGTAAACTGCTGGCGGTCCAGGTGAACCAACGGATGGGCGAAAAAAGCGGCCTCCCAGGGTCGGTCCGAGGGACCCGTGCTTTCCTGTCCATGGGAGCCCCAAACGTCGAACCATTCTTGCGCGGCCCTGTCGGCCGCTTCCTGAGGATCAGCAAGCTCGAGGTTGGAGACGGAGTAACCCGTGACGGGAGGAGGAGGGGTACGCCACTTGCTGATCCTATGAATGAAAGAAGAGCCTGCTGCCGACTCTTTCTTCAAACGTTCACGCCATTCTTTCGATCGTGCGGCTGCCTGCTGCCGTTCGATGGTCTGAGCGTTGCCAACTGCGCGACGCTGGAGACCCATGATCTCAGGGGCCTGCTCCATGAGCGCTGGGCCCTCGAGACAAAAGGCGCGATATCGTTCAAACTGGGCGATTACGTGCTCAGCCTCCTCCCCCAAGTCGTGAACCAGGCGAACCCTTCCCTCTTCGATGCGACGCTCGAGCTTCGCTCGTCGCGCGCGTGCATGCAGCCAGGTGCCATCCTGCTGGGCAGCCTGCGCAAGAAAAATAAAATCACTGGCTCGAGCGGCGACCCACCGCCAAGCTCGGGAGCTAGGTGTTCCCCTGGGGCGTGCGTGCGACTGAGGACCAGCGAGGGGGGCCCAGGTCCACCGAGGAGGATCACCCCGACCGAGGTAGGATTGAGGTTCTTCCACGCCCAGGAGATTCACCAGCTCTGTTTCAGCACTGTATGAAATCTGCGTCCAAAGCTGATCGAGTTGGGCGCAATTTAAATCGTCCTGATGATCGAAAGCTGGCCACTGTGCAGGTTGCGGAACTGGTCCGAACGGCCTCTCCATTGGGAAAGGCCTGGGCTTGGCAAGCCCCCATCCGCTTTTTGCTCGCATCCTGGGCTGCATGACTAAGCGAACAGGCGAGTGCGGTGAGGCGGCGGTGTCTAGCACTTCTACAGTGTCTCCGAAGGCATGCTGGATGCGGGCGTCGAGCACAAAGAAATCGATGATACTGCCACCGCCGACTCCTGAACATGTGGCGGTAGAAGGGAGACGCACAACTCCACCCACATCTTGGCACCAGCCCGTCTTGAGCAAGGACTCCCCCGTCTCGTTGAAGTCTGCTTGGAATACCCAAGGTATGTAATACTGCTGGATGACCGTTGCAATGGCCTCCAAAATCGACAAATCACGAATCGTCCAACCTTCCCGTGTCCAAAAGTATGCCGTGATAATCATGAGGCCACCCTTCTGGCCTGCATAGCACCAGCCCACAGCCATGCGGCCAGACGACCCAGGCGGTGAGATATCAAACGCATTCATGCCTTCAAGATGCGCGAGGCCAACATTTCTTGGAACAAGGAAGCCAACTTCACTAGACGGACGTCCGCCTGGGCCGCTGACGGCTGGGACCAATGCTGCCGTGTAATGCCTGTTGAAGCTGGCCGCCTCGATGTCCTTGGCAATGGGCGCACTCAGCTTATGCTCTTGAAGGAAAGTGATGTGCATGGGGCCAACGATCTTCCTTGTGGCGGCCTCGTCCAAAACATCGATGGCCTGCGCCCAAGAAGAACAATTGAAGCCTATGAACTCGAGCCCCACATTGCGCGCGCCGCCCTTGCCGCGGCGACGTGGGGGGCCAGTCTTCGGTGAACTTGACCATCGCGAGCAGAAGTGTGGCTCCTGCCCCGCCTGTGGCTCCTGCTGAGAGCCTGACCATGTAGAGAAAGATGTACTGGGTACTGCGGCAGGAGGAGACCCGCTGTAGAGCTCTGGCTCCTGCCACGTGCTGGACTCGTGCCATGAAAAAAAAGAGAAAAAAAAAAATAAAAAAAAAAAAAAATAAAAAAAAAAAAAAAAGTAAAAAAATAAAGAAAAAAAAAAAAAAAAAAACAAAGATAAAGAAAGAAAAAGAAAAAAAAAAAAAAAAAAAGAATGTAAAAAAAAAAGCAAGAAAAGAAAACAAAAATGAAAATGAACTAAAAAAAAAAAAAAAAAAAAAAAAAAAAGAAAAAAAAAAAAAGGAAAAAGCAAAAAAAAAAAAAAAAAAAAAAAAAAAGAAAAAAAAAAATAAAAAAAAAATAAAAAGATCCCCGACCATGTAGAGCATTGTGTACTGGTACCTGCAGCCGTGGAAGCCAGACTGCCGAACCCGCGCGGGCTAAAGCGGCACTGGCTTGGCCTCTGCCTCCGCCCTGCGAGCCCTGGCGCGCTGCAGGGCGTCCGCCAGCTCCTTGCCAGCTGCTTCACGACCAGCATCAGGGCCAGCATCAGCGCTGGCAGCGCCTGGCGTCGCGCCCTGGGATCCCTGCGGCCCCGCGGCGGGCTGGCCAGCCTGCTGGGCCTCCTGGGAGGCCTGGGCAGGCGCCTGCGGCGGGCCTCCCTCGGGGCTCTGGGCCGCTGGGGCCTCTGCAGCCGCCGCCTCCGCAGGAGGGTCCTCGCGCTTGGCCTGGGCAGGCGCCTGCGGCGGGCCTCCCTCAGGGCTCTGGGGCGCTGGCGCCTCTGCTGCCGCCGCAGCCGCAGGAGGGTCCTCGCGCCTGCGCGTCTTGAAGGTCTCGCGGAGCACCCTGATCTCCTCGAGCTGCTCGCGCTGGGACTTGAGGACGTCGGCCCCTGGCCCGAAGTGCGTGCGGACCGCCTGCTGCACCGACGCCTCGAATGTCTGCTTGAGCTTGTTGAACTGCTCACGCTGCTCGGATGTGATGTCCAGCCCCTCCAGGTCGAAGAGGGGGCCGTCCTCGATGACAAAACTGGCTTCGCCTTCGCCCAGCAGGGCAGAGAGGTTGATGACCCCGCCGCCCTTGTTGGACCCCTCAGGCTGAGGATCCTTGGCTGGAGCCGACAACGCCTTCCTCTCCTGCGCCAGCTTGTCCTCCGCGACCACCAGGGCGTCCGCCGCCGCATCGGAGCGAGACTGGCACTCGTCGAGCCAGAGCTTGGCGTCGGCCAGCTGCTTGGCACGCTTCTCCAGCTCCCGACGAGCAGCCCTCTCCGCCGCAGCCGCCCGCTGGATGCCTTCCTCCAGGAGCGCGGGGCGCTCTGCAGGGGGCGGTGGGGCGAAGGCGCTCTCGAGCTGCTGGAGCGCCTGCCGCTGGGCTTCCGAGACGGCCTGCCCGCCCAGGGTCTGCACCACCTCGCCGATCGCGAGCGGCTCGGTCCTCTGCGCGGTCTCCTCGACGTCCTGGTACCAGTCGGCCTGACCTTTGCGGTTGTCCTGCCACCAGCCTCTGCTGCCGCTAGCCCAGACGCCACGGGGCTTGGGAGCAGGGGAGTACGATGGTCGCAGGGCCTGCCCACAGCTGTAGCACGACTGCTTGTTCTTGTAGGTCCACCGGTAGCCGCACTTCTTGCATCCCACGAAGTCCGTCGAGAAAGAAACCCTCGGAGCTGGGGACTTGCCGCCTGGAGGAGGAGGAGGAGGAGGAGGAGGAGGGAACGCTCTCGAAGCGTGGTGACCAACCGCCTGGCTACGATGTGAAACAAAGTACGGATACTTCTCGACGTGTTCACCTTGATGCCCAATGATACCAGCATCTGCCCAGCATGTTCCCAACGTATCGTTGAGTTGCTTCCACCATTTAGGCCGTATTTCTCGAGCCATCCCGTCTGGTTGATTCGAACAACCCTGCCGAGGGCAGCACGGGTGCGAAATCGTGTAGTCCAGCCCTCGAACGATGTCGAAGTCGTACTGTCTGCCATCTTCGACCCAATATCTGCGTTGGCATGTGATGGGAAAGAATGCCGCACATCCTGGATGTCGTTGTACGTGCGACGCCGAACTCAACAACCAGTTCACGTATACTCTCGACCACTGGATGTCCTTTGCGCTGCAGACAGCCCTGGCCCTGCGCAGGACGAACTGGTCTGCTGACTCCCTGGGCCTTGCCCGCAGGCGCATCATCCAAACGAGTAATCTGTTTCGGCATTTGTCAAGGATGGCTCAAACATGGTTCAAAGAGCCCCAGGAGGCAACTCTTGATCTGATGATGCCGACTGTCGTGTTGTCGAAGAGACGCACCCTGTGCCCAAATGCGACACGCTGATTCGTCAGGAGCCGCGAGTTCTGGAAGTACGCTTTCTGGATTCGCCCGACGGTCGCCTGCAGATCCGGCGTCGGGGTGCCAGTGCAACATAGTAGCGGACCTTTTCGTCATGCATCGCGCAGGCTGCCTGGATTACCTCCCTGCTGTCCGGCCCCTGGTCGTCCCCGCAACGGCAACGCTTCGGGGAACTGGAGTTCAACAGCCGCCGGGCGATTTTGACAGCAGTGATCGGTCATGATCGGCCATTCAGTGGTTCGCGCTCGGCGGTTCCACAATGGCATGATTCGCTGTAGGCGTCTTCGATAGCACAGTGAAGCCGGATCAGAAGGACGCACGGTAAGGATGCACGGCCCTTGGACGCCCAAATTGATGCCGAAGATGGAAGCCCAAGGCCCATGGCTGAGGCTTAGGACGGGCCGAGAGGCAAGGATGCAAGGGTATCCTTGGAATGTTACCTATCTTTATCAACCTGCTAAGCTTGATATCATACCATAGCAGGCGAGAACACGAGAATCGACGAGACGAGACAAGACCACAGACGGCTAGACCAGGTCCGAACAGGAAAATGGTAGAGCCGACCAGACACGAGAAGAGCAAGCCACTGATGTGTCCGCATGCCTGCCCTGCCGCTGACTGCGGACACATGGGCGGCATGGGGGGCCATCAGCGAGCCAACGACGCGGAGGAAGCGCGCACAGGAGACAGGAGCGTACGAGGAGCACGAGGACTCCCACGACGGGGCAGCGGCGACCTCACCCGTGGGGCTCTCGCCAGTCCGCCAATGCGCACCCCGAGCTCCGTGGGCTCAGCTCCCGCATCCAACGGCGCCCAGGTCGGCACGAGCGGCACTCCGCCCCACCGTGCCGGAGCTGAGACCGCACACTGGCCGCTGGATGGGCTGACGGGCCGCTCAGGAAAACCACACCAAGGCGATGTGTACGACTAGAAGGTGCTCTTCACCCCGTGGGCGCCGAGGCGTGATCCAAAGGCCTTCGAGAGAATCCAAGGGGTGTCAATGAGACCCCCAGACGACCCGAGGTGCCTCCAAGGCGGCTCGGGGCGCCACCCAAGTGACCCCAGGAGCCCGAGGAGCGCCTGAAGTTCCCTCTTGTCCTCTATTTTTTGGGGGGGAGGCGGCGGACTTCGATGGCTATGATCGTAGCGTCTGCGAAGCTCTCTCCTCTTCTTCCTCTCCCAGTCGTGAGCAAGTGTCTGGGCTCAGTGGGCTCCGCAGGGACAGGGCGGCCATGGCCGCATGCAGCGGATGCTGGGTTATCCGAAGGCTGAGCAGATAGCTGAGGCTGGCCAAGTGTCCTTCCTTGGTCGAGGACCGACGACGCTTCGGGAAACGCCAATGCGGTATGGTGCACACAAGGCCTTTGCGGAAATTGGAAGAGACGGGGAGGGCTCCGTCCAAATATCCGCAGTCAGATGGGACCAAGCCCCGTATCGGACAAGAGCGGCAAGAACAGATCCGCACAAATGGTAGACCGCACCCGACCAAGGAAAGGCCATTTCACACTAGGCCTCGCTTAGCGTGAATTATACACTGGCCGCTGGATGGGCTTGTGGGGAGCGGAACACTTAATACTAAAATGACTCCATTGGAGCGAAGGGAGGAGGAATAATGCAGTGGGAGGACGAGGAAGGAGAAACGAGTAAGAGAAGCATACACAGAGGCACGGAGGGAGCGAGTGAGGAATAGAAGAGGGCAAGGAGACAAGGATGATAACCACATGGGGAGAGAGCGACGGAGGACAGGAGGGGGTGGGATACGGACGAAGAATCGGAGGGCGGCAAAGAAATATGATAACATATGATACGGTATGACCTGAGATAGTGAAGGGGGAAATCGCATCCCATACCGTCTTCGCCGCCAGATTCGTCTGCCGTTTGCGGCACTTCCTGTGTACCCTTGTGGCCGAACCCGGAAGCGCTGAACCCAAGATTCCCCCTGGGACCAGCTTTCCATTTCGAACCGTATCCGGGCACCCCCTGGACCCGAAAACGGTGAGCAACCATCATGACCTGGTTCTTCGTGCCATACGAAAGAGAGTCGGGGGCCACGATGGGGGGCGAATAGCTCAGAGGAGAGCAGTACCTGTATCCCGGGACGCCAATTGGCCATACCTTCGGCACGGCTCCTGGGCGCATGCGAGCAATGCCCGCACGACAGGCCATCCTGAAGGGTCCCTGGGACACACAAATAAACACACACACAGATAACAGGACTCCCCATAGTTCCCCAGATCTCCTGGGTTTCTGTCCTCCCCCCCCCCCCTTCCCATATCTTCCCACATTTGCTGGGGGATCGACGCTTCGTTGTGTCTGTGTGCTTCCTTCCCTCCTGCTACCCGCGCCCTACCGGCGCCTCCGAAGAGATTGTCCTTCCCCCCACTTCCCATACTTTCCCATATTTTCTGGGGGATCGACGATTCGTTGTGTCGGGGGCTTCCTTCCCTCCTGCTACCCGCCCCCTACCGGCGCCTCCGACGAGAAAGAGAGAGGAGAGCGCCCGAGAGAGCTCCCCCGGCGCTCCTCGCCGCGGCGCTCCCGGCGCCGGCCCGTGCCGCTGGCCCACTTGGCGCCGCCCTGGGGCCGGCGGAGGCGGCCGCTCGGGACGCCCGAGATGGGCACGGAGAGACTGCGCACAGTGCCCGGGGAGGAGGGGGAGGAGGAGGAGGAGGAGGGGGAGGAGGGGGGAGGAGGGGAGGAGGAATGAGGAGGAGGAGGAGGAGGAGGAGGAGGAGGGAGGAGGGAGAGGTGCACGTGAGGAGAGGAGGAGGATGAGGTAGGAGAGGAAGGAGGAGGAGGAGGAGGGGGAGAGGAGGGGAAGGTGGGAGGGGGAGGAGGGGGAGGAGGGGGAGGATGGGGAGAGGGTGGGGAGGAAGGGGGATGGAGTAGGAGGAGGAGGAGTAGGAGGAGGATGGAAGAGGAGTGAGAGGAGTGAGGAGGAGGCGAGGCGAGCGAGGCGAGGCGAGGCGCGCTGGTGCACGCCACGTGGCTGGCGGGGCCCCGGGGGCCGTCGCGGGCGTGCCGGGGACCCGTGGTAGTTAGAACGTGTTGGAGTAGCCAATGAAGTCGTTCTCCAGCGACTGCCAAAATTCCCATGTTCCTCCGCAAGTTCCAAACCACAACCCAAATGTGCTGTGATATCCCCCCCCGAGGAGGAGAGAGGGGCGGAGGAGGGGCGGGCGGAGGCGGCCGCTCGGGACGCCCGAGATGGGCAGGGAAAGACTGCGCACAGTGCCCAACGATCGGGGAGACGTAAGACTCGGGTACGGGGGACTCGGGTTGGCCCGACGGGGCCACCATAAAAATGACGAGGCCCAATCTGAAATTTGACGCGAGCTCCCGCTGCAGACATCCCACGAAAACTGGACCGTCAAGATCCAAGACGCGCTCGTCAAAAAATGTCGGCAAACCCGAGTTCCGGCTTACTCGAGTCTTACGCTTCCCCGAAACGACAAGTGTTGCCCCAGACCAACCGCGGCCGCTGTTGGGCAGGCGGCCTTCTGTCTCGAGTGGGCACAGGCCGCGGCGGCGTGGACAGCTCGGGAGCGGTCAAAGAGGGGGGGGGTCCAAGAGGGGGGGGTGCAAATCATGACCGGCGGCATGTGCGCGGCCCAGCGGAGGGGCCAGATACGTAATGAAATAAGAAGAGGCGCCATGGAATCTGGGGAAATGTCATGGCCCCCGCCATGATATCCCCCTCCCTAGTCATCACCCCCCTCTTTGCCGCCCCCGAACAGCGAGTCCTGTTCAAAATGAACAGGAACTGCTGTTGTTGAGCAGGGACCGACCGTCCCGGCATTCCTATAGTCCTACCACGAAGTGTTCTTAGAACCCCAAAATGTTCTAAGAACAAAAACAATGTTCTCAGAACATAAACCCGATGTGATAAAACAATACAATCTCCGCCAGAAATGCTCTAAGGATACTTCGTGGAAGCCACGAAAGGTTCTCAGAACGCTGTTTGGTAGGGCTATAGGCGAGCCAGGACGCTTCGCCACTGCTTGCTGTTGGGCATTGTGCCCCTTCTGTCCGCACCCACTTCGGGCGTCCAGGGCCGCAGGAGGAGGAGGAGGGAGGGAGGGAGGGAGGGAGGGAGGGAGGGAGGGAGGGAGGGAGGGGCAGGAGGAGGAGGAGGGAGGAGGAGGAGGAGAGGAGGAGGAGGAGGAGGAGGAGGAGGAGGAGGAGGGAGGAGGAGGGGGAGAGGAGGAGCAGAGGAGGAGGCGAGCGCGGCGAGCGGAGGGGTGAGGGGAGGGAGGCAGGTAGGACGGAGGAGGAGGACTAAATACCCTAGGATGGAGGAGGAGGAGGAGGAGGGAGGAGGAGGGAGGAGGAGGAGGGGGAGGAGGAGGTGGCCCTGAGGGACGGGGGGAGGCCGGCGCTCGCTCCCTCAGCGTCGGCAGGGGTCGCTGCCGCACCCGTCTGGCCGGCCAGCATGCTCGCGCGATAGCAACACGGGGAGGGCGGCGAGGGAGGAGGGCGGAGGGGCGAGGACGGAACGGAACGGAAGACCCGAAGGGGAGTGCATCGCGCTAAAGATGCACGAAACGTCAGAACAAAACTGGGACCCTAAAAGGGAGCGGGCCGACTTGGCCTGCTCTTATATTCGGATCCTTTCACACAACGCTAACATGCGCTGCTCATACGAGGGGGCCACGAGGGAGCTCGAGTGTGAGGTCCTGACAACCGAGGCGGCGGTGTGGGGGGGTGGGGGATGAGGGCAGACGGCGAGGAAGGACAGGATCCGAGGTCACCGGTCACCGAAAGCTTCGCGCCCTCGCGCCGCCCTGCCTGGAGTAGTGCAGCCGCCCTGGCCCAGACCGCGACGCGCGCGGTTCTCTTCGCGCCCATGGGGGTGGCCCCGGAAATCAAGGGGGACGCTGTGCGGAGAGGAGGAGGAGAAGGAGGAGGAGGAGGAGGAGGAGGAGGAGGTATGGAACGGAGGAGGCAGGGGAGGAGAGGTGGATGGGGGGACACTAAGAGGGGGAGGAGGAGGAGGGAGAGCGGAGCACCGAGAGGGAAGAGTTGAGGAAGGAAGGGAGAGGAGGAGGAGGCTGAGGAGGGAGGAGGAGGATGAGGAGGAGGAGGAGCAAGTGAACAAAACACGCACAATGGAGGACGAGAAGCGATTGAAGGAGGAGGAGGAGGACGAGGAGGAGGAGGCACAAAACATCGACTAAAGGCGGTCAGATTGTCGCATTCCCCCACCGCCCATTCGTTTATATTGGCGCCCAGTGCCCCGTCATTCTGGTAGCGTGGGTGCCATCAAGCAAATCGTAGCCGCACATGGTTAGCCTGATTCCGACCATTATGACATGCATCTGCCCTGGTGGTGTAAAATTGGATCAGGTAGCCGTCACAGGGATCGGGCGGGCCAGTGATACGCTGGCATCCCAAGCTTTTGTAACACATGTGCCCTTCTCCTCCCAAACTGAATGCGTATGTGGACAGGGGAGCCACATCATGTGTGTTGCCTCGGACCACCCGTCCCAATTTGCGCGTGACGATCAAAATCCTTGAATGTAATCTCGGCGATGAATTCTTCCAGTCGTTCGCTCGTGCTCGCTGCCAAAGGCGTGTAATAAGCTCGTTATACGAGTGCGACGGACGACACACATATTTAAACAACCAAACATCTGCCATCCAGCGACGCGGGGCGGCCGCACGCTGTCACCGAGAGAGCCGACCCGTCTCTGGGCTGCTAGCGGCGAGAGGTAGTGGTGGAGGTGGTAATGATTATGATAGCCATCGTAATCAGAGCAGTAGTAGTAGCAGTAGTAGTAGTAGTAGTAGCAGTAGTAGTAGTAGTAGTAGTAGTAGTAGTAGTAGTAGTAGTAGTAGTAGTGGTAGTAGTAGTAGTAGTAGTAGTCGTAGTAGTAGTAGTAGTAGTAGTAGTAGTAGTAGCAGCAGACGTAGTAGTATAAGGATAATAAGAAGTAGCCATCGTAATAGTAGTAGTAGTAGTAGTAGTCGAAGAAAAAGAAGTAGAGACGATGGGTAGAGTAGTCAGTCGCGTGGGGCGCTATTGTTCAGTAGGTTGCAAGCATGTTAATAGTAGTAGAATTAGTAATAATAGTCGTAGGTCGGCGTAGTTAGCCGTGGTCCACAGTAGTAGTAGTAGTAGTAGTAGTAGTTAGTAGTAGTAGAAGTAGAAGTAGAAGTAGTAGTAGTAGTGAGTAGTAGAAGTAGTTAGTTAGTTGTAGTAGTAATAGTAGTAGTAGTAGTAGTAGTTAGTAGTTTAGTAATCGTAGTAGTAGTAGTAGTAGTAAACCAGTAGTAGTACGTTAGTAGTAGTAGGTTGGTAGGTAGGTCGTAATAGTAGTAGTAGTAGTAGTAGTAGTCGTAGTAGTAATAGAAGAAGTAAGTAGTATTAAGTAGTAGTAAGTGGCTAAGTAGATCCAGTAGTTAGTAGTAGTAGTATGGAATAGTAGTAGTAGTAGTATAGTAGTTAGTAGTAGTAGTAGTAGTAGTAGTCCATAGTAGTAGTAGTAGTAGTAGTAGTAGTTAGTAGTAGTAGTAGTAGTAGTAGTAGTAGTAGTAGTAGTAGTAGTAGTAGTAGTAGTAGTAGTAGTGGTAGTAGTAGTGGTAGTAGTAGTCATGGTAATAGTGTGGTATTCGTATTAGTAGTTTTTTTGCTGGTGCGCTGCGCGAAC
>CAUYUJ010014558.1:236730-246730 GCA_963575745.1 Prorocentrum cordatum
AATGTGGGGAATTATATTAGTAGACACGTTAACCTCCGCATTCGCATTTGCAGCATCATCAGCTCACGCATCGGTATCAGTATTCGCATGTGTATTCGTATTTGAATTCGTGCCATCATTCGTAATCGGATGTGCAGTGTTCGTGAGATTCGTCGTGAAAACCGTAGTAGATGTTGTCGCAGTGGGAACGCACTAGTCGACATACTACGAACTAGCACTAACATGCAGACTAGCAGTAGTAGTGGCACTGGTTCTTCGTAGCACTCGTGCTCTCATTATCAGTAGTTGTCATGATTGTCTTGCTTGTGATACACTATTCAATGTCGCATCCTTCTTGGTAGGATGCGACATTGAAGGATCACCCGTATGTTTATTGCATAGTCTCATTGGGACCGAATGGGTAGCAGCGATAATGTGTGTAGTCAGCAGTGGGATTCGTATCTCAGGCGCCTGCGGCAAACCACCGTCGCCCCGTGCCTTTTGAAACCGTCTATATGGACGAACGTTGCGGCCAGAGTTCGGTCAAGCTATCCGACTATGTGTTCCTCCAGCCGCTGTTGAAACCCGTCGGGTTCAAGTGAGAGAGAAAGTGGAAGATGAGGAGGAGGAAGAGGACGAGGACAATGAGGCCTCTTGGGAGCCTCTTGGGGCCCCTGGGACCTGCTGGAAGCGTCCTGGGAGCCTCTTGGAGGCTTCTTGGGTTTTTTTTTTCGGGAGCCTTTGGAGGCCCCTTGGGCGGCTCCTTGGCCGTCTGAGGGTGTTTCTGGCCCGCCGGAAGCTCTCTTGGGGGCTGCTCTGTGCATGTTTGGGGCCCTCTCGAGGCGCGTCAGGGCCGTCTTGGAGGCCATTTTGGGCGTCGTTGAAGTCGCCTGGGCCGTCTTGGGGTCCTCTTGGGGTCGTCTTGAATACACCGACAAACTATCTAAAGTTTGGCACGCCGCGCGCCCCTGTGGCAAGGCAACAAGGGGCGGCGGATCTTGGACCAGATCGGGCAAACTTGGAGGCCGTCTGGGGCCGTCTTGGGGGCCTTTTGGGCTGTCTTGGGGCCGTCTTGTGGGGTTTGGTTGGGTCTGTTGGGCCAACTCTCGCGGTTTCCTGACAGGCGTCCCCGAACAATCGGGCGATCGATTCGGGGAACGATGTCCAAAGGTGTCAAGATAATCGATGTTGTTCGTGCAAAGCCGCTGGCGGGAGAGTACAGCCTGGTGCGTTGGCCCAGTTAGCAAAGATGTTGGGTTCAGGTGTTCACCGGACAAGTGCAAAACATGTTGGGAGCATATCGTTCCTTGGCGCGGAAAGAATCGACACGATAATTGAGCAGCAGTTGGTGAAGAATGTGACCGAACACCATGTCGGGAGCTTGTGTTCGCGATGACCCATGGATGGTTGAAGCATGCACTCTGGGAGCGCCGTCCGAGTGCGCGAAGTTAACCGGTGGCATGCATAACACCGCATCACAGATCCGCAGAATCGGTCCGCGATGCCTCAGGCATTCGAGGAACTCGTCTGTGTGAGGTGGCACAGGCAGGGAGGCTGATGCCGCGGAAGAGGTTTGCGCGGGCGAGAAGATCATCGGCGACGTAACTGGACACCAGATTTAGCAGATTACGTCAGCGATTTTCTCCGAACGGTGGATCATTCCGCTCGGGGAACGTCGTCCAATGGCGCGAAAAAATCGACGAGCGTGCATCCAGGCGGGGATTTCTGCACCGCGCAACTCGCTCTCGCGGGGGGCGCGGGCGATGCGCGAAGAGGCCAAAGGCAGGCGCTTCAAGTATCGCGACCGCCAAACAGGATGAATACCAGGCATATTCCCAGTCGCGCTCAATTTGCCCGCTCGCACCGCGGGCGCGCTCGGCAGGGGGGCGAGAGAGCAGGGCGCGCTCAAGCGCGCGCGGCACCCCCCGCGGCTGGGAGCTCCCCGAAGATGAGGATGACCCAGTTATATTACCGACAGATTGGGAGATAGCTTTGCAGGGAAGACCTGCGAAGTTGTTCGTTGAAGTACACGCAGCTGTTGCCGGATGTCGACAGGCACCGCGCGCGCTGCCCGCGCGGGCGCGACCGCGGTCGCTGGGCGATGTAGGCGCCATGAAGCTGGAGCGCTACAGGCCCCCCATCGCGCCTGACTTCGGCGGGGCCGCGCGCGCACTGCGGGGGAGCGCTGCCGGCTGCCATCGGAAATTGTCTTGCGTGGGCCCATGGTCTACGAAGCCCCAGAGGGGCGCGATGCTGCGCGCCCGCGTCATCGTGAGCGGAGTGAAGGAAGCGGAGAACACGCTCATCGCGCAGCCGTGTTCTCCACGCGTTCTGGCCGGGGGCGCTCGCGGGCCCGCGGCCCCTGCCGCGCGCCCGGGCGAAAAAGCTCAGAACGACCTCGGGGGCGAAGGCGGCGCGGAAGGAAGAGGATATTAATGCAGCGAAGGAGGCGGAAGAGCGGGTCGACCGGCCGTCTTCGGCGACGCCGCCGCGCCGCATTTGCGCGGGCAGGCAGACGGCCAGGGCGCCAGAAGAACGGGGCGATGACAGGGGCGCCTGGAAGGAGAAACGCGTCTAGAAGGAGATGAGAACGTTGAGTTCCAGTTGGGGCCAGGGGCATCCTGAGCAAGGCATCCTCCGTCGAGGCGCAGATTAGGTCTGCGCGAAGCGCGGGGGGCGACTGACGCGGCACCAAAAGAAAGACCAGCCCGCCTGCTGCGACGGATCATGCGAGCGGGAGCTCCCGCGCCAGGACTTCAACCAAGTCCTTCAGAAAGCTCGGCGTCGGCGACGGCGCCACTTGCAGCGGGCGCCTCGGGCGCGAGCACGGCAGAGACGACGGGGCAGCGGCGCCGCGCCGGGGCGCGCGAGGGCAAGAGCTGCCAGATCACCGCCTCGCGGGCGAGATGCTGCAAGGCCGACGCAGCAACGACGCCTCGGGGGAGGCGAAGAGCGCGAGGCGCGCGGCGAGGGGGCGGATGGGCGCCAAGAAGATCACCGGGAAGTGCTCGGGCACGACGCGCGGCAAGCCGATGCGTTCGCGGGGTTTCGCGCCATTGGACGTCGAGGTTGTTCTGGCGAGCCCCAGGCAGACCTCCTCGCAAAAAGTGCCTCGAGCGTTCCCGCCCGCCCTGCGCGCGGCGCTTGAAGGACGAGGGAATCGAGGACAGGCCAGCGGACGCAATCAAGGCTAACCGGCTGGCCAAAGTGGAATGCCTGCGCGACGACCGCGAGCGTCGAGCGCGCGCACATCGGCGCGAAGAGGCCGAGTTCGACAGCCGGAGACCACGGTGCGAGCTGCATCTGCGACGCGCGCAAGCAGCGCGAGAAATGCGGGAGCACGTTGCCGAAAGGCGACTTCGACGAGACGGGGGCCGGCGAAAGTGCAAGGATTGCGAGGCCAGGGCGGAGAGAGATGCGCGCGCATGCGTCGTCTGCGAGAAAACAGAACCAGCGGGCGCCATCGACAAGCATCGCAGTAGGCGCGCGCGCAGCGCCGGACTTGCGAAAAGGCGTGCGTGGGCACGAAGCCAGAACAGACCTCGAGATGCGCCGGGCGCGAGTATGTCTTGCCGCTGGATTATTTCGTGAGCCACGGCAAAGGCAGCGGCGCGCGAGGTGCAGGAAGTGCGAAAAGGCGGGCGAGAATAGGGGCAGCAAGGACATGACGCAGCGCGCGGGGCGCGACGCCGACCTGCCCGTGGACGCACTCAACAAGCATGAGAACGGGCGCGCGCGTTCCACGCGCAGGGACCTGCTAGAAGGCCGACGCGAGCAGGAAGATAACAGAGACGCGACGTCTCGCAGTTTGCAAGAGCGCTCTGCCGCAGGATGCCTTCGAGAAGCACGGCTACACAGCGCCGAAGCCCAAATGCATGAGCTGCATTGAGAAGAAGAACGCGGCGAAGGGCATGCGAGCGCACCGCGGATGCGAAGCAACGTTGCCTCAGAAGGCCCAAGTATGACAATGGGCGCAATCGCCAGACATCCAAGAAGCGTGAGAAGAAGACGTTATTCAAACGACTCCACGGTGTCCTGCGTCGCGGCAACGATAGCTGCAGGTCGCCCGATCGCCTGCGCTTTTTTCCCAACGCACAGTCACGCGTGCACGCCGCTAGAGCGCAGGACCATGCCCAGCGCCAACCAAAGCACTCCCCTTATCTAGACTTACCCGGCCAATGCCACGCTCGGCGCCCAGATATTCGCGCGGGAGGCCGAAGGCCGAACGCTTGCGCAGCCGAGGAGGCCAGGGCCATGCCCGGCGCGCAGAGTTCCACGTGGCTCCGGACACCACATCTCCAAGTAGTAAAGGCGCCCAGATCCGCGCTCTTCCTCATGCGTGTGCGCCCGACTGGCCGTTGCCAGTCAGGCGAAAGCGCTCACGTCTGTCGGTTTACTTCCTGTTGCGAGAGCAGCGATGTTCACTGAGTCTTCAACCAGTTCTGAGAGTCTTTTGGCCATCGTTCGTTTGGACCGTTTTCTGAGAGTTGGGACAATCCGACGGCAGGTCTTTGGAAGAGCCCATAAAAACGGTCGGTGCTTGCATGGGCCGACATCATCGCAAAAGCTTGCTCATTCTTCAACATCAGGGCATCTGATCGTTGCAGATATTCGAGAAAAAAATATCCCAACCCATAGAGGGGCTGACCGTGCTGAATTTTCGTCATTCTATTGCACCCTGCGCTGGAAATTCCAATAGCATGATACTTTAGTTCTCTTGCACAGGGTGTCTAGAGCTCCGACCACTTTATTTCGGCGTCGTCGTCGCTCCCCCCCAGCTGCCTTGTGCCCTTCATGTGTCGCTATATGTGTCGCTGTGTGCCTTGTGCCCTTCATGTGCCGCTATATGTGTCGCTGTGTGTCGCTATGCGTCTCCATGTGTGCGTCGCTATGTGTCGCTGTGTGTCGCTATGCGTCGATATGTGTGTGCGTGTGTCGATATATGTCTCTATATGTCGATATGTGTCGACATGTGTCGCTACGTGTCGCTCCCCAGCACCCCAGCGCACCGCCCCCTCCGCCCCGACGACTTTATTTCGGCGTCGTCGTCGCCCCCCCCCCTCTCCCTCTCCTCAGCAGCCCAGCGCGCTGCCCCCTCCGCCCCGACCACTTTATTTCGGCGTTGTGTCGACATGTGTCGCTATGTGTCGCTCCCCAGCACCCCAGCGCACCGCCCCCTCCGCCCCGACGACTTTATTTCGGCGTCGTCGTCGCCCCCCCCCTCTCCCTCTCCTCAGCAGCCCAGCGCGCTGCCCCCTCCGCCCCGACCACTTTATTTCGGCGTTGTGTCGACATGTGTCGCTATGTGTCGCTCCCCAGCACCCCAGCGCACCGCCCCCTCCGCCCCGACGACTTTATTTCGGCGTCGTCGTCGCCCCCCCCCCCCCCCTCTCCCTCTCCTCAGCAGCCCAGCGCGCTGCCCCCTCCGCCCCGACCACTTTATTTCGGCGTCGTCGTCGCCCATGGTCGCTTTTCCCCAGCAGCCCAGCGCACCGCCCCCTCCGCCCCGACCACTTTATTTCGGCGTCGTCGTCGCCCTATTTCGGCGTTGTGTCGACATGCGTCGCTTTCCCCAGCAGCCCAGCGCACCGCCCTCTCCGCCCCGACCACTTTATTTCGGCGTCGTCGTCGCCCTATTTCGGCGTTGTGTCGACATGTGTCGCTATGTGTCGCTCCCCAGCACCCCAGCGCACCGCCCCCTCCGCCCCGACGACTTTATTTCGGCGTCGTCGTCGCCCCCCCCCCCCCTCTCCCTCTCCTCAGCAGCCCAGCGCGCTGCCCCCTCCGCCCCGACCACTTTATTTCGGCGTCGTCGTCGCCCCCCCTCCGGTCCTTTTCCCCAGCAGCCCAGCGCGCCGCCCTCTCCGCCCCGACCACTTTATTTCGGCGTCGTCGTCGCCACCCACATCCCCCTCTCCCGAGCAGCCCAGCGCGCCGCCCCCTTCGCCCCGACCACTTTATTTCGGCGTCGTCGTCGCCCCCCCCCCCCTCTCCTTCTCCCCAGCAGCCCAGCCCAGCGCACCGCCCCCTCCGCCCCGACCATTTTATTCTCTTGCACGGGGTGTCTAGAGCTCCGACCATTTTATTTTTATCGCTTCGCTCATTCCGCCGGCCCATACAGTCTCATGTCTGCCGTTTGCCCGAGGGCCTGGTGTCAATGCGGCGCTTTGGGGGTTCCTGGGGCCGCTTGGGGGACTCCTGGGGCGCTCGGGGGGACATTTGGGGGGCCTCCTGGGGCCGCTTGGGGGACTCTCGGGAGCCTCCTGAGGGCCTCGTGGGGGCCCCTTGGGGCCTCTTAGAGGCCTCTTGGGGCCTCGTGGGGGCTTTTTAGGGCCGAGGGCTCGAAATGTTGTTTCGTGTTCCCTCTCTGGGGCCCCCTTGGCGGCGTTCTTGGGGCCTTCTTGGACCGTCTTGGAGGCTTCTTGGGCCGTCTTCGAGCCCTCTTGGGCCATCTTGGGGCCCTCTTGGGGGCCTCTTGGGCCCTCTTGGGGCGATCTTGGGGGCCTCTTGGGCCGTCTTGGGGCGTCGGGAAGCCGAAAAGGTGGAAGCTCCAAAATCTCTCAAAAACCTACGGAAAAAACTGTGAATGTTGCTTCTTGGGGCCCTTTTGGGAGTGCTCTTGGAGGCCTCTTGGGGCGTCTGGGGGCCATCTTGGGCGTCTTGGAGCGATCATGTGGCATCTCGGAACCCTTGTGTACCATCTTGGGAGCCTCTTGGGGGCATCTGGACCCGTCTTGAGGGTTTCGGGGACGTCTCGGAGCCTTGTTGGTGCGTTCCTGGAGCGCTCCTGGAGCGCTCTGGGGGAGTCTCCCGGGGATCGCTCGGGGGTCGGTCGGGGATCGCCCGGGGTACTTTTCGTCCGGGGACCCCCAGGGGCCGCCCCGCGCGCGCGAACTAGAGATACTGTTAACCAGTTACCGGGGACCTTAGCACGCCTCTGGCCCGTTGGGCCGGCGAATTTCGCGTCGCTCCCCCCCCCCCGCGTCCTCAGCGCCAGAGTGGGGCCCCCGCGCCGTGGCTCTCTGCTCCGAGCCCCCCCGCGTCCCCAGCGCCCCAGCGGGGGCCCCGCCCACTGCCCCCTCCGCCACGAACGTTTTATCCCGCGTCGCCCCCCCCCGCCCCCCCGCGTCCCCAGCGCCAGTGTGAGGTCCCCGCGCCGTGGCTTTCTGCCCCGAGCCCACCGCGTCCCCAGCGCCCCAGCGGGGGCCCCGCCCACTGCCCCCTCCGCCACGAACGCTTTATCCCGCGTCGCACCTCCCCCCCCACCCCCCCCCCGCGTCCCCAGCGCCAGTGTGGGACCCCCGCGCCGTGGCTCTCTGCCCCAAACCCCACCGCGTCCCCAGCGCCCCAGCGGGGCCCCCGCCCACTGCCCCCTCCGACACGAACGCTGTATTACGCGTCGCACCCCCCCCCTCCGCGTCCCCAGCGCCAGAGTGGGACCCCCGCGCCGTGGTTCTCTGCCCCGAGCCCCCCCGCGTCCCCAGCGCCCCAGCGGGGGCCCCGCCCACTGCCCTTCCGCCACTAACGCTTCATCCCGCGTCGCGCCGCACACCACCTCCCCCACCTCCCTCCCCGCGTCCCCAGCGCCCCAGTGGGGACTCCGCCCCGTGCCCCCTCCGCCCCGACAATTTTATTCCGCGTCGCGACGCACGCCACCTCCCCCCCTTCCCCCCCTTTCCCCAGCGCCCCAGTTGGACCCCCGCCCCGTGGCCCTCTGCCCCAAGCCCCGCCCAGTGCCCCCTCCGCCCCGACAGTTTATTCCGCGTCGCGGCACACACCACCCCCCCCTCCTCTCCGCGCCCCCAGCGCCCCAGTGGGACCTCCGCCCCGTGCTCCCTCCGCTCCGAGCACTTTATTCCGCGTCGCGACGCACGCCGCCTCCCCCACCCTCCCCACCTGGGACTTGGGCCCCGTTGCTGGGCCCAGAGGGCGATGCCTTGCCCCCTCTTTCCCCCCTCCCCACCTCCTCCTCCTCCTCCTCCTCCTCCTCCTCCTCCTCCTCCTCCTCTTCCTCCTCCTCCTCCTCCTCCTCCTCCTCCTCCTCCTCCTCCTCCTCCTCCTCCTCCTCCTCCTCCCCCTTCCTTTTTGTGCAAGGGCTATGGCACACGTGCCACTTGTTATTCAACATGCATCCAGCGCAGAAAAACATTTGCGATATTCGGCCAGTTGTTTGCCGCATTGTGGCAGGTGCGCATGTGGCGCTCGCCTCATTGTCTGAATGTTCTCTGCTCGCATGCAAAGCCGGTTGTGGCTTTTGCGCCACCGACGTTTTTGCGTGGCCAAACGATGGGAATACATGCTTCCGCTTCTCTGTAAATGCTTATGTTGCCGAAAGCTGGGTTCGAGCTTGGCCAAACTATCGGACCATGTGTTCCCCGAGTCGGTTTGGAAAGCCTTCGGGAAACACATGGAGGAAGACAAGGACGAGGAGAGGGAGGGGGCAGACACATGAGCAGGAGGAGGAGAAGAGAGGGGGGAGGAGGAAGAGACCTTTGGGGAGCCTCTCGGGTCATTCCCAGGCGCCCCCTGGAAATTTCATAAGAGTTTGTTGGAGGCCTGGGATCCATCTAGGGTATCTTGGAGACCTTTTCCCGCCCGCCTCGGAGGCCAATATGGCCGTTTCGGTGCGTTTATCGCCCGTCTGACGCCGTCGGAAGCTGTTTTGGGGGCCTTCGGATGACCGAGAAAGGACGAAACCCCAAAGCTTCAAAACCCGACGGGCAATCTATGATTTTGGCCTCGCCTGTCCTCCCTGGAGGTCCTTTTGGAAGCCTCTTGGGCTGCCTTCGAGGCGTCATGGGGGCTTCTTGGGGCGCCTTCGGCCGTCTTGAGGCAACATTGGGCCGTCTTGGGTACATCTTGGACCGTTTGGGGAGCATCTTGCGGCCATATTGCATTATCTTCGAGCCATCTTGGCCGACCTGGAGGCCACCTTGGGCGTCTTCGTGTTTTTTTTTCAGCCGTCTTAGAGCCCTCTTGGGGGGCGTTTTGGGGGGTTCGTGGAACCCTCCTGGGCGATCTTGGGGCGATCTTGAGAGCCTCTTGGGCCGTCGTGGGCCGTCAGGAGGCCGAAAAGAAGGAAATGCTCACATCTTTCAGAAACAATCGAAAATCACAGATTTAGACCTCTTCGGGCCCTCCTGGAGACCCTCTTGGTGGCCTCTTCGGCTGTATTGGAAGCCTCTTGGGCCGTCCTGGCCTGTCTTGGAGGCTTCTTCGGCAGGTTTGAAGATATCTTGGACCCTCTTGGGCCATTTTGGAGGCCATCTTGGACCTTCTTGGCCGAACGTGGTGGCCATCTTGCCTTTTTCGGAGGCCATCTTGAGCGGCCAGTTGGAAGAGAACGAACGCCATCATGGGTACGCTCCAGCACGCCAGGCACCCCTTGTGATGAATCAACAGGGGACAGCGGATGGCAAGAGCTCTGCGAAGCTATCGGGCCATGTGTTCCTCCAGCCGTTGTCGAAACCTGTCGGGGAACGCTTGGGGGAGGATGGCGGGGAAGAGGAGGAGGAGAAGGAGGAGGAGGAGGAGGAGGAGGAGGGGGCATCTTGGGAGCCTCATGTGAGTTTCCTGGGAGCTTCTTGGAGGCATCTTGGAGGCCTCCTTGGGCCTCTTGGAAGCCTGTGGGAGCTTCTCAGGTGCCTCTTTGGCCGTTTCGGGGCATTCCTGGCCCGTCGGAAGCCGTGTCGGGGGCCTCTTTGGGCCGACATGGAGCCTTCTTTGGGTGACCCAGGGCCAGTTGGGATGCCATCTTGGCCGTCTTGGAGGCCTCTTGGGCGATCTTGGAGCCATCTCAGGGGGCTCTTGGGCCGTCTCGGGCAGTCGAAAGGCTGACAAGACGCAACTCCTTAAATCACTCGAACACATAAGGACAATCAATGACTCGGCCTCTTCGGGCCTAGCAACAGGAAAAGGAGGACGAGGCAATGACGGGGAATGAGGAGGAGGAGGAGGAGGAGGAGGAGGAGGAGGACAACGAGGACGAGGACAGAGCCCTCAAAATCGCCTCTTGGGGCGC
>CAUYUJ010014558.1:249230-269230 GCA_963575745.1 Prorocentrum cordatum
TAGTAGTAGTAGTAGTAGTCGTAGTCGTAGCAGTAGTAGTCGTAGTAGTAGTAGTAGTGGTGGTAGTAGTAGTAGTAGTAGTAGTAGTAGTAGTAGTAGTAGCAGTCGTCATCGTAGTAGTAGTAGTAGTAGTAGTTGTAGTAGTAGGAGTAGGAGTAGGAGTAGGAGTAGGAGTAGGAGTAGTAGTAGTCCTAATAGTCGTAGAAGAAGAAGTTGCATTTGTCGTCGTCGTAGTAGTAGTGGAAGTCGTTGTGGTAGTCATAATGGTAGTGAGTGCCAGGGGGTGGACTGCTACGTTTCTGTGGATAATCGTTTCAGGGTCATCTGTCGCCGGGGTGTCTTTGTTCCAGCGGTCAGCTCTTCTCAAGAAGAGGAGGAGAAGGTGGTGAGAAAGGATGAGGGCGACGAGGACGATGAGGGGAGGAGGAGGAGGAGGTGGACCGCCAGGCCTTACCTGCAGACTCCGAGGCAGTGGATGGACAAGGTCGAGCCGGACGTGCTGATCGAGAAGGTCAGGCCTCAGCTCACGCGCGTGGTGAGGGCCTCCTTGGTGAGCGTCCTCCGGAGCCACCTTCCCGCGGTGCACGCGAGGATGCCGCCGGAGTCGCAGGACGAGCTGGTCAAGTTTGCGGTAGACAACATCAAGGAGTTGAATCCCGAGTTCTGGAGGGAGCTAACCGAAATCTTGTGCACGCCGGAGGGCATCGACAACGACGGCATGGTCGTGAATGTCTTCCAACAGAAGAAGGAGCTCCTGAACCATTTCTTTATGCAGATCGGCGCGCCCGAGTTCAAATTCATCGAGCACTGCGGGGCAGCACTTGGCTTCTTTTGCGGCGTGGTGCAGCTTTTCGTGTACAACCACTTAGATGAGAAGGGACGTGGCATCTTGCTGCCGACCACTGGGTTCTTCCTAGGGATATTAACAAATTGGCTAGCCATTCAGATGTGTTTTCGGCCTGTATTTCCGACTCCTTTTCCATCGGAAAGGTGCCATTTATGCACGTTGCAGGGCCTCTTTCTGAAGAGGCAGAACGACGTGTCGGTTCTGTATTCCAAGTTGTTGACAGATCATTTCTTCGAATTCTCCAAGGTTATGGGATATCCAGCAGCCTTCGGCCAATCCCGCCCCCGTGCCCCGTGCCTGTCTGTGGGCCACTTTGGAGGCCTCTGCGGAGCCTTATACAGTGTTATCGGGGGCCTTTGGGAATCTCTGGGCGGCCTCCTGAGGGCTTGCTGTGGGTCTTGAGGCTATCTTCTTGCGGGGGGAAAGGTGTGTGTGTGTGTGATCCCAGCCATGTTCTTGCGGTCCGTTCGCGGTCCCACGTTTTGAGCCGAGCCCCGTGACCCGAGGGCCAGGGGGCTGAGAGTCACCCCCCACCACAGATTGCCAGATATCCCGCGCAGGGAACCATCCAAGGGCACGGCGCCAAGTGCCAGGGGCACGGTGGCGGATCTCCAGACGCTGGACAGTCTATGGGACGAGCTGCAGAGTGCGTATTTCAGGCACAGCAACCGCGTCTTCGACAAGTCCTTGGGGCGCGTCGCGAAATGGCTCGGGCCCGTGGTGGTCGGCCGGGCGCAGTTCGAGCAGCTGAGGGACGATATGACGAGGGCCATGGCAGCCCGCATCGCGGAGGCCGGCGATATCCAGGTCGGGCGTTCCAGAAAGGGCCTCGCTTTCGAGGAGTCGAGGAGTTGACCTCTCGCCCTCGTCGGAGGCCAGCAGCACTGAGGCGAGGGAAGCTTTGTCAGCGGGAGCCTGCCGGGTGCTGGCGGGAGCAACAGTTTACCTCCAAGGGAGTCAGGGTTTCCAGAGTCCGCCAGGTCAAGGCCTCGCGCTACATCCTCGCGGCCACGGACGTGTTTCATTCCAACGCTAAGGCGATGCAGGGGATGCCGTCGAACGATTTCGAGGATTTGCTGCACCCTGTCTTCCAAGAGGACGGGCGGATATTCATCCTCATCCTCTCCCTCCTTGTCGTCCTTCTGCTCTCTCCCCCTCACCCTTTCAGAGCCTCTGGTACAATGTGTCCTCCTCCTCCTCCTTCTCCTCCTCCTCCTCCTCCTCCTCCTCCTCCTTCTCTTCCTCCTCATCATCATCAGCATCATCATCACCATCAGCATCATCATCAGCATCATCACCACCATCAGCATCATCATCATCATCGTCATCAGCATCGTCGTTATCCTCATCACCAGCAGCAGCACCATCATCAGCATCATCACCACCAGCACCACCACCAACATCGTCTCATCCTCATCCTCATCCCTGGCTCCCTCCCTCCACCTCGCTGCACTCCCTCCCCCCTTCCTCCCCCTCCTCCAAGAGGAAGGGTGGATCCTAATCGTAAGAGTCGGGCCTGTCCTTCTACAAGGGGAATATTCAAAAATAGTCAAAAATAGTCGGGGATATATTATTTTTAGTATTGTTTGACCATTCTGGAGTATGTGTTTCGTTTTTTTATGCTTCGTCGAAAATCCCCCTGTAGGGGGACACGCACGATTTAATCCTAATCGTCATCCTCCTCCTCCTCCTCCTCCTCTTCCTCCTCCTCCTCCTCCTCCTCCTCCTCCTCCTCCTCCTCCTCCTCCTCCTCCTCCTCCTCCTCCTCTCCGTAGCCATTTTGGTTCAAGTGCCAGCTCGGGTCGAGCCCTCGCTCGTCCCGTCGAGCCTGCGCCAGGGAGCCCTCTCGCTCCGTCCTCCACCTCCGTCTCGCTTTCGTTTTTTCAGCTGTTCGCGCGCGATGGCCGCCGCTGCCCCTGGCGAACCGATCCCGCGTCGCCGCCGGCCCAACCGCTCCGCTGCGGAGCGGCGGGCCCAGTTCGCCCGGGCGGGGGGACGCGCGGCTTCGCGGTTGGTGCACGCGCTCGACCAGATTGCGCGGCACTGCAAGCAGTGCAGGCAGCGCTTGTCGGGATTGGCCCAGACGCTCCAGGAGGCGCTGGCCGCACCCGCCCTTGGCCCCTCGCCGAGGTGCGACCGCGGCGAGGCCTGCGCTGCGACTGCGGCTGACAAGGGCGCCGACGACGAGGACAAGATCCTCACGGCGCAGGCGACCGCTGACGCGGCCGACATCGAGGCCGAACTGGAGCAGCTCTGCGCCCTCGCCACGGCAGGGGCGACCGCGGCGGAAGCCGCCGCGGCTGCCTTACCTGCCCCGCCCGCCCAGAGGAACGAGCCCGAGGACCCTGAGGTCGGAGGAGACGGAGGTCTTCGGGGTCCTGGAGTTGGAGGCGGCGCCGTGCCGCGGCCTCGGGTGCCCGTGCGAGCTGCCCCGATGACCCGAGCGACACCTAAGTCGCCGCTGGACCCCGCGTACGCCGCGTCGACCACCGCGCTCAAGTTGCACAGGCGTCTCGCCGCAGCTTCGCACGGCCGCACGGCCGTTACGTCGCGCCTGAACGCCTCCTTGGCGGAGCTGGCTGCCGTGGAGGCCGCCCTCGCGGCCGCTGGCCACCCCGTCCCACCTCGACCTCCTGGTTGTGCATGGGTTCGGCTATCCGCCCGTCACCGTTGAAGCGCGCGTAGGGCCCGCTGCCACCGCCAGCGCGTGATCGCTGAGACCTCTCGGGGAGCAGGGTGGGTATGCCTCTTCGGAAGGGCAGCGCACCACTTCCTCCACCCTTCGGGGGAACGCCTAGGAGCGGCTGGGGCGCGAGGGGCGTTGCCAGCAGTTTTTCGAGGCCGTGGAGGTGCTATTCTTCGACCTTTTCTCCGTCGGCCCGCGGGCCGCGCCGACGGGAGCACCCGCCGCGCCCCTCTGCGGGCGGGGGCCTCTGGCGCGCCGATCCGTCCTGGTGGACGGCTAAGGGGGGCAGGCCACGGCTGCCTCTTCTCGTTTTTCTCATTGCTCATTGTTCTTCCTCCTCCGCCCCCCCCCCCCCCCTGCTCCTCAACCTCAACCTCCTGCTCCCTCTCCCCCTCCTCCTCCTCTTCCTCCTCCTTCTCCTCCTCCTCCTCCTCCTCCTCCTCCTCCTCCTTTTCCACCGTAGCCATTTTGGCTCAAGATGATTCTGCCTGCGGCGTCCTACATGGATACCGCTGGTCCGCGGACAGACCCCCAGCTTTTGCCGCCACAACCACGGGCTTGCGGCTGCCCACAGCTTTTCCTGCCTCTCACACTGGCATTGCAGGCTGCCGTCCATATCTGCTCGTCCGAGCCCAGCTCCGAGCACTACATATCGCCCGTCGAGCCCAGCTCCGAGCACTACATATCCGCCGTCGAGCCCAGCTCCGTGCACTACTTATCCGTCGTCGAGCCTAGCTCCGCGCACTTCATATCCGTCGAGAACGTTGCCCGCGCCGAGGCCAGTAAGCAGCTTCTCCGTCAACCACGCACTGGTCCCGCAGCCGCCCTGGACATTGGACAGCAGAACAGCAGCCACTACATGGACACGCCCAACCTGTTGCAACCATGTCTTCAAGCAGTGAAGATAGATCTACGTCTCGCAGCGCACCCTCTCGCAGAAGGAAAGAGCGACGTCGCGGACGCCAAGACAAAGACCGAGATGATAAAGGTTCCCGTGCCGCCGCCGCCAGAGTCACGCTCGACGCCATGGGGGAAGCAGGCCTCGGCTCGCAACCCGCACGAGCCTCAGGGAGAGCATTTGCGCCGTCTTCGCGTCCTGGTCGTTCGTCAGCGCGCCCGTCTGATCCGCCAACGTTTGCGATGGATGCCGACGACCTTCCACACCACGGTGATGCTGCTCGCCACGCAGCGGCTGCCGTCGAGCAACTACGCGATGGACAATGGGATGAACCGCCCACCCAACTACCTGCAGCCGAGGCAGCACCAGCAGCAGGAGGACCCCCGCGCGCAGACCCACTGGCAGGAGCTCGCGACCCTCGGCGCGGACAGCGCGCCGCTGGAGGAGCGCCCGTCGTCGGAGCCGCCGCCGACCATCATGGCGGAGCCATGCCAGCTGCCGTCGCCGTTGCAGCAGGAACAGCCACGCCTGGATCGTTTCCAAGCATCCCAGGTCTGGCCCCTGAAGTCGAAGCCGCTCTTCAACAAGTCATGCAGTCTCAAGTCGAACACGCCGCCTCCGCCTTCCAAGCCCAGGCCAATTCTCTACTTAATGAATCACGCGAAAGCTTTCGTCAAATTCTCGCACAACAAGTCATTGCTACCGAACGCCGAGTGGACACCCTCCATGATGCAGTCGCCCGCACACGCCGTGAACAAGACCGCCAAGCCGACGAACAGAAGAAGATGTGGCAGCAGATCGAACAGATGCGCGACACGCTCGCGCTCGCAGAAGCTCAGGCGCCCATTACGGACCTCACCAAGCTCGCCGACTGGGACCGCGCCCCCGACCCGACCATATTCTCCATTGGCTGCCAGCGCCGCATCGCGCCCGACGTGCTGCTCAACGACCTGCAGGAGTGGATCGCCTCTGCCAACGTGAACCGCAACGCCGTGGAGCTGTTGGGTGACGAGCCGTCCAGAAGCTTCCTTCTTCAAGTCAAAGGTGATCGTGCAGCCGCAATCCCGCGAGCTCTCGGCTCTACCACGCGCCCTTCGAGGTCCTGCTGGCAGGTGGAAACGCTTCGAGTCCACCGACACGACAGGCGCCCGAGTGGATATCTACCTCAACCCCGACAAGTCCCCCAAGCAGATCCGCACCGAGATCCAGCGCAAGAAGCTGCTGCAACTGCTCCAGCACCGCTACCCCGACAAGTCTTGGAGGGCCATCCGCACCAAGGGCGAGATCCACTGCAGCGCCATGCCCGTTGCCCGCCTCGACGCCAAGGGCCAGGCCGACCCCGCCATCCTCGAATGGAACGAGCACGCGTTCGAAGGCCACTACTTCAACGAAGTGGATCGCGGTGGCGTCCTCACCGCGTTCCAGGCGCTCTTCGCGGACACCGCGTCAGCCACGTGGCGGGTTTAGCCACCCCTGGTCGCCGTGGCGACCGACCGAGGGCCCCGCCCCCAGCACCTTCATCACGTGGAACGCCAGAGCCCTTATGTGCCACACGCGCAAGCGCCGCCGCCGCAAGCAAGCTGCCCTGACCAAGTACATGCGCCGCCATTGCGTCATCCTCCTCCAGGAGGTCCACGGCTCGGAGGCCCTGCTCCGCACGTGGGTGGACACGCAGCCGTACCCGTACAAGCTCTTCTTCTCCGAGTTCGTCGGCAGCGATGACGACGAGGCCCGCCCTGGCACTGGCGGTGTTGCGACGTTGGTGCCCTGGCTCACGCCCATGCAGCTCGAGCAGCTCGCTCCGCACCAACTGCCGACCTTCGACCACGAGGAGGTCGTCAAGGGCCGCATCCTGACCGTCACCGTCACCAATGCTGTCACGAACAACTCCATCGTCATCATGAACGTCCATAACCACGAGATCGACGCCCGTGGCCGCGACCGAGTGCAACGTGTTTGGCATCAGCATCGCACTTGGGCCGAGGCCGACTACCAGCACCGCACCTTCATCGCCATCGGGGACTTCAATACTGCCAGCCGCCCGCCGAACAGCTTCCTGCAGCCTCAGCCTCAGCACGCACGCCTTGCGCTGGACAACAGCGCCCGCCAGCAGCAGCCATTCTGGAAAGCACTCTTCGACACCATGCTCGAAATTGAATCCGACCTGCCGACCCGCTTCAACAAGTCTGACTTCTCCGCCACAGCGATCGACCGCGTTTTCATCAGCTTGCCGTCCCATGCCATGCTCGAGCTCACTTCGCGGGTCAGCATCGCGCACGACCCTGCCATCCTGTCCGACTCCTTCCTCAGCGCCCACGCGATCATCTCCTACACCATCGGCATCAAGCCGCGCACGCCGTCGGACGACCAGGCGATCGCACCAGCGATCTGCCGCGACCCGAACTACGCCAAGTACCTGGACCAGCTGATCACCCACACCAAGACAGAGCACGTCCCCATCCAGAACCGCTGGCGCACGCACAAGCGCCTCATGGTCGAGGCTGCGAGGCTCGTCCGCGACGACTGGGTCAGCCCCACCGGGGTCGGCGACAAATCCAACCTCGCCGACGGCCGGGTGATCACGGCGCGCTCGATCTCACGCGCGGTCTGGCGCCAGGACGTGGCTCTCGCTCGTCGTCTTCAGTCTACCACCGAGCTCGGCGCCAAGTACCTCTCGATTATCGACGGCCTCATCGCGATCATCAACCAGCCCGAGTTCGCTGCCAAGACAGCCGCGCTGCGCCGCGACTTCGAGGCTCGGCAACGCTCTCTGGCGCAAAGAGCTGCCCAGCGCCCCCCTGGCGCGGCAGGGGCCCTCGAGCCCGAGAAACTCCGTCAAATCCTGCGCGCCTCGCAGAGGCGGGCTCTCCTTTGGGCCCCATGGAAGCGTCGTCTGGTCTTCCAGGGAATCAAAATCTCGGGCCCTGCAGGCCCCCCTGGGGTCGCCAGAGAGAGCTGCGATATGGCGGACGCTCTTCGCACCTACTGGAAGCCCGTCTTCGCGCGCAAGCTCGTCGACTCCGACAAGGTCACGCAGTACATATCCGAGCACATGCCGCTGGGCGCCGCCATCGACGCGGGCGCGCCGACCAAGAGTCAGATCCGCGCCTTCCTGGCTCGCACCTCGCCGTCGGCTCCAGGACCTGACTGCCTGCCGTATCGCGCATGGCTCGCGCAGGACTCGTCGCTGGACCTGCTCGAGGACCTCTCGTTCCACCTCTGCTCGAACGCGCACTTCATTCACGACCTGAACGATTCTGACTTCGACTTCCTGCCGAAAGGGGACAACCTCGTCGGCGAGCTGCAGACCGACAGGGCGCCTGAGGACACACGCCCGCTCTCGCTCAAGAATACTGATATCAAGGCCATCGCAGGCGCCGCCAACTTCCTCCTCAAATTCGCCGTGGCAGAGCGGACCCACAAGGCGCAGCAGGGTTTCGTAGTCGGCCGCAACTTCACCAAGCACATCGTCATTCTTGACGCCGAAATGCGCCGCGCTGGGATACGTCCTGATGCTGCTGACCACCACCCTGTCTTCACCAGCTTCGACTTCGCGGCTGCGTTCCCGTCTCTGGGACGGGCCTGGCTCTTTGCGGCACTCGAGCGCTTCGGGGTCCCCATCGGACTCATGGGCCTCTTTCGCAAGCTGTACCACGCGCCGAACAGCTTCCTCAAGGTCGACGGGGTCCGCCACTTCATGTTCGCCATCGAGTCGGGCGTCGCGCAGGGCTGCCCCGCCAGTGGCTCGGCATGGGCCATCGCGATGGACCCGCTCGCCCGCCACATCGCCTCCTTCATCGAGCACCCCGACGGCACGCCCGACTGCGACAAAGGCTACCTCGGCGTCTGCGCGGACGACACTGGCCTGCCCACATTCTCGTTCGACACGTTGCGCAAGGCATCTGGGCCCTTTTCTGCCGCAGAGGAGCTCGCGCTTCTCTCCCTCAAACCTCGCAAGTGTGTAGTCGTGCCCCTGTGGGCGCCTGTCTCTCCTGCCACCACTGCCCAAACGAAAGCGCTCCTGGCCGACCTCTGCCCTTCCTGGGGTGGTTTCACGATTTCGGGGCGAGCCAAGTACCTCGGGACCTTCCTCGGACCCTCCGCCTCCCTCGCCCTTCAATGGCTCGCCCCAGGGCAAAAGTGGTGGCAGCGCGGTAATTTGCTCAACCTCATCCAGTCTGGCAGTGATGCCACCGTTCGCTTATATAACACTTCCGTCTTGTCCACGCCCAGCTACGTTGCTCCGTTTGTTCCGCTCGATTCTAAGATTGCTCGCCGTGAACTTTACGTCTTCCACAAAAAGCTCAGCGCGCCGCCCAACTCTTTTCGGATGGTAGATCTCATTTCGACGGCGGAATGGAGCCCGCCACCTGTCCCTCGCTCAGCTCAAGTCACATCTGCCGCCGCCGCCATCCGTTCAGCTACTTTCACACTCCGCGGAAAATGGGAACCTTTCTTCCACCGTCTGCGAGACACCGCCTGGGAGGAGAGCACGGTCCATTCCTTCCCTCGGTGGGAAGCAGGGCGCTGGTCTCCCCCCTTCTGGGAAGAGACTTCGTCCATCGTGCAGTTCTACCACGCCCTGTCTTGCGGGCAGCGCGCCCCGCCCTTTCCAGCAGCAGCCGTGGCCCTGGCGAACCGCGCTGCACGAGCCGAAACTCGCGAGGCGCCTGCTGCGGAGCCGCCGCGTCGCCCGAAGGTTCAGAGGGCGGTCGCGCTCGCTTTGCAGCGTGCCTTTTTCTCTTCGCCGTCCACTGTCACTCTCACGAAGCGCATCGAAGCCTGGGGACTTCAGCAGCCACCGCCTCCCCCAGAGCTTTCCAGCCGCTGGTCCGCTCTCACAAAAGCGCTCGGAGAGGTCCGTCCCGGCTGGCGCTGGGCGGTTTTCAAATCGCTCAGTGGCGGGTGGACCACCACCCACCGCATGCATGTGCTCGCCCCGCGCCCGTGCGTGTTCGGGTGCCCGAACGCACCCGATTCATTTCCCCACTACCTCTCCTGCCCTGTCCTCCTGAGCCTCCTCTGGTCCCCCGACTCTGCTCCTCTCCTCAGCACATATACGACCTGGGGCTTGGGCCCCGCAGCCGCGCACCCTGCCGAGCCTGCCAGCGACCTCTCGTTGCGGCAGACGATTCGCAGGATCGCGCTGGCTTTTCACATTTACAACAAAATGAAGCAGTACGCAGATGAAGCAGTACGCAGCGCCGTCGCCAGCAAATATTGCTGAAGCGGTGGCCGCAGCGAAATCTCTCCTGTGGCGCTGAGCCGCTGTCCGCCGTCTCTCACGCGCCGCCTCTCTCTGGTCAGGCGTGTGCGGGGCTGACAGACGAGTTCGCCTCAAGGTACGTTCACTCCTCCTCCTTTTCCTCTTCCTCCTCCTCCTCCTCCTCCTCCTCCTCCTCCTCCTCCGTCTCCTGCCGCCATTCCCCTCCTTCCATCCCGCGCATCCCCTGGTCCTCCCTTCTCTCTCCTGCCCTCCCCGTGCTCCTTTGCAATACCTATCCGGCGTCGCAAGTGCTTCGTGAATGGGGGTCTCTGGGGCTCTCGACCCCCTTCCCCAGGGCCTGTTTATCATCGGGGTCGTTTCTGATTGTCCTGGGGCCCGAAACGGGTTTCCAAAGACTTGAAACTGCCGAAGCTATTTTTCATGATTCCGGAGGTCTGGGTCTTCCCAATTCTCTTGGCGCGCGTTCTGGCTAGAATTTTGAGGCGGATCCACCAGTGGCGACGAAGGCGTTCCAGCAGAATTCTTCGATCGACGACGACGACGGCGAAAGGACGAATGGATCCTGATCGCGCTCGGCGGCGTCCTGGGCGCGGTCGTGGGTCTCGGCCAGGTCTGGTGCCTCGGGAGCTGACGGGCCGCCGGAGGACCAGCATAGCGCCGGCAAAACAAATGAGATCCTAATATTGCTGTTTTCTCCTCCTCCTCCCCCTCCTCCTCCTCCTTCTCCTCCTCATCCTCATCCTCCTCCTCCTCCTCCTCCTCTCCTCCTCCTCCTCTCCTCCTCCTCCTCCTCCTCCTCCTCCTCCTCCTCCTCCTCCTCCTCCTCCTCCTCCTCCTCCTCCTCTCCTCCTCCTCCTCCTCCTCCTCCTCTTGCACTTCCCCAGCCCCCCTCCTCCCACCTCCCTGCTCCTCTTCCTCCTTCTCCTCCTCCTCCTCTTCAGCCTTCTCTTCCTCCTCTCCTCATCCTCGTCCTCCTCATCATCATCCTCATCATCACTCCTCCTTTCCGCCGTCCTCATCCTCATCCTCCTCCCTCGTCCTCCCCCTCCCTCCTCCCTCGTCCTCCCCCTCCTCCTCCGCCTCCCCCTCCTCGTCCTCCTCTGCCTCGTGCTGGAGGAGGAAGGTCTCAGGGGGTTCCCAGGGTTGTCCAGGGGATTCTGGTGGACTCGAGGGCGTTTTCCTCCCCATCCTTTTCCGTCCGTTTCCCCTTCCCCATCGCGCCTCGTCTTTCTTATGCAACTTGTTGTTATCCTGCTCTTCTCCCACATAGATGTCGTCGCGCGTTGCCCGCGTGGGCACACGCGCCGCCCATCCATTATCGTTCATGCGTGCGGGCGTTCTTGCATTCTGCGCGTGGGGTTGCGAAGTGGAGTGCAAGTGTGTCTTGATTGTGCGATTGATGATCGCGTATGTTCCCAAACGATGAACTATCGACCCCCAAGGCAGATTTGGAATGGGTCCCGCGACTCTCCCAAAATGTGAATTCACATTTTCCTTTTTCCCAAAATGTGACTTCACATTATCATTGTTCCCAAAATGTGAATTCACATTCTGGCTCCTTCATACAGATTCCTGCACAAAATTCTAAAATGTGAGACAGAGCGTGTTCTACCGCTGCTGGCGGAAAACCGGGGGGTGTCACTACCGGTTCGAGCCCCTCCCCCCCCCTCCGGAAAATCGGGGGGGTCACTACCGGTTCGAACCCCTCCCCCCCCCCCAGTTCATCATGAAAAGGGGGGGGGTCACTACCGGTTCGAACCCCCCCCCCCTCGAACTCGAAAACCGGGGGGGGTCACTACCGGTTCGAACCCCCCCCCTCGAAAACCGAGGGGGGGTGCGGTCAGTGGTGGGGACGATGGTGGTGGGGACAGTGGTGAGGGGACAGCGGGACAGTGGTGGGGACAGTGGGACAGTGGTGGGGACGGTAGTGGTGGGGACAATGGTGAGGACAATGGTGGGAACAGTGGGGACAGTGGGACAGTGGTGGGGACGGTGGTGGTGGGGACAGTGGTGTGGGGACAGTGGGAATGTGGTGGAAACAGTAGGACAGTGGAGGGTACAGTGGTGGTGGGGACAGTGGTGAAGGCGGTGGCGAGGACGGCGGTGGGACAATGGGACAGAGGTACAGTGGGGACAGTGGTGGGGACAGTGGGGACAGTGGTGGGAACAGTGGGACAGCTCAGCGGCACAGCGGAGGAGTCAGTGGGACAGTGAGGATAGTCGGGCAATGGTTGGGGCCGTGGAAAAAGTTGGGAGAATGGAGCCGTGGTGGGAACAGTGGTGGGGACAGTGGGGACAGTGCGACAGTGGTGGTGGCACTGGTGGGGACAGTGGAGCGGTGGTGGAACCAGTGGGGACAGTGGTTGGGACAGTGGCGCTGGGAACAACAGTGGGGGATGTGGTCAGGACGAGGACGGTGGTAGGGACCGGGAGTCGTTTGCTGGCGGTGAGAGGGGTGAGTGGGGAGGGGTTCGAACCGGTAGTGACCCCCCCTTCCGGTTTTCGAGGGGGGGGGGGTTCGAACCGGTAGTGACCCCCCCCGGTTTTCGAGGGGGAGGGGGGGGGGGAGGGTTAGGGGAGGGGGGGGTTTTGCCAGGGGAAGGGGGGGGGGAGGGGTTCCAGCAAGGGAAGGGGGGATTTTCGGAGGGGGGGGGAACCCCGGGTTCCGGAGGAAAAGTGCGGCAATTTTCCACAGTAAAGCGGCGGTGGATCACGCTCTCTCAAATGTGAATTCACATTTTCCTTGTTCCCAAAATATGAATTCACATGTTCCTCTTTCCCAAAATGTGAATTCACATTTTGCTTTTCCCCACAATGTGAATTCACATTTTGCCCTGGCCTTCAAGATCCCCAAACCTGAGGCGCAGTGTTCCGCATGTCAGACTGGCTGGGCATTTTTTGACACTCACCTCACCGCTTTCGTTTATTTCAGCCTTGTTTTTTTGCGCCCTCAGCGCACGTTGCCTTCGTCGCCTTTCCCGAGTCCCCCGCCCCCTTGCTTCGTGTCCCCTCAAGTCTCGCGCATGGGTGCAGGCGGGGAACTTCAATTGGCCCCCCCGCCGAACACAGCAATCGAGGATGCATCGTCCACTCATGGCCCATGAAGACACCATTTCCGGGACCCTGCACCCGACCCGCACTTTCACCTTCGCCCAGGGTGGGGATCGAACGCGCTCCCATAAAGCGCCCCAGAAGGCTCGCGGAGCGCTCTGGGACGGCCGTGGGACGGCCGTGAGACGCGATACGTCCTCTGGACCCACCGGCTTTCGGAGAGCATCGATATGTCTTCATCCAGATTTGTGCTCGTCCTGCTTTGGTCTCAGCGGAGCTTTCGCTCGCCGTCACTAGAGCCACGAAGCCGCCGCGGGCTCCGCGGGCCCCAGCGGCGCGCAGGAAGGATTGCTGCCAGGCACGCGTCTACGTTTGGGGCTCCCCCGCCCGCTCGCCCCCCAGTGGGGCCGGGGTCGGGCCACGCCAGCCCGCGGTGTTTTTATTGCCTCGTTTTTGCTCGCTTTCCCCTGTGGCAGAATGGAGTGCATGGTGGACCGCGGACCTGAGGAAGGAGGAGAAGACTACGTCAATGGCGTGGAGCAGGGGAGGAGGAGGAGGAGGAGGAGGAGGAGGAGGAGGAGGAGGAGGAGGAGCGAGGAACCGGGGGCACGAGGGACGGAGCTGGGGCATACTTCATACATACGAAATTCGGGCTCAGCGTGTCGTTCCGCTGGCTCTGGCCCACCACGCTTCGGCGCGATACGCCATCCGCGCCCCAGCTCCCAAGCATCAACGTTCGGAGCTTTTCCCAGCCTCCCGCCCAGCGGAGCGCAGCGACACGCTATCCGCTTGCAGGGCATGGCGTGTCGCCAGGCCGGCCGCTGCGACACGCTATGTGAAAGTTCTCGACCGTCTGACGTAATATCATAACGTGTACCATACTAGATCACAATCACCTATAACAACATGTGTGACCAAGAAGACGTGACAGGCAGGATTGGTCCGTCTTCCCAGGCGGCAAACTGGTCAGACACTTTAGTGCATCAGGGGGGGGAGGCATCGACCCCCAATCGCCCATGCATCGCCGAGAGGGGCCCGATAGCCCAACAGCCTGCCTCGGACCCTGCGCCTTGCGCTGTCGGGTACCTATCGCCGACCTGTCGGCTGGCTCTATGCCTGCCAGATGGGGTCCGAGTGGATGTTTCCCGCCCCTGAGCTGGTCCACTCCCTATCGATAACTCCAGGCCTCCCAGATGGGGTCAGAGTAGATGGGGCCGGAGGATCGCGCCGCATCGCCGATGCATTGGCGATGTGGCTCGTCGATGTGGACCCCGACTTTCTTCACGCCGACGTCGGCGATGCATCTCTGACGTCGCGACGCATCGGCGGTGCGGCGCGATCCTCCGAGCCCGCCCTCTCGGGCCCCATCTGGGAGGCCGTTGTTTCACCCAGGGATCGAGCTAAACGGTGTTTTGGCCATTTCGTGGACCGTTTTCGTTTGGATTTCGTTTCGCGGCAAAGGCAGAACGAAAACATAACGAAGACAGAACGATGGAAAACGAGAACAACACGAAAACGAAAACACGATTCATCTCGAGCCCGCTGTTTACGCTCGTCGCATCATCACGGCGATCCTCGCCTTGAACCACCCCGCCCCGCCGCCCCCCTGGCCGTCGCCGCCGCCTAGCCCCCGGCGGGAGGCGGCCGGGGACGTCCAAGAAGGGGGTGAGGGATAGGGGTGGGGATCTACCCAGACCCCCTCGCGTTGTGAAAAATCACGACGGCAGATGTTCCGCTACTGTTGGCATCTAGGGGCCCTTACCAGGCCCCGGAACCGTCAACAAAGCAATTCAGGATGAAACAGTTGTCCCGGGGAAGTGGTCCAGACCTCCTTGGGAAAAGCACGACGTCTGGCGTCTGGGTAATGGCCAGGGCCATGATATCTCTCCAGATGCCATGGCCCCTCTTCTCATTTCAATGCGCTCCCTGGTCCACCCTGGTCCGCGCACGTGCCTCGGGCCATGATAAGCGAGCCCCGATCTTAGAGCCCCCCGAGTATTCCCAGATGTTCGACGTTACGACTTTTCTGTCCGTCGGTGGCCCCCATGGCTCTCTCGGGGCGGGCGAGAGGGGGGGGGACTGAGAATGGGGGGGGCGCGAAATCTGCTGCGCGCAGCCGGTTTCGGCCCCGCCGCCGGGCGCTCTCGTGCGACCCTCCCTGTCGTCCGGCCCGGCTCTCGACCCCTTCCTGGGGAATGGCGTCTCGCCCCGGTCGTCTTCGGTCAGGGCTCTTGGGCGGGGGGGGGGTCCCGAGGCCCGCCCCCTTGGAGGTTTGGAGGCTGAAAGCGGAGAAACACTTTCCCGCACATGTATGATCGCGGGCTCAGGGTCCTCGCCCCGCCCCCCAGATGGGATGGGCCCCAGGGTCCTCGGGCCCCCCCCCAGATGAGATGGGGGGGGAGGAGGAGGAGGAGGAGGAGGAGGAGGAGGAGGAGGAGGAGGAGGAGGAGGAGGACGACGACGACGACGGCAATGACGACGACGACGACGCCGACAACAACGACGACGACAACGACGACGACGACAACGACGACGACGTCGACGGCACCACCAGCGGCGGCGGCGACGGCGTCGAGCACCGGAGCTGTCAACATGACGCCAATCCCAGCCACACGCCGCACCCACACCGCACCCACAGAGGGGGAGGGAGGGGGGGAGGAGGACCATAGCGTCACCCCGCACACACCCACAGCAACACACCACACCCACACCACATCCACAGGGGGGGGGGAGCCACCACGCCACGCCCACGCCGGAGGACCATGGCGTCACCCCGCACACACCCACAGCAACACACCACACCCACACCACAACCACAGTGGGGGGGGGAGCCACCACGCCACGCCCACGCCCACAGGGGGGGGGCATCGCGCGGGGGGGGGGGGGCGATGGCATTAGCATTGGGGAAGGGGGGGGGGGGGGGGGGGGGCAAACCCTCAACCATGTATGTTCCAAGACGTTCGAAATCTTCTTTCCCCACCGCCTGTGGTCGGCCTTGGCCCATGGGTGTCCCCAGGACTTCACGGGAGGACCAGGTGGCCTCCAGGTTTTTTCTCACGAAGCCCACGAGACCCCAGAGGCCCCCACAGGGCCCGAAAAATTGGGGACACCATGGGCCAGGGACACTTTTGGCAACCCCCGAGCTGGGTCCTCTCGTCCCCCTAACGTGCTGGAGGAGGAGCAGGAGCAGAAGGAGGGAGGAGCAAGGAGGGAGGTGGAGGAGGAGGAGGAGGAGGAGGAGAGGGAGAAACCAGAAAGGCGGAGTCGGAGGAGGAGGAGGAGGAGAAGGAGTAACGCCACAGCATCATGCTAAGGTTAGTCTAACGTAAAAAGGAGGAGAACGAGGAGGATGTAGAGGAGGAGGTGGAGGAGGAGGAGGAGGAGGAGGAGGAGGAGAGGGAAAGTAGGGAGGGAAAAGGAGGATGACGGAGGAGGAGGAGGACGGAGGGAGGACGGAGGACGAGGAGGAGGAGGAGGAGGAACGCCACAGCATCATGTTAAGGTTAGTCTAACGTACAAAGGAGGAGGAGGAGGACGACGACGAGGAGGAGGTAGAGGAGGAGGTGGAGGAGGATGAAGGGTGGGGAGGGGAGGAGGGGGAGGAGAGAGGGAAATGGAGGGAGGGAAAAGGAGGATGACGGAGAGAGGAGGAGGAGGACGGAGGGAGGACGGAGGGAGGAGGAGGAGGAGGAGGAGGAGGAGGAGGAGGAGGAGGAGGAGGATTAGAATCTTCCTCCGTTCCCTCTGCCCCGCCGTCGACGACGCCGCCGCCCCGCCTTCGCCCCCCTCCCCTCCCCCCCCTTCCCCTCCCGAAGCCAGGAGGACGTGCCGTCCGCCGCGGCGGCGGCCCTGCGCCTGAACGGCCTGCTCAGAGAGCTCGGCCTGGAGCAGGCCCCGCGGACCCTCGATGCCCCAGGGCAGCCTCTCCAAGCGCTTCGGGGGCGGGTGGAAGTAGGAGGAGGAGGAGGAGGAGGAGGAGGAAAAGGAGGAGGAGGAGGAGCAGGTTCGAGGTTCGAGGTTCGAGGTTCGAGATTTGAGGTTCGAGGTTCGAGGTTCGAGGTTCGAGGAGGAGAAGGATAGAAGGATCGAGGATCGCGGGGAGCAATGGGAAGGATCGCGGGGAGGATCGCGGGGAGGAGAGGGACGTGTTTGGAGCCTTTGGGCACCCCAGGGGCCTCTCGAAGCGCCCCCGGGGGAGGACGAGGAGGAGGAGGATGACCAGTGGAAACCCACGACTCACCAACGATGTTGGAATAAACCCTCTCCCCTAGCTCCCTCTTCATAGGCCCCTGCAGCGGTTCATCTCCATTGAGGAAAGCCCCCCATTGGAAGGCAACTGATTGAAGATCCTGAAACGTGCCAAAACACCATTCAAGAGACCCCAACGCCACGAATCATCCTGAATGTCGCGCCGTGACGATCCTTAATCGCGCCAGCACACCACTCCTGGGATTTCAACACCGCGAATCAATGTAACTGTTGCGCCCTGAAAATCCTGAACCGCTTCAAAGCACAATTTTTGGTACGCGGACCATGGCAATCCGTGAAGCTCTTGCAAATGTTGAAAGCGAGTGTGCGCGGCGCTAAGGCGAGAGCCACATTTTGAAAATGAGCTGCCTGCAACCCGCGAAATCCTGCACAGGTTTAAGTTTAACACGAATGCGCGCGGCGCGAAGGCGAGAGCCACTTCTTGAAAACGGATCGCCCTCAATATGCGAAACCCTTGCAATGCTTTAAGATGAATGTGCGCGGCGCTAAAACGAGACCCACAGTTTGAAAACGGCCCGCCCTCAACCCGTGAAGCTCTTGTACTTGATTGAAAGGAATGCGTGCGGCGCTAAGGCGAGAGCTACAGTTTGAAAACCGCCCACCCTCCATCTGTCAAGTTGTTACCATGTCTTAAGCTTCAGGATCATAGATGGCATGGAAGTCGATCTCAGGCCAAACGCCCGACCCGCCCTTCCGACTGGCTTCGAGGTGCGACATGGAGGAGTTGTTCATTAGGAAAGGAATAGGGGAGGAGGAGGAGGAGGAGGAGGAGGAGGAGAAGGAGAGAAGGAGGAGGAGAGAAGGAGGAGGAAGAAGAGGAGGAGGAGGAGGAGCGGGAGCAGGAGCAGGAGAAGGAGCAGGAGGAGCAGGAGGAACGTATCGGGGCTGCGTCGGGTGTCTTGGGAGCGTCAGGAGACGGCTCGGGGTGAAAGGCCGGCACGGGGTGAGGGGGTCGCGGACGTCGGGCCCCCAGGCGCGGAAGAAACAGGGCTTGGGGGGCAAGTGAAAGCTCGGGGGGTGAGGGCGGCCGAGGTGGAGGAGGTGCTCCAGACAGTGGAATCACAGGGGATCGTCTGTGTGTTTCTCCGCCTCCCCCCCTCCTTTCCTCCCCTCGTCCTCCATTCTTTTTCGTCATAAATTCTCCCTGTAGCACCCCGAGGCCAGTTTTTAGGGCGGGCCGGGCGTTTCGCCTGAAACTTCCTCACAATTGATGGCCCTGAAGCTTTCGCAATGGCAACAGTTTCGCAGATGAGGGGGCAGGTTGTTTTCAAAATGTGGCTCTCACTGTAGCGCCGCGCGCATTCGTTTTAAACATGTTGCAAGAGCTTCACGGATTGATGGCGGATGGTTTTCAAAATGTGGTTCTCGTCGTAGCGCCGCGCACATTCTTATGAACAGTTTTAAAGACCTTCGCGGATTGAGGGCGGATGGTTTTCAAAATGTGGTTCTCGCCTTAGCGCCGCGCATATTCGGTTAAAGCACTTACAAGAGCTTCACGGATTGAAGGCGGCTCCTTTTCAAGATGTGGTTCTCGCTTTAGCGCCGCGTGCATTCGTTTTAAAATTCGCAAGCGTTTCACGGGTTGAGGGCGGTTCCTTTTCCAAATGCGATTATCGTTTCAGCGCGGTGCACGTTAGCTACAAACGTGTGCAAGAGTTTCACGGGTTGAAGGCGGCTCCTTTTCAAAATGCGGTTCTCGCTTTAGCGCCGCGCACATTCGGTTTACAATTTCGCATGTGCTTCACGGATTGAGGGCGGTTCTTTTTCAACACGTGGTTCTCGCTTTAGCGCCGCGCACATTCGCTTCAAATGTTCGCAAGAGTTTCACGGATTCCCAAGATCAGCGTACCAGAAATTGCGTTTTGGAAAGATTCAGGGTGACGTATGAGAGCGCAATAGTTACGTTGATTCGCGGAATTGAAGTCCCAGGAACGGCGTTCTGGCACGATTCAGGGTCGTCAAGACGCAATTGTCAGGTGGACCCGTGGCATTGGAATCACGAGGACAATGTTCCGGCTGGCGTCAGAGTCTTCAAACGGCTATCTTCCGACGAGGCAGTTCCCTCAGTAAAAATGAACCGTTGCAGGGGCCTGTGAAGAGGGAGCTTGGAGCGAGGGTCGATTCCAACATCGTTAATGGCCTAAGGGTTTACACTTGTCCTCCTCCTCCTCCTCCTGCTCCTCTGTCCACTTCCCTCTCTCCTCCTTTAGCTTCTGCTTTTGCTGCCACAGGGCCCTCTTGAGGAGGGCCAGCGGCGCCCTGGGCGGCGGGTCCACCCACCAGCCAGAACGTCGAGTGCCAAACCTATCCGGTGCAATGGGTCGGAGCTTCCAGCCCTTCCGTCTCGAAGTCCGACGGCTGCCTCTCCACGAGCTTAAAGCAAGACCGCGCTGACTTTGGAGCGGGTCAGGGGTTCTCGCGAAAGAAGCCCCCCCTCCCTGTCACCCTTCCCCATCCCCCTCCCCGTTCCTCTCCCCCTCCCCCCTCCGCGTCTACCGCCCCCCCCCTTCCCTCGTTCCCCTTCTCCGCCCACCCCCCCCTTTCCTCCAGTCCTCCCGAGACGACGACGACCGATGACGACGACGACGACGATCCCTTGACATCGACCCCTGGACCAGCATTGGAGCTCGTTCTGAACCGGATCTCGAGCAGAAGTCCAGCCGGGGCGACGAAGGCCCTGCACGAGAAAACAAAGACATCAGATCCTCCCCTTCTTGGTCGAGGGCGCGGGGTCCTCGTGGAAGTGGGCCCTGGGCCCTGGAGCGCAAGACTAGTGATCATCCCGAGTCGTTTTTGTCGACGGTCCCGAAGACCTGGGACACCTCGGGTTTGAGGCGCAGCCAGAAACTTCCACGGCTGTTTTCCTCCGGGATCCACTTTTTTTCATGTTGATCCTCCTCTTCCCCCTCTCGGCGGCGCGCCCAGGGGGTAGTGCAGAGAGGGCAGGCCTCCTCAGAAGGCGGCGGGGTTTCTCAGAAGCCCCCCGACCTGAGACGACGTCCATGTCTTCGGAGAAGGCTCC
>CAUYUJ010014558.1:271730-376730 GCA_963575745.1 Prorocentrum cordatum
CGACGACGACGACGACGACGACGACGACGACGACGTCGATCCTCGTCATTTTCGTCGCAGAGGGGGAGGGGCGGGAGGGGGAGGAGAGATGAGAGGGGACGCACGGGAGGAAGGGGGGGGGAGGTGGGAGGGGAGGGAGGGGAGGAAGGGGGAGGAAGGAGGAGGGAGGCCTGTTTTGTCCGACCGCTGGCGCAGCCCCGTTTAGCCCGACCGTTGATGCAGCAAGATCTGCCTCGCCGCTGACGAAAAAGTGTCTTCGTGCTTCTCGCGTATGCATCGCCGATGCATCTCGATGTTCTCCACGCCGACGTCGCCGATGAGGCGCGATCCTCCGCCCCCATCCACACCCGGACCCCACTCGGGAGGCCTCAAGAGGAGGCGGCAGGATCGAGGGAGGCGGGAGGGAGGAGGAAGAGGAGCATGAGGAGAGCGCATGTCCTCTCGGGCGCTTGACTGTTTTTTCCATGTTTAATCGTCAGCTGGGTTTCCGCCCCCCCCCCCCCCCCCCCCTTAGCGAAGACCGTTTCGGGGGGAGGCAGGGCAGCGTTACGTTACATGTGTCATGCCCGCAGCCACGAGCCACGAGGAGGAGGGCGGAGGGAGGAGTAAGAGGAGGGGGATAATGAAAGGAACTTGACTTCTCTGGCCCCTTCCTGGCCCCTGGAGGCTCTTCGCTGTCGTTGGCGTCGATGCGGCGTCGCCGCCGCGGTCGTCGTCAGCCTCCCGTTCCTCCTCCCGTTCCTCCTCCTCCTCCCCCGCCTCCTCGACACTCATCCTCTTATCCCTATGTGCCTCCCCTCCCTCCTTGCAGTCCCCCGCCCCTCGCTTCCTCCTCGTCCTTTCCATCATCTTCCTCATCCTCCTCTCCGTTCGACATCTTTGTCGCTCATGTTGCTGACGCTGCCCTTCTTATCCTCATCATTCCTCCTCGTTCTCTGCCTCCTCTTCCTCGCCCCGTCACGCATACTCTCGTTCATCTCCTGTACATATCCGTTTCATCCGTTCCGTAGTTTGTCTGACTCGCGTATTGGGCGCTGCGCGGACTGCGGGCGGCTGCCCAGCGGGCCCCCTTCTTGTGCGCGCCGCGGTTTCCAGAGTGCAACTGCGTTGCCGATTGTGCGGTCGGCCCATGGAGCCCAGAGGTGGGGGCGAGGGCCCTCGCTCATCACGATCCTCGAGATGACTGCGGTGACGAGCGGGCCATGCGAGCCCAGATTGATCTGCATCGGCTCGTTGGGCGCATTTCCCGCTGGGACATCTACGACGAGGACAGGTTCCAGGCGATGCGCCCGCTGCCGCTCAGGTGGCGCCAAGCTCGACCAGCGCTGCGGGGAGGCGCGGCAGCTGGCGGCGGGCGTGCAGGCTGTGGAGGGACGAGGACGAAAACGAGGAGGAGGAGGAGGAGGAGAAGGAGGAGGAGGAGGTGCCGGACCTGCCGCCCATCGGCGACGCTGCGGGCCTCGCGGCGGACGCGGACGCAGTGGTGCCGGCCGCCGAGCCGCAACCAACCGTCCCCCGCGGCAGCAGCGCCAGCGGCGGTCGGCGGCGACCTGGCGGCGCGGCCTGGGCGGACGGCGGCCCCACCCGCCGGCGCCATCGGGCTGGCGGCCGTGTCCAGCGGGGGCTCGCGCCGGGGACGCGGGCACTTCCCGAACCCTTTTCGGCAGCTGGCCGGCCGCAGGTCATGCTGGAGGATCGGGGCCTCGTCGTGCTGGGCTTGGGCCACCCGCTCGCGGTGGCGGTGGCTGACACATTCGACGCGGACGCAGGCCAGATGTGCAACGCCGACGACGACTTGCGGACCCTGCCGGTGACGTATTCTTCCGACGGGCGGGCGGACCAGGTCGTTCCATGGCGCGGTGGCCAAAATGTCGACGACGCCTTTCGCGGACGGGGCGACCAGGGCCCCCGCACTGCCGCGCGGCTTCTAGCTAGGATCTCGGAGGCTTGCTTCACGCCCTTGCAGAGGCACTTCTGGTGGAGGTCCGCGCAGGGTCTCACAGCTGCGGATCCTGGTTTGCACGACCATTACTTTTTTCTGACTTGCGGCAGGAGCTCACCACGCACGACCAGCGGCATTGCTGGCAAGCCCGGCTTGGCCGAGATCATCATCTGCAGGAGGTACCACTGTCGCGAGGGGCGGCGCGCTTCGAGTCTCAAGGATGCCGAGGCAAATCAGGACGCGGCGGCTTGGCTCGACGGGAGGGTCATATTCTTTGGGCAGGTCAGGAGCAGCGGATCTGCGCCGTCTTGCCCCGCGCTTGAGAACTGGGCCGCCGAGGAGCTCAAGGAGGAGCGCGCCACCCCCAAGAAGCGCAGGAAGGGGCGCGAGGAGAGGCTGCTGGAGCGGGGTGGCGGCGTCGGCGGCGCGCCCTCTGGCGAGATGGCCGCGCCCGCCAAGGCCGAGTGCCGACGCGGCCGCGGGCGAGCGACCCGCCCGCGCTGAGGACCCCCCCGGCATTGGCGCGGCTTTCGCAGGGAGGCGAGGTGCGCCAGGAAGCGATGCCGCCCAGCTGGGTTTTGACGCGGCCGTTGATACCCAAAGACATGTCTTGCCCATCCCGCTCGGCGCGGAGACGCCCCAGCTGCCGGAGGGGCACGCGGCCCTCGACGGCGAGCTTTCGCTGGTGCAGCGGCGCAAATCTGCGCGCTGCAGGCGACAGGGGCGCTGGATGCTGGAGGGCGTCGCGGCGCTCGACGTGATGGGCGGCGACGGGCGGGCGACAGCGGCGGGCCCTTCTGCCGGGCGCGGCCCTTCGCGCCGACGCATGCGGCGGAGGCCCGCGCCGCGGCGAGGCCCCGCCCTGCGGCTTGCGCAGGCCCGGGAGCGTTCGATGCGCTTCCGGGGATTGGCTACAGCCGGCTACTGGCGCGGGGATGTTTGTTTTTCCCCGCGGGCGGTGCAGGGCGGGTTGGAGTGGTGCTATTCTTGCCCGTGCACCTGCAGTCCGCGCTGGAGTCCGAGCAGGGATTGTTGCGGTCGGAGCAGGAGGCTTCTGCTGCTCTGGACGAGGCGGCTGCCGCACGTCACCTTGACAGCAAGTCGACCCAGCAGGCCATGGATTACAAACGCGCGTTGTAAGGGCGCGCGCCTTTTCTAGGGCACCCTTGCGCCCTTGTCACTGCGGCCCGTCCACTGTTGTTTTCGCTGGTCGCCCGTCGCTCAAAAATCCCAACTTCGGCCTGCCAGGGTCTTGCGCCCTCACCACCCATCCTTAATTTACGTTTTCACTGCGAGTAAGTGGCCGCGCAGTAAGTGGCCAGGGGGCAAGAAGCCCTGCGCCCCTCTGGTGAATGACGCCGACGCGGCCGAGGTTTTGCACATCGACAACTTCGCCGCCATCAGCGCGAGCCAGGACGCGGCCCGCCAGGCGGTCAATGACGCGCTGCAGAGGTTCACCAGCGAGGGGGCGCAGGCGGCGCTTGACATCGACGACGTTCTCAGGGGCCTCGTGCTGGACTCGAAGCGGGGGAGACGTCGGCCCGCGGCCGCGAAGTCCCGGCGAGTGCACGGCTGCATTCAGCACTTGCTCGAGCGGGCGCGCTGCCCCGCAGGCCGCCGCGTGGGAAGGGGGAAGGTTCGCAGGGCGCATGGCAGCCTTTCTGCCTCTACGCCGCGAGGCGCTCAGCCTCCCCAGCTCGGTCTGCGTCTTCGCTAGGGAATCGCGCGACAACTCGCAGCCCCAGCGGCGGGCCGCTGGCGGGGGCCCGAGCGGGCGCACGCGCCCCCCCCCGCGATCCTCGCAGACGCGGAGAGGACCTGGCGCGCCGTGGCGGGGGCCTTCGACGCCTCGTCTTGGGGCGCAGGCGTCTGCGCGGCCCGCCGGCAGCTCGGCGGCGCGCGGGCTGCTCGTGGGCAGCCGGGGAAGTCGCGCTTCCGAGGCCGCCCGGCGTCTCCGCTCGCTCCGAGGGCGGCCGCCGGCGTCGCCGCGGCCGCCGCCACTGGCGCCATCGATCTCTCTGATCTGGCGGCGCCCCCGCTGGGCCGCCCAGCCGGCATCGAGGGGGCGACGCAGCTCGGCCTGGGCCGCGGCTGTGGCTTGCGGGTGGAGTCAACGCAGCGCCATGCACCGTCTCGAGAGCTCTGCCAGGCCGCCGCGGCTTCGCCGCGCCGCGCGCAGCGCGGGCAGCCACGGCCGCCGCCTCCTCGGCCCAGGAGAGTGCGCCCATGATCTGCGCGCAGGACAAGGGGGGAGCGTCCGATTTTCTGGTTTTCCGTCTGCGCGCCGCGTCGCGTTCGCCATCTCAGTCGCTTGCAACCTCAAGGTCGCGTCGAGGCGAGCCTCGTCTGAACTCAACCCCGCAGACGGACCCTCGAGGCGATTCCAAGCGGCTGGTCTGGAGCCATCTTGGCCCGCGCGCGCTGCCCATCATTGCCGAGACCGCGCAGGCCCCGCTCACGGACGCGCGCGCGCCCCAGGCAAGCCCGCCCCGCGGTCGGCCGCCCTGCCGGCGCCAGCGGGCGCGTTGCTGACCCGCAGGCGAGCCGCCAAGGCCAGGCGCGGGCGGCCGCGGCGCGGGTCGGCGCGGACGGCCACGGCGCGGTTCGGCTCGGCGCTGCCGCGGGGGGGCCCGCAGCCCCTCGCGGCGCCCCCGCAGAGGCGCTGGGGGCGACTGCGTCCGCCATGCTTGCGGCCCCCTCAGCACGGGCCGGCGGTCCGCGCAGCGGCCGCCAGGCTGCCCCTCTCGGCGCGAACGAAATGGGCGCGGAAGAATGGGCACGATGCCCAGCAGCAGCTCCTTTTCATCTTGAACAGGACTCGCTGTCCGCGCCGCCGCGGCCTGCGCCCATTTGAGACCGAAGGCCGCCTGCCCAGCAGCGGCCGCTCTTGGTTTGGGACAGCATTTGTAGTTGGGCTTTGTGCCCATATATTTTTTCCGCGCCCATGTCGGGCGTCCAAATCCTCTAAGGCGCCACGGCGCTGTGCATCGCACTGATGTTCGAGGGCCACCTGCGACTCTCAGAGGCGGTGGCGCCGCAGGCGGCTCCGATCTCAGGGCCTTTCGGCACCGCCAATGCGCCAGGGGGGGCCCATGCATGCGGTGGCGGATTCAACGAAGCTGGACCAGCCATGCAATGCGGGGGAGATGGGTCACGCAGTTGCGCTCAACTTGCAGCGGGAGCAGGCGCTGGCCTGGGCCTTTCCGCGGCCGCACGACAGCCGCCCAGGTCGCCGGCGCCCACTGCGGGACTACCACTGCAGCCACCCGCGGCGACGCTGCGGCCTAGCGCTGCAAGCTGCGGGAGCGAGCTGTTTAGCAGACGCGCCCTGCAGCCTCCGCCACGGCGGCGCCAGCCACGACCGCCTGCTGGGCCCCCGCGCGCTGATGGAGGCGCAGCAATGCGTAAACTGCCACACCTTCAACAGCGGCAGCCGCAGCGACGCGCACGGGGGGGGGGGGGGGGGCATCGTGCGCGATCAGCCGCGGAGTTTGACACCGACTGCAGGCAGCTCTCGCAGCGGCGGTGTGGAGCTGCCGAGGGCGCGATTTCAGAGTGTTCGTTGAACTTTTCAGTGGCTCTGGCAACTTGTCTCGACACTTGCGCCGGGGCGGGCGCGCCGCGGGTGAGTGGCATGTCTTGCAAGTTTGATATCACCCGCCAGGCCCCCTGGGCTGTGCTGCGCGGTTGGATTGCGAGCGGCGACGTCAAAGCGGCGTTTGTGGACGCACCGCGTGAGACCCTTTCCCGAGCATGGCGAGGTGGCCCCGACTCACGCACGCCGAGGCGCCGTCGCCGCGATGCATCCCATACGTCTGGCATCCCCGACATGTCCGCCGCCGACCAAGCCGAGCTCGACCGCGGCAATCGCTCGGCGGCCCGCGCTGGCCAAGCCCGGCCCCTCGCTTTCAAGTTCGGCATCGCCGCAGGGGAAGAAAACTCCGTAAGTGGCTGGCTCTGTCGTTTCCATGGAGATTGAGCAGACAGGCCTTTCCGCGCTCTCATGCCGCCCTCGCTGACCAATGCGCAGCTGGTCGCCCTATCAGAGTTCGACGCAGTTTCCACCTCCTCTTTGGTCGCCCCTCCCCCGCCTTCCCGGCGATGAAATGCCGCGGCCAGGGCATCTGCAACTATGCTCGGCCGCCCCACCTCGAGCTCTCAGGCAGAGAAGGCGGCGCGATTCACGTTAGAACGCGTCAGAAGGCTGCCCGCCCCGATGCCATTTGCGCCCAATTGGCCTCGATGTTTTGCTCTCGGGCAATCGCCAGCCAAGCTGTCTCTTGGACACGCTTGTTAATGCGTGGCTGAACCAGCTCGCTGTCTGTCGTTGGGATCTGCGCATGAGTTGGACGCGGGCAAGGTCTCTTGCAAGCGCCACCCCTTGCCGGACGCCATCTTCCAACCAGTTCACTGGACAGAAAATGCCAGTTACAGTTCTGATAAGCTCACAAGTTTAGTTGCAGGTCTGATCCGCATTGCGCCTCGCTGCCCCTCGCATTATTTCCTCCTTTTCCGCCCCATCCTACCCAGGTGCCCGCACATCTTGGCACGGAAAGGTTGGGCGGGCCGTTGGATTATATCCGTTGCTCTAGGCTCAAATCAGCGGCAGAGCGCATGCCCCTTTTTACGGTTGTCAGGCTCGCCTCTTGGGCTGCCTCTCAGTGGGGCACGATAGGCCCCGTGCCGGGTGCTGCTGGACAGTGCGCCTTCGCGGCCAACCTGCCTGGAGGACTACTTGGGCTGGTGGTGGCCATCGGCGGCGTGGGGTTCCTCCTGGGGTTCAGCTGCGCCGCCATCGATGGCTGCCCGTGTGCTCAGGGGGCTCGAGACGGGCCGGCGAGTCTGCGCGCTCTGGAACGACGGGGAGGATTGGCAGGTGAGGGCGCTACTCACGCCCGCGACCGCGGGCGACCTCGACGAGGTGATGGGGGTCAACGCCATCGACGATCCCGAGATCCAGAGCCATATCTGGTACGCTCTCAGTCCCGACGTCGACGCGTACCCTCACCTCCTCGCCGCGCCTCCTCTAGCCGGTCTGTGCCTCGCCGATTCGACGGACCGGTTCGACCCGACCCTTGGCGAAGGCAGGCGACGGCCCCGGCGCTCGAGGACCTACGGGGAGGATTGGGCACCCACACCACTCGAGCTCAGCCGGGCCATTCGCTTTGCCGTGATGGGCGACTCCGACGGCTCAGCCCCCAGCCGCCGCATGGTCGGGAAGAAGCCGATGACAGCGAGCGAGGTGAAGGCTCTGACAGTGGCGACGGGCTCTTCAGTCACTCAGGGTCGACCAGCGGGCACTGAGGCGGAGGTCGGGACGGGGATGCTCGAGAACCCCGCCCCGATGGTCCGGCAGGTGATCTGCATGTCGGGCGGCGCTTTGGGCCCGCAGACTCTCGAGGACTACCGAGTCGACGGCTGGGCCACCATCGGCGACTTCGGGGTCGCCAAGGTTGGAGGGCGGATCTTCCTCTTCCGCGCGGTGGACAAGAAGACGGCCTCCGAGGGAAGGGGCCGATTTGGACGCTAGAGTGATGCCCGTGCTGGAGAACCACTCAGGCGAGCGGAAGCGGGTCTTCCGCGACGCGGTGAAGCGGCTGCAGGTGTCTCAGTGGCGCCATTGGCCAGTGCGCGGGCCGCGGACGGTCAAGTGGCGTTTGGAGTTCCTCGGAGAGCAGGACATGCACCCGAGGGCTCGCCACGCCAAGTGGAAGGCAGAGCGCCGGCTCCAGAGTGGCGACGCTGGCGTAGCGGACCACGAGCTGGCGATGAGGATGTTCGAGGTGGCGGTGGTGTGCGACCAGCTCATGGTCTCAGAGCTGGCCTGCTTCGAGTACCTCGCTCGGCGTGCCCAGGCGGCGGAGCGGAGACACCGCCATTTGGTGGCGGGCGGGGGTTCCGAGGTGGACGCGGTGGAGGACGAGTACCTGTGCATGGGGGCGGCGGAGACGCGCGGGCTGCTCATGGTGGCCCCGGAGCTGCAGCGGCACATCACGGAGGCACTCCACAAAGAGGCGGCCATCCTCAAGCAGCGGCGCCAGCTGCGAGAGGAGAGGGCCACCGCGCGCGGGCCCGGCGGCGGCGCCCTCGGCAGCGGAGGGGCCCCCGCCGCGCTGGAGAGCAAGATCAAGAACCAAGCGGGCGAGATCGAGCGCCTGCAGGCGCGCCCTTGCGACCGGACGGGCGACGCGGAGCTCGACGGCGGCAAAGGCGGCGGCCGCGGGCGCGGGGGCAAATGATGAGTACCGCTCGGGAGTGCTTGCCGGTGGGGGCTCCCGTGGACGGCAGCCGCACAGCGAGGATTATCCGCTGCTGCCGCGCCGCGCGTTCACGACACCGGCAGGCCGAGCACGCCCTCGACTGGGAGTACGAGGTCCACGAGGCGCTGAACGGCCTCTACTCACATGGCGCGCCAAAAGGCGACCAGTTTTTGTCAGTGCGCAGGAGGCCGGCGTTCAGCACGTGAAGGGCGTGATCTCCTCCGTCGGCCCGCCCTGCATCGCCCTCGCGGCAGCCTTCACTGAGCTGTGCGGGCACGCTCCCGGCTACTCCCAGATGCCGGAGATTCGCACGCCCTTCCAGCGGGACCTCGTCTCGCTCCCCCGCGGGGACCACGCCCTCTGCGACGGCTTATCGCACCTGCAGGTGTTGCGCGCGATGAATGGATGGGTTGGAAGGACCGGCTTATACGCCCGGTTTCAGACATGCAGGAGGAGCGGGTCAAGCCGTACAATGATCCGGAGTTGGTCCGTTCGCAGTCCTGCTTGGCTTCTTTTCTCCTCGACCTCTACGACTCTAACTTGCTCTACTTCGGGGCGGAGCAGCCGGCCACAGTTGGGATGTTCTTCGTGCTGAAGTCCGACAAAGTTCGGCAACGCCTGAATCAAGAGTTTGCCGACCCGGATTACACGCAGGTCCCCACCGCGGGGGCTTGGAACGGCCTCATGTTGAGGCCAGACGACAAGCTCTTCCTGTCTCAGGTCGACGTCGACAACGCGTTCTACAGGATCCTGCTGCCGCCCGGGCTGAGCCGGCGCTTCGTCTTGCCGGCGGTCAGCCGGCGGGCCCTACTGGCGGCGCGCCCGGGGCTCGTGCTCCCGGAGGGGGGCAAGATCTCGGGCTTCCTCCGCGCGCTGCCGATGGGTTGGACGTGATGCCTGTACTTCTGCCAGTCCATGGTGGAGACCGCCGTGAGGCGGTCGGGGTTCCCCGACAACCGCCTCGTGAGGGATCGCCACACCACTCCGGACGTCCGCGCTGGGGAGGCAGCCGCCGTGTACGTCGACGGCGCGGCGACCCTCGGCACGGACTCCAACATGGTCGACCGGCGCTGTCAGGACGTGACGCGCTGCCTGCAGGACCACGGGCTGATCTGCAAGGGCGTGGAGTGCTCGGGGGGCTTGCAGAAGTTCACAGGCCTCCACTTCGACGTGGAGACGGGCAAGATCTCCCTGGGCCGCGAGCGGCTCTGGCGGCTCCGGCTCGGGCTGCTGTATACACGCGGCCGACCAGCGGCACATCACGGGGGGCGACCTGCGCCGCCTAGTGGGCCACTTCGCTGGTTCGCCGCGAGCTGCTGGCGATTTTCGACAGCGTCTACCGCATCGCCGACCGCGCCGGCAGCCGCAGGTGGCGGATGCGGCCCAGCGTCGAGCTCGAGCTGTGCCGCGCGGCAGCCTTGGTCTGCTTCTGCTTCGTGGACCCGAAGAGGCCCCTGGCGTCGGACGTCTACGCCACTGACGCCTTAAGGGAGCTCGGGCGTTGACGCCAGCGGGCACGGCGCCATGAGTCGGGGCAGCGAGGCGGAGGTGGTCCAGCGCTTGGAATGCCAGGCCGAGCGCTGGAGGTATAACATCATGGACGCCATCGCAGCCCGGTGCCACATGCTGGGTGTGGAGGCCCCCAAGGCGTACGGCAGCCGCGTCGCCAGGGAGGGGGGCTCCGACTTCCTGGCGGCGACGGCCGCGGACATCGGCTCCTTCGACGACTGGGGCCTGAAGGTGAAGGGCAGCTGGCGTATCCAAGACAACATCATGAGGACGGAGGGCCGTGCCGTCATTCTGGCGGTGAGGCACCACTTGAGACGGGTCTCGGCTCAGTGCCACCGCCTCGCTGTTATGTGCGACAATTTGTCCGTCGTGCTGGCGCTCGGCAAAGGAAGATCATCTTCGCCTCACCTCATGCGCACCTGCAGAGAGATGCTTGCACTCAGCCTCTTGGGGAATGTGGTCGTGACCGTGAGATGGATTGCTTCGGAGCTCAACCCGTCCGACGGGCCGTCTCGGCTCAAGTCCGCGATCACCAACGACCCCCGCCTCGACCCGCGCAGCGCCTGGTACGATGCTGAGACAGCTGCCCGCTGGGCCGCCGAGCGGCGGGACCAGGCCGTCGACGAGCTCGTCAGGGACGAGGTCGGCGGCTTCCACGGGCTGGCGGGGCTCGGGGACTACTTCCTCGCGGACCCTACGCCGGGCGGCCCCCGAGGCTCCGCCTCGGCCACCGCCGGCGACGCGGACGCCGCCCTCGGCTGGGAGGACTCCGACTCTGACGACGAACCAGTCGGGCTTGCTGAATGCGCGGGCGCAGGGGGGCACCACGTCCGAGCTCGCGGCCGCGGAGAAGCAGGCGCAGGGGCGGGCGCGGCGGCGCCAGGCAGCGGCTGGGCGGCGGCCGGCACGGCCGCTGGGCACGACCTTCCTGGAGGCCGCGAGGGGGGCCAACAGGCAGGCTCGGACGCATGCTCCGCTCCACCAGGCCGCCTTGGACTGGGCCCGCCGCCAGGGCTCGGCCGCTCGGACGACGAGCGGGCTCCACATGGCGCTCGCCCAGTACCTCGACATGCTGTACTTCGGGGACTTCAGCCAGTCACTCGGTCAGAAGTCCGTCGCGGCTCTACGCTGCGACTGGCTCGAGTGCGAGCTCAACGGACCTCGCGGCCTCGCGCGCACGCGGGCCGCGCTGCGCGGCCCCCGCCGCCGAGGGCCCGGCGGGAGGCGCCGGCCGCTGCCTCGCTCAGCCTACCTGGCCATCCTCGGGGCCGCGCTGCACCTCCGCCTGATGGAGTTCGCGCTCGCCCTCGTGACCGACGTCGTGGCGATGGCGGGGGGCAGCCTGGTCACTCCGGGCCCCTCTGCCGGCGGCCTGGCGCGGGGGCTGCTGGCCCCCCCGCCCGAGCGCCCGAGGCCGCGCGGCCGAACGAGGTCGGCCACTTCGACGAGGGGCTGGTACTCAGGGGGCGAGAGACCAGCTTGCTGGACGCGTCTCTCCACGCACTCACGCGCCACCTCGCCGCGTGGTCGCTGCTCGAGCCCCCCCTGCTGCAGCGCGCCAAGGGCGTGAAGGCGCAGCTCCCCAGGCACTACCTGCGAGGAGCGCCGCCACCCCCAGAGGGAAGGCGGGCGGCCTGAGGAGCGGCGCCGTCTGGCGCGCAGGAGACACTCTCGGCCTGCGCGAGGGCGCAGGTTCGGGCCGCAGCAGGTCAGCTGCTGTCTCCAATGCTTTGCGAAGCGTTCTGAAGCAAGGCCCTTCTCACGCTATGGCCTACCGCGACATTTTTGCTGGGGCCGGCGCCGTCGGTCGATGGCTCCGCCGGCACACAGCGCACAACGTTCTACGACTAGATCTAAAAGACAATCCCGCTTTCGACCTCAGCTGCGCAGCTGTCTGTAGGACGCTGCGTGGCTGGATTGGGTCGCGGCACGTCCGCGGCCTTTTCATCGCATTCCCGTGCAGCACTTGGTCGAGGGCCAGCCGCGGCCGCTATCGCTCGGTATCTTGTATCCACGGCTGGCCGGACCTCGATCCAGTCGGCCTCCGAAATTGTCTCTATGGGAATCGCACCCTCCTGACCACAGTGCTCCTCGTCCGAGCTGCCGTCCGTGCCGGGGTGCCTGTAATCGTCGAGAACCTTATACTAGCATGGCCTGGCTGGAACCCAGTCTAGCCTCTCTCATGCGCCACAGGAGCTGTATTACCACAGTATGTGACTTTTGCCAAGTCGGTAAGCCCTGGAGGAAAGGGACACGACTCGCCGGCTGGAACGTGATCTCTCCGCCCGCCGACCCCCATCGAACGCGCGAAGGGAAGTGCGGGATCTGCTCACGGACTGGCCGGCGGCACGTCGTCCTTGAGGAACGACAGGCCGGCTTCGGCCAGATGACAGCTGCCGCCGAGGCCTACCCAGCCAAATTCGCCGCGGCCGCTGCTCGATGCCTTCGCGATTCGGCGAACGCCCTCCAGACTGTTCGCATCAACCGACTGATCGTCTAGTTTGCTCCCGCCACTTCCTGTCCAAAGCACCGTGTTGCAGAAAGTTTACATGGGCATGCGGCTCTGCCATTGCTCCAGTAAGGGAATTCGGGATAATGTGCGCTTCGGTCCGAGGCTTCTCAGTGCAGTGCTGTTGCGAAGCTCTGGTCTGCCCACACAAAAAAAACGTCGTCATCCTGGCCCTGCCCTTCCCGTGCCTACCCAGGTGCCCGCGCATCTTGGCGCGGAAAGGTTGGGCGCGCGCGGATTATATCCGTTGCTCCTCTCCCTCGCCCGCCCCCCCCCCCCCCCCCCCCCCCCGCGCCCCCCCCCTCCTAAGCCGCCACCCCGGTTCGAGGGTCTCGGGTGCGACTGGGACGCGGGTTTCACCTCCGGGACAGCTGCTGCGCGCGCTGCGCGCGCGAAGCCCGTCATAGCGCCGCGCGGCGGCTGCGGCGGCCCCCGCCGCCGCGCAGGCCGAGCGGTAGAGCCAGCGCGGCACTGGAGGGCCAGAGCGGAGAGGCCCCGCGCCCGAGTTCTCCTCCGCGCGCAGGCGGCACGGCGCCTGCCACAACGGCATCACAGCAGACGGCGAGAAGGACCAGGCAGCAGCGCGAAGAAGTCTGCCGCCCCCTCGGCCACCACCGGGGCCGCCGCGGCCCCGCGGCATTTGTCCCAGCGAGAACTGGCGCGGCAGCGTGGCTCGCCTCAGCCAGAAGCCCCGCCTCGGCGCCGTGCTCCTCGTCGATCAGGCATCGCGCCGCCAGAGAGCGCCCGTGGCAAGGGCAAAGGCAAGGCGGCGCTGAAGGACAAGGGTGCCCTGGTGATCAGGGACAAGGACAAGGGCGACAAGGACAAGAACGTCGAGTCGAAAGCCGCCCGTGGCTCATTGGCCACCATGGACAAGGATCGCGATTCGAAGACGCAGGGCGCGCGCGCCACGGGCGACGAGAGGTCGGCCAAGGAACTGTTGCACATGCATCCTGCACTACCTCAAGTGGCACGCCGACATCGTCGGCGGCGTTCTACGCCTGGGATCCAGGCGACCGACAGCGAGGTGGAGTGCTACGCGGAGCAGGTCTCAGTGCGGCTGGAGGCGTTAAGTACGATCATCCCCGGCAGGATCGATGTTGGAGAGGAGTGCGAAGATGCAGTCCTGGAGTTCACGACGTTGTTGGCCATGCTGTTCAGCGCAAGGGGCCTGCAGTCGCAGCTGGGCAAGCAGGAAGAAGTTCGAGAGCGAGCAGAGCCTCGCCTCCAAGAGTCAGAAGATGCGCTTGTCGAATTGCAGACCCACGTGAAGAAGGCGATCGTGGGCGTCGATGCGGCGACGCGCGATATAGAGCACAAGGGCCAGACGATCGCTGAGCTGCAGGCCTCGGCCCGGGCCGAGTGCAGGGCTAGTAATAATGATCCTCCTCCTCCTCCTCCTCCTCCTCATCATCATCATCGGCATCATCATCATCATCATCATCATCATCATCATCATCATCATCATCATCATCATCATCATCCTCATCATCGTCATCATCATCATCATCATCATCATCATCATCATCGTCATCATCATCATCAGCATCATCATCATCAGCAGCAGCATCATCGTCATCGTCATCCTTCTCCCCTCAATCCCTCCCTCGTCCTCTTCCCTCTCTTCCTTTTTCCCGCTCCTCTGTCACCACCTCCCCCCCTGCCCCGCGCGGAGGCCGCGAACTGCCTGCTGGCCGACGTGCTTCAGGACAAGCGGGGCCGGCTGCAGGAGACCCCGCTGGGCACGGCGGGTGGGGGGTGCGGGATTGCGGGGCTCCCTCAGCGGGCGGGGAGGCGAGCGCTGCCGGGGGGGGCCTCCGCCTCTCGTGCCGACGGACGTTTTCGGGCCGCGATCGGCTTCCGTGGGCCCTCACCTGGCCCCGGGGCCGTCAGAAGGTTGTGGTGTTTCTTGTCCTTCCCGCCCAGTGGTGCTTCAGTTCGGGCTCCAGGTAAAAACGCATTCTTGAAAGGGGCCGCCCAGTCAGATCGTCCGCCGTCGTCCAAAACATCGCGAAGCATCCAGAGTATCAGTGGTGCGTCTGGCCGGGGGAGCAGGGCAACTTCGCGGGCATGCCCATGGAGACCAACAGGTGCCTTGCGGTAGGTCCAAACGCCGGCCGACGTTATTTCTGCGTCGGCCGCGGGCGCGGAGCTAAATTGTAGTATCTCGTTCAGCGAGCGTTCCTTCGTACATAAGGGCATGGGCGGGCTTGTACGTGGAGGAATTCTTCACAATGTGGCGATGCAAATCAGATTGAGGGGGCCGAACGGTCTTACAGTGTCCCTGGGTGCGTGGCTGAAGTGGGGATCCACGGTTCGGATTATGCTTGTTGTTATTGTTGTCGTCGTCCTGGCGGTTTGCTCGCGGCGCGGGTGAATCGCGGCGCGGGCGGGTCGCGGCGCGGTGGATCTCGTGTGGTTTGCGGCGCCGATGGGTCGCGGGTGGGTTGCGTGTGGGTCGCGGCGTGGGTTCATCTTTCGGTTCCCTCAGTGACGCTCAGGGGGCCCTCTGGAGCTGTCTTGGGGCCCTCTTGGAGCCGTCTGAGGGCCGTACGAAGGGCCCGATGGGGGTCCCAAGACGGCTTCAAGAGTGCCCCAAGACAACTCCAAGAGGGCCCCGAGAAGGCCCCAATGTCGGTCACGCCAGAGAGGCAACGCGTGACCGCTCTTGGGATCCTCTTGGGGCGGTCTTGGGCCCCTCGTGGGGCCGTCTGAGGGCCCTTAGGACGTGGCCCGAAGGGGCCCGGAGGCAGCTCAGGGCCCGAAAACGTTTCCAAGAGGACCCCCAGCGCGGTCACGCGAAACCTCTCTTGCGTGACCGATCTTGAGGCCCTCTCGGGGGCCTTTCCAGGCCCTCATGGGGGCCTCTTGGAGCCCTCTCGGGGCCTTCTTGGACCCTTGCCAGGGCCTTCGGAGGGGCCCAAACGGGCCCCAAAACAATTGTAAGTGGCCCCCAGAGGCCCCCAAGAGTGCCCCAAGACCTGTCCTAAACATCCTTAATTGTTCAAACCTATCCAAGCAACTCAGGACATCTCCAAACGCAGAGGCCCTTACCTACTTTGAAAAACCATTTGTGTGATTTCCAAAGAATGTAAAGGGCCGCTCCCGGAGGAGCTCGGGGGGGCGTGCCGGGCAGTGGCCCTCTTGGCGGCTGCGGCGTGCTCGGGTCGCAACGCAATCCCCTGCACAGTCCACGACGTCTCTTTTCCCCGCCCCCTAGTTTGAAGATGTTTAGTTTGACGAGGAGGTGATTCTTCAAGCTTACGCCACATCCGCCGACCCCTTGTTTTTTTTTCTGGGGCGATGCGCGCACGGGGGCGAAAAAGTTTGAATGCTCCGCGTGCCCACCGAACGGGGACGGGAAGAAACCAGCGTTTTCAGACGGGGGCCATTTGTCGAAAGACCAGAAGAAGAATTATTTCAAGCGAAACAACCCAGTTGTGTGCGCGAAGTGTTTTAAAGCGGGACGAGCGCCGCGGAGAGACCCTCCGAAACGCCCGGCGGAACCAAGTGACGAGCATTGCGACAAGGCACGGAAGTTGCGAGGAATCTGACCGCTGGGGACGGGATGGATAAGGGGGACGTGGAGGAGGGAGGATGGGGGAGCAGCCAAAGGCGGAGAAGGTGAAAAGTGAGCCAGTGGAGGGAATACGAGACAGAAAGCTGAGAGGGGAGACGGGAGGAGGGGGCGGAAGAGGAGGATGAGAAGGAGCAGGAGAACACGACGAGGACGACAATGGCGGCGACAGACTCGACGGCGTAGGCTGGGCACCTTTTTGGGGCCATCTTGGGGGCTTCGTTGACCGTTGTGGGAGCCTCTGGCGCCGTCGTCGTGAGAATCCTCTCGGGGGCCTGCGGGAGGCAGTTTGGAGGCTTCTGGGGAGCTGTTTTGGGGCAGCTTGGGGCTTTTTTTGGGCTTGTTGGGGGCCTCTTGGGGGCTTCTTGGAGCCTCTTGGAGGCCTCTTGGGGCCTCCTTGGCGCCTTTTGGGGCGGAAGGCTAGAATTTTAGGTTCGTGGTCCCCGTCTGGAGCCTTTCTTGGGCCCCTCTGTGGGCCCTCTTGGACTGTCTGAAGGCCCTCTTGAGCCGTTTTGAGGCGCTCTTGGGCCGTGTTGGGGCCCACTTGGGAGCCTCTCGGGTCGTCTTGATGCCGTCTTGGGGGCTTCTTTCGCCGTCTTGGAGCGTCGGAAGCCCGAAAAAACGCGAAGGCCAAAAACGTTGAAAAAACCAATGGAAATCGACGATTTTGGCCTCTTGGGGCCATCTTGGGAGGCGTCTTGGAAGCTTCTTGGGGCGTCTTGGAGGCATCTGGGGCCATCTGGAGGCCATCTTGACCGTCTTCGAGTGTTTTTTCGGCGACTCGGGGCCCTCTTGGACCGTCTGCAGAGCTTCTTGGGAGCCTCTTCGCTCGTTTGCGGCCCCCCCAGCAGACTCTCTGGAGCGGATGACCCCCCCCGGACCGCGCCGGCGGATCCCGGGGAATCCGGCCGGACCCCCCCCCCCCCCCCTCCAAAACGACCGGACCAGGCTCCGGGGGGAGGGGTTTGGGGAGGGGGGAAGCATCTCACACGCCGATGACCCCAAGGGGTCGGCGGATTTGACGAATCTTCGTTTCAAGATTTGCACAGAGTTCCGTCGTCAAAGTAAGTTTCCCTTCCCGAGGGCACTCTTCAAAATCCCGTCAAATTTTCGCGAGGATGTCTCGGGAAAGTCGCTCGCGTCAACTCTCGTCAGAGTTCGTCAAATGTCGTCATATCCCGTATCAACCTCGTCAAACTAAGATTCGTCAAATCGCGTCATCGTCAAAATCGCTGCGTCAAATTATTTGGGAGAGGGCAACAATGACACGAGGGGGATTGCGTTGCAACCCGAACGCGGCGCAGTCGCCGAGGGCAGGTCTCCCAGAGCCTTCAACAATCTGGGGGCATGGTAGGTCAGTCGGCCAGTGGTCGCGCTCTGGGGCCGTTCGGGCCCCTCTGCAGGTTTCCAGGGGGTGGACGAGCGAGCTCCCAGAAGGCACCGCAGACCCCGCTGCCAAGGTTGCTGCCCGGTGGCGGGCCGCGGAGACCACCATTGAGGCCGTGCGCGATCGTCGGCGTGACGCCATTGAGGGTTGAGCTGCGAGAGGGCCAACACATGATGATCAGGTCAAGGTCGGGGGGTGCCGGGGGCTCACTCGCAGCGTCCTCGTTCGCTACGACAATGCTTTGCGGCAGTCCTTGAATTCTTGTCGTTTCGCGCATCCCCGCCGCCCCGTTCAGAGAAGATGCCCGTGCGAGTCGCCGCGATCAAGGAAGCGTAGCAGCGTGCGGTGAAACGCAAAACGGGGCAGCCGCTGCCCGTGGAAAAAGGGATGCGGACAGGGGGAATGGAAGAATAGCTCCAGCTTTGTCGTCGCCAGGAGCCCCAGGAGAGCCCCCCCACAGGGCCGCGCAAAGGGCCCAAGAAGGTTGCGGGGGCTCTCTCGGGGCCCTCTTGGGGGTCGCTGCAGGCCCCCCCTAGGCCGCGCCATAGCTTCGGGGCTCAGGCTCCCGCGATTTCATACGATAGCCTGTTCCTACGATATCGTTGGGGCCTGGGCACCAACGATATCGGTGCCCCGAGGAATTCTTCGAAAATTCATAGAGGGGCCCGCGCGGGCCCGGATAGAGCCCCAAGAAAGCGCCCGTTCGGCATTAGCAAGCATCGCGCCAAATTCCGTCAAAAGGAGTTTGGCGCGATGCGCGGCGCGCCCCCCTTCGGAGCCCCCTCGGGCCGCTCTTGGGGCCCTCTCGGGCCCTCTGCGGCTTCTCTCGGCGCCCTCTCGGGCCTGTCTCGCAGCCTCCCCTGGGGCCTTCCAGAAGCTTCGGGGGGGCCCCGAGAGGGCCCCCCCCAGCAAAGACAGGATTCCTCAAACGTTCTACGCCCAGAGGGCTGTATTGAAGGGCAGTTGCAAGGTTTCGCAGGCCCAGCTGCAGGGAATTGCAACACATAGCAGGGTCTATCGCAGGGTATTGCATGGTATTGCAAGGCCTTCTTAAGGTTCTCGGCGAGGTTTTTGCAGGGGTCTCTGTATGGTCTTGGCATGTTGTTTGGCTGGGTGACTGCAGGGTTCTCTGCAAGGTCTCTGCACGGGGGCCTTGGAGTGGGTCGTCGTATGGGTTGGCGCTCTGGGGCGGGAGGCCTCGCGGGCGACCGTTCGTTCGCGCGGCCGCGCGGCTGCTCCGCGTGAGGCTGATTCGAGCCACGCAAATTGCGAAGACTCAGCCCTTGTCCGATCCCGGTTCTTGGCTCGACTTGCTCCCCGAGGGCCTCCGATCCTGGGGGCACTTTCTCCTGGGGGCACTTATTCTAGCAACTCCCGACTCCAGGAACATCTGCTTCGGGGGGGCGAGGGTCCACGCCTTGCCCCTTGCCGTCGTCGTCATGTTCGTGGGCGTCGTCGTCGTCGGTGTTTCTTGAAACTGTTCGTAGGTTTTTGGTTGAGATTCGATCGGGGTTCGAACTTAGACCAAGTTTTTCACAGCTTTCGGCCCCAAGGGGCCCGTTTTCGGGCCCCCTGGGAAGCCCCCGAAAGCCATCCCGAGGCCCCCGGGAAGCCCCGCAAGGCCATCCAGAGGCTCCCCAGAAGCCCCGTAAGGCACCCAAGAGGACCTCAGGAAACCCAAAGAGGTCCCCAAGAAGTTCCCAGGGAAACCCGAAAAGGCCACCCGAGACACCCCAAACCATTCATACTCCCAGGAGGCTTTCCCGGAACATGATTCATGAGGCTTCTGCCCCGCCCCGCCCCCCCCCCCCGAAAAAATGCATCCGAAAGGCCTCGCTCGGAAACGCCACTCCGGCATCGATGGTCCACATGATGATGACGATGATGCGAATGATTATGGAGATGACGATGCAGGTGATTCGGAGCATGATGATGATGATGCCGATGCTGACGATGTTTTTGGTGACGGTGATGATGACGACAACGATGATGAAGATGATGCTGGTGATGTTCGCTATGTTGCTCATGGTGATCCTGGTGATGATGGTGATGGTGAAGCTGAAAATGATGATGTTACGATTCGTGTTCTTATTGTTCTTATCCTTACCAGTATGAAAGTTAGGGGATGATTGTGTCGCTGATGGCATTACTGATCATGACGATGAATATCACCATGATGGCCACCATGTTTCTTATGATTATGCTGCTGATGATGATTGTCGCGTTGACATGTCACGAAGCATGATGAGGCCCGTCAGAAAGCTTCCCCGGACGGCGCAGGAGGACGGGGAGGAGGCAACCCAGGAGACGGCTTCGGGAGAGGGACCCAGAGGCCCCCAGGAAACCCCCGGAGGCCATCAACCAAGCGGGAAAGGGAGCCGTGGCGCAGCTGCATCCTGGGATGCACACAGTGCCCACGGACAACGTCTTCGGAGTCGACTAGAACCAAAGCTCGCGCGAAGCGCGCGCGTGGTTCTAGTGTGTGTCTGTGTGTGTGTGTTACCGAAGTCTGAGCCTCTTCATTGGTCAGAGAGAGAGAGAGAGAACGAGCGCAAGAGATGGTGCCATCGCGCGGACCCCGGCCACCGTCCACGCCCCTATGCCTCGGGCGCCGAACAGACATTTCCAATGGGTCGGAGGAAGGAGAGGCGACACCACAACCAAGGGGATCAACTCCAGCGAGGGGGTTCACGATGCTTTCCCGAGCTGGGAATGGGGATGTCTCGAGCGGGGAGGGGGGATGCACCAGGAGGACCCCGGCTAGCTCCTCACGCTGGTGGTGGTGGTGGTGGTGGTGGTGGTGGTGGTGGTGGTGGTGGTGGTGGTGGTGGTGGTGGTGGTGGTGGTGGTGGTGGTGGTGGTGGTGGTGTCGCGGTTCCTTGTTCCCGAATGGACCCTCCAGGATCTCGTTGCTGGGATCGCATGCTGGTACCCGGATATCCCCAGCGGACCTCGCGATCTCCGCAGCGCGAGCATCGGAGGAGGGCAGCTCGAGACAGCAGCGGCTCTCCCGCCCGGCCCAAACCCGCGCAAGATCGCTCCGTAGCTTAGATGGCTCAAGCCGTACACAGGGGTCGTTTGCATGCCCATCGGCAGCATATTGGAGTTTCGATGTTTCACGACCTCCATGGCATCGCTTGGGCTCTGCGGGCCTGGCAGACTTGACGACACAGAGTCTGCACTATCAGTGGAGAAGAATATCCGCGCCGGTGCAAGGGGACCAACTGAGCTTCCAGGTGTCGCCACCGTGGAAGCAAGTGCTCAAGCTGGTGCTGCATCAGATGCTGGGTCGGGATCTTCGGGTATCAGTTCAAACACAACTGCTCTCGCAGCCCTGCGACTGGCTTTGGCAGCCCTGCTGCCAACGAACATTATTGCAAACGTGTGGTCATGCGCAGGGAGTCACACAAGCAATACCGCGGTCTGTGAAGAAATTCCAGATTCTGAAGTTCTGGCATCCGTGGCAAGATTACCCAGGCCAGAGGTTCTCAGGGTATCCACGCCAGATGGGGGAGAGGAAATCCCTGAAATGTACTTGTGCGACTCACCCAGATTAAATCCCGTCCAGCTGCAGCAAGATATTGGTCAGGCGTACACTGTGCGGATTCTTTGATGAAGACTCGGGCAGAGGGCCCATTCCATTTGTCCCGTCCCCTCGTCTAATACCATCTTCTCCCTCCCTTCCCCCTCCTCGTCATCATCCTGCTAGCGATCTCTGCGGATCGCTGCCCGCCCAGCGGTGCTCTGGTTGACATCCTGAAGGCTCCCCGACGAATGTGCCGTGCCACTCTGTCGGCAGCGCATGCGCCGCCATTTTGCGGCGGATGGGGGCTTGCGGGATGGGGGGGCGCGGGGGCAGTGGGAGTCGGGTCGAGCCCGTGGGGGGCCCCACCCTGGCCTTCGGGCTCTCCCCTGCACCGCCTTAAGCCCCCCCCCCCCCTGGAGCCCCCGCCCCGCCCCCTGGGGCACGCGCCCTGCGTCGCGCCCTGGCAGGGTGCGGCCCCGATCTGGGAAGGCCATCGCAGCCCTCGCAGCCCGCGCCTTGATGAAACGGTCTGACGCTGAACGGCTCTGATGCCGGCGGGCGCTTTGCGCGACACGAAATCGAATACCGTTGAAGCAGGTCACGTTGAAGACAGGACTTCAGGGACTCTTCATGCAGTTCCGTTTAATGCGCTGAGAACTTTTTATCCGCCAAAGGTGCCTTCCTTCACCGCGCCCTGTCACATGTGCGTGTCAGACGCACCTTGCCGACTTTCACATAATTCTTCACGCTTCGCGTATCCCCACCAGCCCATTCAGAAACCCTGGCCTTCAGAGCTGACGGGGAAAGGGACGAAGAGACACACCTAGGGAAACAAAGCGAGCAAGGGGGTGGCCTTGGAAGCCCTCTTCGGGCCATCCCTGGGTGCCGCGTGGGGGCGAGGGGAGAGGAGGAGGAGGAGGAGGAGGAGGAAGAGGAGAAGGAGGAGGAGGAGGAGTACGAGGAGGATGAGGACGCGGATGAGGAGGAGGAGGAGGAGGAGGAGGAGGAGGACGAGGACTAGGATGAGGACGACGCGGACGAGGACTCATGGAACCATCTAGAGGTATTGTTGCGGCTGCTGCTGCTGCCGGTGCTCTCTGGGAGTTTGGGGGGCCCTCTTGGAATCTTCTTGGTAACCCTGGAAGGCTTCTTGGGATCATCTTGGAGGCCATCGATTACAGGATGGGGGGGGCCCAACTCAGCTCCTCTTGGGGCTCTCTTGGGGCTCTCTTGGGAGCCCTGGAGCGCCTCTTGGGGCAATCTTCGAGGCTATCGAGCAAAGGAGGGAGGGTCCCGCTCGAGGTCCTCCCCTCGGAGGCCACGATCCTCGTGTCGGGTGTCAAAAATTGGCCCTCCCAGGGGCCGATAACGGCCCTCCAACGACCCTCGAACCCCCCCCAAAAAAGTCCAGGGGAGGTAGGGGGAGGGGTAAATCCCTCCCCAAAGGGGAAGAGGGGTTTTTGGAAGAGGAAAGAAATAATTTCGTTTGACCACCTTCGCCCAGAGGGCTGGTGGGACTAGTACTATCCAGCTGCCTCCGGTAATTCTGCCGCCGTGCCAGCGCAGCATCCGGGATGCCAACTCAACTACTCGAGAAGGCGAAGGGGGCCCCGCTCGGGGCTTCTTGGGGCAGCAGGCTCGAATTTTTGGTTCCTATTCCCACTCTCGGGCCCTTTGGGGGGGCCGTCTTGGAGCCCTCTTGGGCAGTCTTGGGCGCCTCTTGAGCCGTCTTGGAGCCCTCTCGTGCCGTCTTGGAGCTCTCTTTGGGGCCTCTTAAGCCGTCTCGGGGGATTCCTGTCTAAAGGCCTCTTGGGCCGTCTTGGAGCTTCGGAAGTTCGAAAAGGCGAGAACCCAAAACACACTGAAAACGCGATCGACAATCAAAGGTTTTGCCTCTCGGGGCCCTTTTGGGTGCCTCTTGGGGGCCTCTTGTGGCCCTCTTGGGGCCCCCTGAGCCCTCTTGGGGCGGAAGGCTCGAATTGTCAGTTCGTATTCAGCCTCGAGGGTCGTCTTGGGTCCGTCTTGGGGCCCATTTGGGCATTTTGGGCGCCTCTGGGACCGTCTTGGAGCCTCTTGGGGGCCTCTTGGGTCGTCTTGGGGCAGTCCTGGTGGCCTCTTGGGTCGTCTTGGGACGCGGGAAGCTCGAAAAGGCGAGAACCCGAAACATGTTGAACAATTCGTGAAACATGTTTTTTCGCCTCTCGGGGCCCTCTTGCAGAGGCTCTTGGGGCTCTCTTGAGACGCCTCGGCGGCTTGAAGCGATCTTGGGCCTTCTTGAGGCCAAAGTTGCCTGTCTAGGAGCGATATTGGGCCGCCTTGGAGGCATCTCTGCGAGGGACTGTGGCCCCTGGGGAAGAGGGACGGGGTGATGCACGCAGGTGGGCGCTTCCCGAGGGAAGGGGCAGCCCTCAGAAAATCACAGAAACCCTACCAGGCAGCACTTGGTATTCTGGCCCGCCCCAGCGTGCCATGGGGGCACGGTGGCGGATCGTAATTTTCTCTTTCGGCGTGCCTGCCCCGAACAAGGCGCGCAAGAGCCAGCAATCCCTGGCGCGCCCTTTGCAGTCCCCCGCTTTTTCTCAGCTTGTCTGAGTCTGGAACTTCCAGCTTGGGCATTCGATTCGTGCCCATCCCTTGCTTGGGCCCCACCCTGCAGCGCCCTCGCAGTGTCCCACGCAGGTCGCAGTGGCAGTCGTTAGACAGTGCGTGCCAGCGGGCATTCACATCGAAACAGAAAAAAACAGCACAAGCAAAAGCTTGCAGCGCTGCGCGCGGATTTCTTGGATTTGCGCCCGGTCGCCCTGGCGGTGCCTCCGGGTGGGGAGGAGGGGCCAAAGCAGATCCAGGAAATCTGCGCGGATCTCGGAAAGTTTATGTTCATGCTGTTGTTTCTGTTCCTCTAAGGTTTGCCTCCTCACGGGTTCGCCTGTTTTGTTCCTGCGTTCTCCGCTATGTTACTGATTTTCAGCGCAGACTTCTCAAAATGGGCAGGAGCTGCCGTCGGTCTTCGTCCCCCCCCTCTTTCCGTACCCAGTTCGATCGTCAGAGTGGGGGGCGAACGTCCTCGGTGAATCAAGAAATCCGCTTTACATCGCCCCCCAGACCCCTCTCTGGATCCATCCTGGCACGTGTTTCACAGTGGATCCACCGTGGCGTCGAGAAGCCTCAAGGAGGAGGAGGAGGACGACGACGAGGAGGAGGAGGAGGAGGAGGAGGAGGACGAGGAGGAGAGGGAAGGGGAGGAGGAGGAGGAGGAGGAGGAGGAGGAGGAGGAGGAGGAGGAGGAGGAGGAGGAGGAGGAGGAGGAGGAGGAGGAGGACGAGAAGGAGAGGAGGGGAGGAGGAGGAGGAGGAGGAGGAGGAGGAGGAGGAGAAGGAGGAGACCGAAGAACGAAGAGGCCGAGAAGGCCGCCTCAGGAGGGCCTTGCTGGAGGGGTTCTTGGAGGTCCGTGGGCCGTCTTGGAGGCCTCTTGGGGGCGTCGTTGGCCTTCGTGAGGCCAGCTTGGACCGTCTTGGTGGCTTCCTGGGCAAACTTGGATGAACAGTGGGAAACCGACCCCAGCCCCCACAACTATGGATCTTATATGTCAGCATGTTGCAAACTTGCGGCGAACGCGCGTAAGTGTAGGCGCCTTGTCGGCGAGGCCATTGCCAGCTGCAGCAGGGGGGGGCCCGCGCGCGCGGCGACGTGCTGAGCCCACTCGACGCAGCCGCGCCCGCGCCGGCATTCCCATGGCCGCGCGTGCCACGGCCGCGGCATGCAGTTTGAGGCGACGGCGGCGCTGTCCCTCGCACGGCAGCGCCGCTGGCTCAGCCGCTGGCCCCCGCCCCCGCCCCCGTCGCCCCCTCGTAACCCGCCGACGGTGGAAAAGTTTAGATCGGGAGCGTTTCTCTTGAGGCAACTGTTCAGGAAAAAAACTTCTTGGTCGCTTATATAGGAAAGAGCGTGTTCTAAAGCTGCTGGCGGAAAACCAAGGTGGGGGTCAATGGGGGTTCCCAACCCGGCCCCCCCCCTCGAAAACCGAGGGGGGGGTCACTACCGGTTCGAACCCCCCCATCACCCCCCCCGTCCATCATGAAAAGCGGGGGGGGTCACTACCGGTTCGAACCCCCCCCCCTCATCGCCGCCCCTCGCCGCCGGCGAAGGATTCCCGCTCCTCGGGACAGTGGGACAGCGGCGGGGGGACACTGGGACAGTGGTGAGGGCGGCGGTGTGGGGACAGCGGTGTGGGGACAGCGGCGGGGACAGTGGGACACTGGCGGGGGCGGTGGTGGTGGGGACAGTGGCGAGGGGACAGCAGAACAGATCAGTGGCGGGGACAGAAAGGACAGTGGGATAGTGGTGGGGACGGTAGCGGTGGGGACAGCGGTGAAGGCGGTAGCGAGGACGGTGGTGGGACAGTGGTGCAGTGGGGAGAGTGGTGAGGACAGTGGGGACAATGGAACAGTTGCGGGGACAGTGGGGGCACTTCTGACCGGTAGTGACCCCCCTACCCCCGGTTTTCTGGAGGGGGGGGTTCGAACCGGTAGTGGCCCCTCCCCGTTTTCTGGAGGGGAGGGGAGGGGTCGAACTGGTAGTGACCCCCCCACGGTTTTCTGGAGAGGGGGGGGGGGGTTCGAACCGGTAGTGACCCCCCCCGGTTTCCGGAGGGGGGGACGGGGGAGAGGGTTGGGGGGGGGGGTTGCCGGGCCGGGTGAAGGGAGGAAGGGGGGGGTCCAGCAGAGGAGGTTTTCGAGGGCAGGGGGGGGGGGGGGGGGGGGCAGGTTCCGGAAGAAGAGGGGAGATTTTCCAAAGTAGAGCGGCGGTGGTCACGCCCTTTTATATATATATATATATATATATATATATATATATATATATATACATATATATATATATATATATATATATATATATATATCCTTGAGATTCTCATGGGTTTTATCTCGTCCCCCCTCCGTCCTCGAAACGATCTCCTCTAAACCGCCTCTCCGTAGCCGCCTCGGCTTAAGGGTGCGGGGGTCCCCAGAATGACCCCCTCCGAGGAGCCCGCGCCCGACTGAGCTCCCCCCTCGGCGCCTGGGGGAGCTCGTCAGCCCGCGCCGCCGCGGCGGCGGCACGGCCGTGGCGATGTTCGGCGCCGCGGGGGCTGGCGCGGGCGCCCCGCCTGGCCCGCCTGGGTTGGGCCCTGGCGGGGGGCTCCTCGGCGTTGGCGGCGGCGGAGCGCTGGGCGGCTTTCTGGGGCTGCCGCCTGGCGTCGGCGCCCTGCTCCCGCCGCCGCCTGCCGGAGTGGCCGCTGGAGCTGCCGCGGCCGCGGGCGGAGCCGCCGCAGGCCCCGCAGCACCAGGAGGCGGAGGCAAGGCGGCGGCGAAGCCCGGGATGGGCGGCAAGGGCGGCATGGGCGGCATGGGCGGCCCAATGGGCGGCATGGGCAAGCCGCCTGCCGCCCCGCCGCCCGCTGCAGGACGCGGCAGAGGTGCCGGCGCTGGAGCAGGAGCGCCAGCGGCCATGGGGGGCCCCGTGGTGCCGGGCCTGATCCCAGGGATCCCCGGGGTGGGAGCCCTCGTGGGGCCACCCGCTCACGCTGGGGGTGGAGCCGGCCTCGCCGTGGCAGGGCAGGCCGCCCACGCGGTGCCAGCCGCCGCCGCGCCTGTGCCCTTGGGCTGGCAGGCGGTCATGCCCGTGGCGGGCGGGGCGCTGCCGCAGTTCGGAGCGGCGTTCGCCCAGCCGGCGGTGGCGGGGGTCGCGGCGGTGGCGCAGCAGGTTGGGCCGTGGGTATACGTGCCCATGGCGCCCCAGGCGGTGACCCACGGCCTCCTGGGGCTGAGTGCCGGTTGCCGCGTCGAGCTGGTGATGTACGACGCTGCCTGCCAGCCGAGCGGGACGACGACGATGACAGTGACAGGGCTCTACCCACCTGACGCGGCAGGGGAGTTCGTGGAGTGCACAGTGGAGAGCAGCAGCGACCCTCTCTACCTGCCGATCCTGCAGGGCATCTTCGCGATGGGAAGCAGCGTGGTGCACCTCTGCACCCAGGGCGTGGCGACATGCTGTCGCACGACCTCTTGGCCAGGGCGCAACGTGGTGCACTCGGACACGCTGCGCGTGCTGGGGGCGGCCGGGCCTGGAGGCGGAGCCGCTGATGGCGCTGGAGCTGCCCCGCCTGGCGCCCTCCCTGCAGGAGCTGCGCCGCCCGCCGCTGACGCAGGCCCAGTGGTGCCGGGTAAGAACGCAGGTGGAGCTCCCAAGGGCTCAGGCGGTGCCGACGGTGACGACGTCGATGGCAAGACGGCCGAGGAGATGAGGAAGATCGTGAATAGGCTGAAGGAGAAGCTTCAGAGGAAGCGCTCGATGGGCGAGGCGCTGGCCGAGCGCGCGGAGGCTGCGCTGGAGGGCCGCCGCAGCCGCAAGAAGCAGAAGAACAGGGACAAGGATAGTTCTGACAGTGCAAGTTTTGACGAGGCCCCGACCGCTGGTTCCGGCCGCCGAGTGCAGAAGCTGGCCCGCTCCGACCCTGGGGCGCTCATGGCTGCGGGTTTGAAGCAGATCCGTGAATACTTGGCGCAGCGGGGCGGGGCCGACAACGATGATGAGCTGGATAAGATGGCGTCCAACGTGGTGCAGTACATCACGAGCGTGTGGCATGGCATGCACCCTCAGAGCGAGATGGGCGTGCGGAATGTGCGCGAGATGAGGATGGTCGGGGAGTGCCTGGACGCCCTCACGAGGGGCGATCTACCACAGCTGGGCGACATGCTGATGCAGAGGCTGAAGGCCATCGAGCAGGCCACCAAGGACGGGCACTGGAAGGTGGCCGAGCACCTCGAGCTGGTCGACTCCACCGACATCGGGCTGGCCAGCAGCGCCGAGGTGTCGGCGGCCGTGGCGACCTACTCGGAGGGCGCGAAGCTGAAGGAGCGCTTCACTCGGGCGGGCGCGAGGAGGCCCCCCTAGGGACTCGGCGAGGGAGAGGGTGGGCGCACCAGGACGCCCTCTCCCGCACCGCCGCCCCCACAGATATCGAGTCCTGGAGCACAGGGGGAGAAGGATGCGCCGACGCCCGGATCGAGGAAGGACCGGTGGAGGGCGAAGCTCTGGCGTGGACGCGGCCGAGGGCGAGGTCGCGGTCGCGGGGACGCTGTCGAGGCAGTGAGGAGAGCGTCGCCGAGCCCGGCAGCCGGGACAGGCGCTGGCGAGAGATCTGGGAGCCCGAGGAGCCCGTCGTCCCACTGGCGGCCAGCACCTGGTTCGATCAGCCCTGGAGTGGATCGCAAGCCGGCCCTTCGGAGACCCTCGAGCCCTACTCGTCGCGTGAGGTTCGAGGACGACGTGACCACGGAGGCGAAGGCAGGCAACAAGGGCAAGCCGAAGGGCGACAAAGGACAGCGCCGCGGGACGCCACCTTGGCGCTCGTGGAACCCGAAGGGCAAGGGCGGCACGAAGGGACAGGCCCGTGGCAAGGGCAAGGACAAGGGCCAGGGCAAGAGGCCCAACAAGAATCGGAAGTAGAATGCATGAGCTTCGAGGGCGCTCGAGAGGCGTGTGACTGCACGTCCGACGGCAGCTGGGAGTCCGAGATCACCTTCTCCTCGTACCTTGAGGATGAGTGCAACGGCGCCGCTCATGGCGCAGTCTCGGACGAGCCGTCCACGCGAATTCACGACTATCCCTACTTGAACCAGACGCGTGCCGCCAGTGAGCTGGGCAGTCTCTGTGGAGCTCCAGTTCGTGTTGTTGGACGCCGTCTAGCTGATCTCAGTACTTCTTCGCCCGCGTCGAGCGGGGCACTTGGCAATTTTGATGCGAAATCGCACGATGATATCCTCTCACCACTGACCGCAGGGAACGGACGGCGCGACCTGCTGCCGTTGCCCTGCGTCGATCTGACGATCGAGGAGTTGAGCATGAACGGCGTCGTGTTCGGCGAATCGAAGCCAGTCGATCCCTCCTTCGAGGACGACCTGAACGGCTGGCTGAAGCTCACCGTCCTGAGCCTGAACTTCCAGTACGCGCTAGGGGGCAAGCACCCGGGTCTCAAGATGGCCCCCTGGAAGGTGAGGCACGGGCCCGCCAGCGCGGTGCAGCTGAAGGCCCTGAGGTTGCTGGCCAGGAGTGTGGGCACGTTTTTGTGCCAGTACGAGGGCTCCGTGGCGAACCTCGACTGGACCCAGGAGCTGAAGTCGTCGGCAGTGAGCTACACGGGCATGGAGGTGTACCCAGCCGAGCAGCTGGACCGCGAGCGCCTCTTGCTCGCCCTGCCGCCGAAGGAGGCTTGCGGCTCGGTGCTGGCGACCGAGGTGAGCGAAGGATGGATAAGGAGCGCGCTGGAGCACCCGGAGTGGGTGATGAAGAGCCCCGCGGAGCTGGGCGAGATGCCCAAGACCCCGCGCGTCTGGGCCGAGGACGACGAGTGGGAGCTCATCGCGGCCGAGCTCGTGAACAGGGGCATCCTCGTCCCGATCGAGGCCGACGAGATCGTGAAGGTCAAGGGCCGTCGCGTGCTGGGCGGCCTCTTTGGTGTACGAAAGTCGGGACACGCCAAAGGCTCGGGGCCGCAGCGGCTGGTGATGAACATTATCCCGAGCAACTGGATGCAGGAGACGGTCCAGGGGGACATGGGTCTCCTCCCGACGACAGACAAGTGGAAGAGCATCATCTTGAGGAGCGGCGAGGTGATGATGAGCTCGTCGGAGGACCTCAAGTGCTGCTTCTACGTGTACCGGTTGCCCGCGGCGTGGCACAAGTACATGGCGCTCTCCAAGAAGGTGAGCAGGTCCTGCATCGGTCTCGACGGGACCGGCGAGGTGCACGTGGCCGCGGCCGCGATCCCGATGGGCTGGGTGTCGGCGACAGGCATCATCCAGCACATCCACCGGCGGCTGCTTCGTGAGTGGCTGGAGGGAGTGCCTCCGCTGCCCGAGGATCGTGAATTGCGGCGTGACCTTCCTCTACCTCCACATCGCGAGAGGGGCTCGGTGGTCTCTCAGGGCGAGGCGAGGCCGCCGGTGCGAGGCGAGCTGGGCCGATCCTACAGCGACGAGCGCCCACAGGTGTACATCGGTCGCACAGGGCAGCGGTACGGCTTCTCCCCCTCCAAGTGGGCGAACCCCTTCAAGGTGACGAAGATGATGCCGAGGAGCGAGGCCATCGCGAACTACGAGAGTCACCTGCGCGACTCGCCCGATCTGCTGGCCTGCTTGCCCGAGCTCTCGGGCTGTCGCCTCCTGTGCCACTGCAGGCGAGGGCAGCGCTGCCACGGGGACGTGCTGGTCAAGGTGTGGTCGGAGACGGTGCCGAAGGCGACGAGCGGAGTAGACACGCTCATGGCGGAGGGTGCTGGTACGGCTTGCTGGGTAGTGTGGCAGGTGTACATCGACAACCTTGACGTGCTGGAGGTTACCGACGAGGTCTCCGCGGCGGCGCTGAAGGCACAGGGCCCCCCCGAGGTGGTGCAGCTGGCTTGCGAGAGGTGCGCGCAGCGGGGCGTGCCCAGGAGCGAGGATAAGGCAGTGTGCCGCGAGCCTGTCAGTCAGGCCTTGGGCGAGCTCATTGACGGCACGAGGGGCGTGATCAGCCCGCCCCTGGAGTTCGTGCACCGCCTGCTGGGCCTCACCTTCGCCACGCTAGAGCGGAGTGTGCTGACTCAGACTTGGCTGCAGGTGGTGGCGGGCCGCTGGGTGCGAGCGATGATGTTCAGGCGCGAGACGATGTCCGTGTTCGACGACCTGTGGCGTGCCGTGGTGCGCTGGAGAGGCGAGCGCAGGTTGCCCGCTCCCGTTCAGAGGGAGCTGCTGCTGGCCGTGGGGCTCCTGCCGCTCATGAGGTGCGACCTCAGGACGCCCGTGAGCGGGCTCGTCACCGTGTCCGACGCCAGCATGCGCAAGGGGGCGGTGTGCCGGGCTGTGCGCCTGCTCCCACACGGCGTTGAGGCAGCCAAGGCTTCTCGCAGGCGCCAGGTGGGGCGGCTGCAGGACGAGGGCGTGCTGCTGTCGCTCTTCGACGGGATCGGAGGTGGAAGGCGGGCCCTCGACATGCTGGGGCTGAGCGTGGCCGTGTATGCCGCGTCGGAGACGGACCCAGAGGCCTGCCGCGTGGTGAAGTACGCGTGGCCGGACGTGGTGGAGCTGGGCGACGTCACAAAGCTGAGCGCGCAGGACATCGCCAAGATCCGGGACAGGGCCCCGCACGTGCGCTGGGTTCTCCTGTTTGCTGGAGCCCCCTGCGTGGACCTCACCAGGCTGAGCGTCGACAGGCAAGGGCTGTCAGGAGCGAGGTCGGGCCTCTTCTACGAGATCAAGCGGGTGAAGTCGCTGGTGAAGGAGGTGTTCTCCGTGGAGGTCGAGGTCTTCGACTTGATCGAGAATGTGTCCTCCATGACGGCCGAGGATCGCGACACGATGTCAGAGCACATGGGGCTGACCCCGGTGATGATCGACGCCGCCGACATCTCACACGTTCGCCGAGAGAGGCTCTACTGGTGTGACACCGACCTCATGACGCCGTGGCAGGGCGAAGTCAGTGTGAAGAGCGAGGTGGTGAAGGTGACGATCCCTGGAGGTCCAGGCCCGCTGGGCCGCTGGCTGCGCCCTGGGCGAGAGTGGTCAGGAGCCGAGGTTCCTGAGCAGCGGCTGCCCACCTTCGCGAGGTGCATCCCGCGCGGGCGTGCCGGCGACAAGCCGAAAGGCCTGCACCAGTGCAGCGAGGCCGAGCTGGAGCGTTGGCGGAGGCACGACTTCTGCTACGCGCCGTACCAGTTTCGAGATCCTCACTGTCTTCGATGGCAAGGAGGTGCGCTGGAGCCTGCCGACTCCTTTGAGAGAGAGATGTTGATGGACTTTCCACCTGGGCACACGGCGACAGCGCGGGCCACAAGATTCCGCAAGCTGGCTGAGCTCGAGGTGGTACGATGCGCCCTGCTGGGCAACTCGTTCCAGTGCGGCGTGGTGGCCTGGACAGTGGCGCACTGGGCTCACCGACACGGCTACCTGGACACGGTCCCCACGATAGCGGAGGCGCGCGCCGTCGGAGGCGCCTTCGACGCTGCCGAGGGCCTGGTGCAGGTGGCCAAGGAGGGCGACGACAGCGGGGTCGTGATCAGGGACCGTGGCCTCGAAGAGGCCGAGGCGCAGGCGGACCCAAGCATTCAGATCGTGGAGGAGCTGATCCGGCGAGCTGAGGTGAGGGGCTCGGACGTGCGCCTCGACACGCTGGAGGTCATGCGCCCTGACTTGTGGCCACGCCGCCCGATCAGCGTGAGCCGCTGGACGTGGAAGACAGTGCTGGTCTGGAAGTGGAGGTGGAAGAGCCACATCACGGCGCTGGAGGTGCTGAGCACGCCGGCAGGCCTTCGCTGGCGCTTCAGAGTGGGCCATCACCTTGGCACGAGGTTCGCTCATCTGATGGATTCGCAGGTTGGACTTGGTGTGATATCGCGGGGGCGCTCTTCCTCGCATCTGCTCAACGCAGCCGTCAAGAGGATCTCAGCTCTGGTCCTGGCGGCGTCGGCAAGACCGATTTACGGGTACACCGAGACGGGCAAGAACCCAGCCGACGACCCTTCGCGGGAAGGCGGCCCGTCAGGTGACAGCAATGCCGAGGAAGCGTCGCATTGATTATGAGATAGACTTGGTGTCCCGCATTCGGGTACGACGCGCGATTGGCAGATTATCACACACACTAGTTCAACCTCGTACGTTTCGCAGATATGGTCAGATGGTGCAAAGCTTTGTCTCTTGGATTCGTGCCCATGGTATCGACGTGGCCACTGACCTGGAGCAGCTCGATTTTCAGTTATGTGAATGGATAGAAACGCTATGGGCGCATGGGAGGCCTGCTGGAGATGCTGGGGCCACTTTGTCTGGCGTACAGTTCTTCTTGCGACGCAAAAGAGTGCTTCACAGTGCGTGGAGCTTGCTGAAGGCTTGGCAACAGACTGAGATGCCACAAAGAGCACCACCCATGCCAGAGTATGTGCTGATGTCACTTGCCACGGTGGCTCGGTCCTGGAGTCGAAACGACGTGGCGGTGCTTCTTGTGATTGGCTACTCTGTGTTTTTGCGAACAATGGAGCTTCTTACTCTTCGTAAGTGGCAGCTGCAGTTCAGCAACGACGGCCTCAGCCTTGTCATAGCCCTGCCGGTGACCAAGGCAGGCAAGAGACGGCACTGCGAGGAGTCGGTCACGCTCCACGACGCTAGGATTGTTCACTTCGTCAGAGTGCTCACTCAGCATTTGCCGCCTGAGAGCTCTTTGCTGCAAGGCACCGTGCCCGAATTTCGCGATGTGTTCAGAGCTCTCTTGAGGTCGTTGAACCTGGAGCGGCACGGATATCAAATATATTCTTTACGCCGCGGAGGTGCCACCACTCACTATAGAAGATTCGAGAACATGGGCTTGACTTTGATAGTTGGGAGATGGCAAGATACCGCTGTGGCCAGACTGTACATCAGTGACGGTGTGCAAACTTTGCTTCAGAACGATTTCTTGCCTGCAGAATTGGAGCGATTTCGTGTACTGGCGAGTGCTCTTAACTTCGATGTGGGATGAGAGAGTGAAAAGAGGGAGCAAAATATCTGAGCAGCTTCGCTGTCAGCATTCTCCGGACCCTCCCCACCCGTCCCTGGGAAATAATGGCGGTAAACCAGAATGGGGTGCATGGAAAGGGGTCCCGGGGGGGGTTCGGACACGCGTCGCGCGCTGCCGCCCTCACCCGAGGGGGTTCGGACTCGCGTCGCGCTGCCGCTCCCGGTTAACTCCGAGGGTTCGGACTCGCGTCGCGCTGCCGCCCCTGGCCAGGCTTCGGAGTCCCCAGAGGACATGGGGGGGGGTCTCCGCTGGCAGCCCCCCTGTAGCACAAAACCCCTGGTGAGAGGAGTAAAAAGGAGATGGACGAGGAAAGGGGACACAGAGATAAATATCCTTGAGATTCTCATGGGTTTTATCTCGTCCCCCCTCCGTCCTCGAAAAGATCTCCTCTAAACCGCCTCTCCGTAGCCGCCTCGGCCCCGCCCTGAAACCCTGCCCGAGCCGAGTTGGCTAAAAGATGTGCCGAATTCGAGCCATCTGAGGATGCGCTGAAGCCGTCCCAGCAGGAGTTGGAGGGAAAGGGGTCCCGGGGGGGGTTCGGACACGCGTCGCGCGCTGCCGCCCTCACCCGAGGGGGTTCGGACTCGCGTCGCGCTGCCGCTCCCGGTTAACTCCGAGGGTTCGGACTCGCGTCGCGCTGCCGCCCCTGGCCAGGCTTCGGAGTCCCCAGAGGACATGGGGGGGGGTCTCCGCTGGCAGCCCCCCTGTAGCACAAAACCCCTGGTGAGAGGAGTAAAAAGGAGAGGGACGAGGAAAGGGGACACAGAGAGATATATATATATATATATATATATATATATATATATATATATATATATCAAAATTTTGTTTATGTAAATTTCTCGGGGTTCTCCTGCGCGTGACTTTTCGCTTCGATCCACTTTATATAGAGTTTACATGGATTGTTGTTCGCGTGGTGTTTTTTTTCTTGGGGTTGGACCTGAGTTGTTCGATGCGCGCCCGTGCGGGGCGGGCCCCGCGCGCCGTCCCGGGCTTTTGCCGGCGCCGCCAGAGCCGACGCGCCCCCTGGTTTTTGCCCTGGCACGAGCGCGCGAACATCCACAATGACTTTAGGCATTGACAGCGCGCCAGCACAAGGCAACGCCAAGTTCATCAAACGCCCACGAGCATAGCAGCACCGCGCCGTTCGCATTGAATTGCGCGGCGCTGTCGTTGGCTGACCGTTGAGGCGTTTCCACTTGCAGTTCACGCGTCGCTTGACGGTCCCATTAATCTAAAGTTCTTCGTGTGGGGGGCGAGAGTATTTCTGTCATACGCTCATTTAAGGCATCTTGTACCCTCTTGGGCCATCTGGGAGGTTATCTTGGACCATATTGGGCGAACTTGAAGGCCATCTTGGGCCGTCTTGGCTATCTTGGAGGCGATTGGGCAATTTGTGCAGCGGATTGTGCGGCCTTTTTGGGTGGCTGGCGCGCAGGGGGACCTTTCAGAAAAAAACAAAACCAAGCCGCAGGGTTCAGCGCACAAGTACCCCTGTGGCAAGACCACAGGGCGGATCAAATAGCCTTCGGCCCATCCCGCCACCGTGCCTGGGTTGTGGGTATGTCGCCTATTGGGTGTTCGTTGAGATCTCGTGGGAGGCCTTTTGGGGGACTATTGGAAGCAGTTGGGAGGCCTCTTTGGGGATAGCAAACACAAATCGCTTGAGCAACTTATTTGCCGTGTCAAAGTTGTTGGCGGCCTTCTCGATGGCTACGATCGACGATCGGTCGGGGTGGGCTTCACCTCCGCTAAGCAGGGCAAAACCTCCGCCGCGTGCCGGCCACTCGACGCCTGCGAAAACGCCAACACGCGTCGTAGACTCGCAACGCCCAACGCACAGCCCGCGACGTGCCAGCATATGACTCCAAGTCCAACGGTCGCAAGCACACTCACTGTGTAGAAGCCCTGCTTTTCCTTATCCTTAATATTCGTATTCGTTTTATTTTTTGTGTTTCCTTTTCGCTTCTGTTGGCTTGCCTTACTTTACTCCTCTTCTATATACCTATATCCGTATAGAGAGAGAGATGAACAAACAAGTAACAAGTAAGAGATAGCACGAGATACAGGATATGAATAAACAGCCCCACCCAAGCCTGGGCCGGCCGACCCCACAACCATCGGCGGAAACCCGCTGATACCCCCGCCACGTTTCGCTCCCAAAGGCGGCCCAGAGAGGCCAAGAGGGTGCCAAAACGAGCCAAGAGGGTTCCAAGAGGCCCCCCGAGCTGCCCAAAACAGCCCAGGAGGACTCCTAGAGCATTCCCAAGAGGGACCCAAGAGGCCCAAACCATAAAATTCCGATGGGAAGACGCACATGTTTTGCATGTGCGACTTTTCGGCTCCCGCGGCTTTCAAGACGGTCCAAGAGGCTCCCAAGGTCCCAAGGTTCCCCCCAGACAGCCCAAGACGTTCCCAAGAGGCCCCCGAGCCAGCCCAAGAGGGCGCCAAAACGGACCAAGGGCCGCCTGAGACGGTCAAGTTGGCCCCAAGACGGCGCCCAAGACGGCCCAAGAAGGCCCCGAGTCGCCCAAGATGGCCCAAGATGGCCCCAAGACGGTCCAAGAAGGCTCCGAGGCGTCCCAAGAGGCCTCCAAGACCATTCCCAGGAGGGCCCCAAGAAGCCACAATCGTTGAATTCCTATGGAGAAGCGTACATTTTTATATCATGCGATTGTACGGCCTTCACGGCTTTGAAGACGGCCCAAGAGGCTCCCAAGATTTGCCCGAGAGAGCCTAAGACACTCCCAAGAGGCCCTCAAGACAGCCAAGGGCTGCCCAAGACGGCCCAAGTTAGCCCCAAAACGGGCCCCAAGAAGGCCCCGAGTCGCCCAGGACGGCCCAAGATGGCCCCAAGAAAGTCCAAGAAGGCTTCGAGACGTCCCAAGAGGCCTCCATAGCACTCCCAAGAGGATCCCAACAGACCAAATTCGCTACATTCCTGTAAGCGAAACGTGCAATTTTAGCGTATACGATTTGGGGGCCTTCACGGCTGTCCAAGAGGCCCCCAAGCTTTCCCCAATCGAACCGGAGACGCTCTCAAGAGGCCCCCAAGATAGCCCAAGAGGGCGCCAAGGCGGCCCAAGGGCCGACTAAGACGGTTCCAGGAGGGGTCCAAGAGGGGAATTCCGACTCGAAAGTTGCAGCCTTCCGCCCAAAGAAGCTCCCAGGAGATATACGACTACTACGACTTCTTGGCCCATGATTAGGTTGCTGTGGGATTGCCTCAGAAGGTCTTGGAAGCCACTTCGGCCGTTGGCGTAGTTCTTGGTTGCCCCAGAGGGATTGGTCACAAAATATAGGTCTTCAAAGTTCGACCGCGCGCGCGAAGCGCGCTAGTGGTTCTAGTATATGTATATATGTGTATATATATATATATATACATACACGTTCGATTTTGAAATCGCTACGAAACCTGCGGTTTCTGAAGGATTTCGGGATGCGCGCGCAACGACGCGCGCGTGTGCACCTTGACCAGTGTTTCGCACATGATTGTTGGAAACTGACGATGTGTGATAAACCAGTGCGCGCATAGAATTTTCTGCAAAGGATGAAGGGGGGAAGGGCGAACTCCGCTTGGGCTGGGATGATTTGTATTCATATCTTAGGATGAACGATGGGGCAGGATCACATGTGAAATATTATACGAAAAGGTGGATCGGTAACCTGGGAGGGGGGGGCGTAGATCCGAATACTCTCCTGGAACGGAGAATCTATGCTGTGCAATCTAGGATGCGACGGGGCTGCGACGGCGACGACGGAGCCGCCAGACCGGCACGACGAGGCGGCGACGGGTCGGCGACGGCGGCTACATAACCGCCAGACAAACAGCCAAGCCTAGACGGCGGGCGGCTACATGTATCTGTAATATGTGTATATATATACTCCATAGCCCATGCAGTTGCGGATGAAGTGGATCGCGGGTGGGTCGCGACTGGGTTGCGGGTAGGTCGCTGGCGGGTCGCGGGTGGGTCGCAGATGAGTAGAAGGTATGTCGCGGGCTGGTCGCGGGTGGGTCGCCGGCGACGACAACAACAACGAACAACAACAGCAGCAACACCAACAGCAGCAATTGTAACATTGTTCGCTCTTATTTGCCCGCGTTCCATTCAACATGTGTACCCCAAGTGGTCGATACCCGCCCCTTTTGTCTTCGATCGTCCTTGAGGGCATCTCTTCCTTGCCACGCAAAGTTGGCGCAAGTCCTACAACAGGGGAGAGGAGGGAAAAGGCAGGGACAAAAGGGATGGAGAGGGATGGAGCACGACAGAGATTAGCAGGGTGGAGGTTAGGAACAGGAAAACAAGCGGCAGAACCAGACAGGCGGGTCGGGCGCGGGGAACCAAACGGGCGGGCCGGGCGGGCGGGCCCAGACGGCCGGGTCGAGCGGGCGGGTGATTGAACCGTCTGTCCTGCATGAATCAAGAGGACATCGTGAGAAAGTCCATAGCGGGAGCGTGATTCGTGAGTGTCGAAAGAGCGGCGTTTCCATAAATCGACAGAACGTCACACGCGAGAGCGCGATACCTGCATACATTGTGAGGAACTCCCGCGCGAGAGCACGATTCTTGAATCAATTGCATGGAAATGTAAGGCGGGAGCCGTTGTTGTTGTAGTTCGGGGGCCAGGGGCCAACATTTTCCTTTGTTGAAGCAGAGCCCCGCGAGGGCCAGCTCAATCGGAAAAGACGAGGTGCACCGGAGGGGGGGACCAACAGTAATCATTCTTTGGAAATGAGAATGCAACCATAATCCCTATCGCGGAAGCCAAATTCAGGCACACTTCCATGGATGGTGTAAGACCGCTCTGCCTTCAATGAAGATGCTTATATATGTACACATTAGTAAGGCCCTCCCACCAAGATCGAGCTGAAGTACTGTTGTTTTGAAGTACGTGTCTTCCCGTTTGCTCTTCGTCGTCGCCGCCTTCCAAAAGTCTTCTGCCAAAAGGACTGTCGTTTGTTGGTCGGTTGTAGCCCATCGGAGGAAGGTGGAGGCCGTGCTGAGGGGAGAGGGCGCCGTAAACCAACAAAAATAGGAACATCAACCAAAGCACCAGAACAAACAGTAACATGAGAGCCCCCAGGCAAAACAAATCAACGAAATCACAGCCCCGACTGGATCTCGGTCAGGAAGATTGAAAAACCACAGGTTTTCGTTTGTTGTTCACAAAAAGCAAATCGGGGAATCAATTTCGTTTTATTGTTGGGCCTGGGGGGCTTTGATGTTATTGTTTGTCCCAACCCTCCTGTGTTGGGTTCTCGTTTTGAATAGAGCAGTTTGGTCTCCACCTCCTCCTCTCCTCCTTCTCTCCTCTCCTCCTTCTCTCCTGTTTCATGTGTTCCCTTCTCCTCTTCTCTCGTGCCGTCTGGCTCCTGATTCCTGCCTCGCCGTCTTGTCTGTTGGGTGGGCGTGCCTGGGAGTTGCGACACTTTCGTGGGCTCCTGGGAGGCCCAGCGGAGGTAATTACGTCATACGCGGACCACCTCGAGACCTCCCCTCCCCTTGGGGGGCTTGCGATCTGCGAAACTGTCGGCACGTTCGTGGCTCCTGGGAGGCCCAGCGGAGGTACGTCATACGCGGACCACCTCGAGACCTCGCCGCCCCTTGGGGGCTTGCGATCTGCAAAATTGTCGGCACTTTCGTGGGCTCCTGGGAGGCCCAGCGGAGGTACGTCATACGCGGACCACCTCGAGACCTCGCCGCCCTTTGGGGGGCTTGCGATCTGCGAAACTGTCGGCACTTTCGTGGGCTCTTCGGAGGCCCAGCGGAGGTACGTCATACGCGGACCACCTCGAGACCTCGCCGCCCCCTGGGGGGGCTTGCGATCTGCGGAATTGTCGGCACGTTCGTGGGCTTCTGGGAGGCCCAGCAGAGGTACGTCATACGCGGACCACCTCGAGACTTCGCCGTCCCTTGGGGGGCTTGTGATCTGCGAAATTGTCGGCACTTTCGTGGGCTCTTGGGGGGTCCAGCGGGGGTACGTCATACGCGGACCACCTCGAGACCTCGCCGCCCCCTGGGGGGCTTGCGATCTGCGCAATTGTCGCTACTCTCGTGGGCTCCTGGGAGGCCCAGCGGAGGTACGTCATACGCGGACCACCTCGAGACCTCCCTTCCCCCTGGGGGGCTTGCGATGTGCGGAATTGTCGGCACTTTCGTGGGCTTCTGGGAGGCCCAGCGGGGGTACGTCATACGCGGAGCACCTCGAGACCTCGCCGCCCCCCGGGGGGCTTTGCGATCTGCGCAATTGTCGCTACTTTCGTGGGCTCCTGGGAGGCCCAGCGGAGGTACGTCATACGCGGACCACCTCGAGACCTCCCCCTCCCCCTATGGGGCTTGCGATCTGCGAAACTGTTGGCACTTTCGTGGGCTCCTGGGAGGCCCAGCGGAGGTACGTCATACGCGGACCACCTCGAGACCTCGCCGCCCCCTGGGGGGCTTGCGATCTGCGCAACTGTCGGCACTTTCGTGGGGCTTCTGGGAGGCCCAGCGGAGGTACGTCTTTACGCGGACCACCTCGAGACCTCGCCGCCCCCTGGGGGGCTTGCATTGTGCGGTCCTGAATTTAATCGCCACATGTGTAGAAAAAGGTCGGGTACGTCGCAGGGTCATGTTGTGTGTGTGTGTTTTGGTTGATTTCTATGGTTTTGCTGGTTCCTGCCACCCCGCGCCCAGCTGTGGAGCCTCCCCTGGGTTGGGAGGCGGCGCTGGGGGGCGAGGGCGCCGAAAACCAACACAAACATGGAAATCAGAACAAATCACCGAAATCAATTCCCCAAATGGTTTCCAGACGGGAGACATTGAAAACCCGAGGTTGTTTTTGGTTGTTTTGTTTGAAAATCAAACAGTGGCGTTGGTTTCGTTGATTTGTTTGTCTGGGTGCTCTGATCTTTCTGTTTTTCCCTGGCGTTTTGATTGATGTTCCCGTCGTTGCTGGTTTCTGTCTTTCCGCGCCCAGCTGGGGTGCTTCCCTTTGGGGGGGGGGCGGCGGCGGCGCTGGGGGGAGGGCGCCGGAAACAAACAAACCAAGAGCATCAACCAAAACACAAGGAAACACAATCGAATCAGAGCCCCCAGGCTAGAAGATAAACGAAATCATATCAGTGCTCCAAGTGGTTTTCGGACGGGAAGCATTGGAAAGCTTGAGGCTGTCTTTAATTATTTTGCATGAAAGATTCAGAAGCGCTGTTGACTTAGATGATTGTTTTCCTGGGTGCTCTGATGTTTTTGCTTTCCTTTGTGTGTTAGTTGAGTTTCCCGTTGTTGCCGTTTTCTGCCACCCCGCGCCCAGTTGGGGCTCCCTGGGGGGGAGTGCGGCGGCGGCGCTGGGGGGAGGGCGCCGAAACGTGTGAGGGGTGCGCCGAAGTGGGGGTGGAACTGCATGAAGACCATGCCGCTGAGGCATTCGGTGGAGCACCCTATGGGGTCGCGAAACCCGTGAGGGGTGCGCCGAAATGGAGGTGCAACTGAATGCTGGCCCCTCCGCTGAGACCTTCGGTGGAGCACCCTATGGGGCCTAGACGTGTGAGGGTGCGCCGAAATGGAGGTGGAACTGCATGCGGACTCTGCCACTGGGGCCTTTGGTGGAGCACCCTATGGGGCCACGAAACGTGTGAGGAGTGCGCCGAAGTGGGGGTGGAACTGCACGCGGACCCTGCCACTGGGGCCTTCGGTGGAGCACCCTATGGGGCCACGAAACGTGTGAGGGGTGCGCCGAAATGGAGGTACAATTGCATGCGGGCCCTGCCGCTGAGACCTTCGGTAGAGCACCCTATGGGGCCACGAAACGTGTGAGGGTGCGCCGAAATGGAGGTGGAACTGCATGCTGACACTGCCACTGACGGGGGTGGAACTGCACGCTGACCTTGCCACTGGGGCCTTCGGTGGAGCACCCTATGGGGCCACGAAACGTGTGAGGGGTGCGCCGAAACGGGGGTGGACCTGCATGCGGACCCTGCCACGGGGGCTTTGGGTGGAGCACCCTATGGAGGACATGCGGAGGGCAGAGGCAGAGAGGGGAGGAGGGAGGAGGGGGCGGAGGAGGAGAGGAGGAGGAGAGGAGCCCAGGGCGCTGTCTCTTCAAAACGAGGACCCAACACCACAGCATGGTTTGGAACAAAGGCACAACAACCGACAAAACCCAAGTAAGAACCAGCAACACCTCCCTGGCCAACTAACAACAAACGAAACCTAGGTGGTCGACGCCAAAGAAAGGGTTCGTCTGCGCCGACATTGGCGCGCAAGCTGCCCGCGTGAGGTCGCTCGTAAGCGCCCTCGTCTCCAATGTAGCGCGCCGCGCTGGCGGACCGCGTAAGTCGCCGCGTAAGGTCGCGATGTCATCTCGCGTAAGATTTGTTTTTGATCGTCGTCCAGGTGTGGTTTGGTTTCTTGGCTCGCTCAAACGGGTTTCTTTTTGCACGAGACCATAGAGTCACCGATCCCCATGTGTCGTTGCGTTTCGTTTGTGGCCGGAAGGTTTTGTTGGTTCTTAGGTGTTGTTGCGTGTGGTGTTTGTAGTGGTTTTCGTATCTTGGTCGCCACAGGGGATTATTTCGAAAACTTCTAACGAAAGAAACTTTGTTGTAGCAGTACGCCACAACGGACATACGCTTGCATGGCCAGAAAGAACTAAACCCAGATTTGATCAGTTTTCTGAAATCGTACAACAGGGCGTGATTCCCGTGGTCAGGAAGTTGTGTTGTTTGTTTGTTCCCTATCTAGGCTTTGCCTAGAAGGGTTCTTACTCGGTATGCTTAAAGGGCCGGGCAGTGCAACTCGCCCCGGGCGGTTCCCCCAGTATCCGCCCCGCGATTCCCCCAGTTACATCCCCTTAGCTTAGCGTTCCTTATCGCATCGTAGCTTAGCTTCTTTCATCTTAGCTTAGTTTAGCTTCATCTTAGCTCAGGTTTATCTTAGCTAGCTTACCTCAATCTTAGCTCCGCTGAGCTTTAGCATAGCAGAGCACAGCATAGCATAGCGTAGCATAGCATAGCGCAGCACAGCATATCATAGCATCGCCCAGCATAGCATACCATAGCGCAGCATAGCATAGCAGAGCGTAGCATAGCATAGCGCAGCACAGCACAGCACAGCATAGCACAGCGCAGCATAGCATAGCATAGCAGAGCATAGCACAGCATAGCAGCAAAGCAAAATCCTCACCTCCTCGTCATCCTCACCGTCATCCAGCTCCTGGTCCTCCTGCCCCGGATCTGTGGGTGTATTTTGGGGCGCTCGTGTGTGCCAACCGCGTTGCCAGTTTCGTTTTCTGTTCGGGTAATTAGCATGGGTGTAATTCCCTACCTAGGCTCTGCCTAGAGGGTCATATTAGCTTAGCATAGCGCAGCGCTGCATTAGCATAGCATAGCATAGCATACCATAGCCAAGCATGGCATAGCATAGCATAGCATAGCATAGCAAAGCAAAGCATAGCGCAGCATAGCATAGCATAGCATAGCATAGCGCAGTTTGGCATAGCATAGCATAGCATATATTAGCATAGCACAAAGCAGCATGATAACTCATAGCTTAGCCTAGCATAGTATAGCGCAGCATAGCATAGCATAGCATAGCATAGCATAGCATAGCGCAGCATATAGCATAGCGCAGCATGTAGCATAGCATACCATAGCATAGCAACTAATGCTGCTTTCCTAGGGGCTCCAACTTCTAGGTAGGGTCGCATTGGGGTATGTTTTGAATAGTGATGTTGCGTTTGCTGGCGATCCCAGACCTGACCGCCAAACGGAAATATGTTTGGAATGTGTTCGTTCGTAATGTAGCTTGTTTGGGAGATCCGCTTGTATGGCCGTCGCAACGATGGATTCTTGCGCAAGGCAGCACAAAGCACATATTTGCAGAATCCACCACGGAAGTCACTCGCTACAAAAGGAACCTTTTGCAACCCGCAACAGCAGAAACCCTCATGCACGAGCGCCACAAGCCAATCAAGCACATGTTTTTGGTTTTTTATGAGGTCAGGGGTGTGTTGTTGGTGTTCTCGTTGGTGACGTGTTGGTGTTGCTTTTGTTTGTGTTAGGTGCCGTGGCCGACGCTAAGAGAATTCCTCTCAAGCCGCAACAGGGTGTATCCTCATGTACGGCCGCCACAAATATAATCCCTTACTATTGCACCACAGAAGGAATCAGTTTGCAAACTACGAGTGCCGAGTTCCTTGTGCAACCCAGAATAACAAGAATACTTGTGCATGGCCCAAGAGCGCCCAACCAAACGTTCGTGGTTTGTTGTCTCGTCTGGTAATCAGGAGGGTGTTGCTGGTACGTGCTTGGGTGATTTTGTTTAGTTTGCGTGTGCTGGGTTTCCCAGCTCTGACCGCCGCAGGGGAAATCCTTCTGCAGCCCGCGGCAACAGGAATCCTTTGCTCTAAAGCTGTCACAGCAGAGACCCGCCGAAAGGCGCCACACATACGCACGTGGAACTTTGCCCGCGAACAGGCATTACTGGCAAAGCAAAGGAAGGAGGATGCGTGGTGAATGGGGCACGAACGCAGCGATTCGGTGGAGCTTCAGGGGCAAGTATGTGCATGCATACGTCCAGGCATACATACATGCATATACATACACCAATACGCATTGTATTCGTCGACGGTCCCAGCGTCCAGCGAGGACCGTTTTGATAAAGATTGCCCATCCACCCGCGTGACCGTTGCACATGTCCAAAGCACGTGTCTGGAAACCAGATGACTTCTCCAGCAGGCGCCCCATGTTCAAAAGGAACCGCCCCGCACCCGCATAATTGTTGCACACGTTTGAGCTTCAGGCCAACAATTCGAGGAGTTTCAGGTTGTAGCCCCGTTTTGCACACGACCACCCCCCATCCGTGTAAGTGGTGGAATATTGAAGAACGAATGTGCGCGGCGCCAGGGCGAGAGCCGCATTTCTTAAATATCATGTGATCCACTCTTGCAGTTGCTGGACATGCAGCACTTTGAAGACCACCTGTACTTCGCTTGTGTCATTGTTTGTTGAGATTGTTTGACACGTTCGTGCACTTGATTGAAATGGTTGACGCTTGAGCATCCCCGCCAGCTCATCCAGATACGACGCCCACGGTAGTTGTCTGGAGGAGAGGCGCAGGCAAGCATAGAGTCGCAAAGTGGGGCAATGGGGCCAACAATTTTGAAATGAAACACCTCGGGAGGCCGATTGGGGCCATCTCGGGGCCAGTGGTTGCCTTTGGGGCCTTCCTGGGGCCCCCTTGGCGCTTTCTCGGGGGCCTTGAATGGCCACCTTGGGGGACATCGATCAAAGAAGGGGGCGAGCTTGTGCCAGCACTCTTCTCGCAAGCCCGATGGCCACAGTTTGGGGCGTTCTTGCCAGGTCCAGTGGAGGGGGAAGGGGGAGGGGCAAACCCCTCCCCGAAAGGAAAGAAGGGGGTTGGAAGAGGAAAGGTCCTAAACCACCTGCGCCCTAATGAGCCCGGGGGGAGTGAGAAGGGGCGGGCCTTCTTAGAAGGCTCGGAAGTCCCCCGGCCTTCTGAGATGGTTTCTCAGCCATCCCCCGAGACACAGAGAACCTCTCGCAAGGCCAGGGGGGATTTCTGAGAAGGCCTTCTTTTTCTCATTTCCCCCCTTCGCTCGCCGCCGATCATGCTGCTGTCTGATGTTTCCAACGGTTTTCTGGGGGGGGGAGGGCAGGCCCATTTTTCAACAACACAGCTCGGCCTGACGAGGGTTTCGAAGCGGCGGTGCTAACGCCCCGTTCTGCCTTCTGTAAGATCTCACCGTAGGCACAAATGGCCAAGAACATGCAGAATTCTCAACGTCACTCTTTCCTCATTTTTCTCGTCCCCACCCTCCCGAGGAACTTCTCCACCTCGCGCGAGCTCAAGGCGTGGAGCTCAGCGGGGCTGTCAATCTGACGCAGATTGAGGCCTTCGGGCTGGCGCAGAGCAGGCCAAGGAAGTTGACCGAGGCGCGCGGAAGAGGAGGAAGGACGACGAGGAGGAGGAAGCGACATTCGATGATCCAGGATCGAACAGCTTTTGGCAGTGCATGTGTTTTGCCTCCACGTGTTTGTTTCGTCACCACGGCTGGAATCCATTCGACATGTTGGCCAAAGCGTACCCCAGGAGAGGTCTGGGGGCAGATGTTTGTTGTCAGTGGCCCTGGCCCGGACTCGTCGTGACAAAAATTACAACAGAAGGTCTTTGGCGTTTTCCTGGTCCTGGGTGTCCTGACCAGGCCCCAGGACCACCAGGAATTTCACAAGAGGGAAAACTGGTCCGGGGGAACGGGTCGTCAAAAACAAGTCGTCCAGGAAGGACGAGTTGTAGGAAGAAAATGAGGGCGATCGGGTCCGTAGTCATTTTGGTGCAAGTTGTTATCTCTCGAGGCAAGTGGCCAAATCAGAAACGCTTCGGATCTTCATCCCACGAGGTATTCAATCGTGGATGGGTGCGTTCATGTGCGTTCAGGCTAACGGGATTTGTCCCTCTACACGATCCATCCCACCAACGTGCACCATTTCATGAGGCGCAATGGCGTTGGAAATGGAAACGCATCCTGCGCGGATGTTCAGACAAAAAGCGAAGGATGGTGGCAGTGGTGTAAGCACTGGAGCCCGAGTCGGACATATGCACAAGCAAACGGTTGGCCCAAGCCGCTGAGAGTTTGGGTGTGCCGTCACCTCTTCCTAGCCTTCCCGATGATCGGGCGCGCGGCCGCATCCCGACCGAGCGTGCTTCAGCGAGGCCTGTCCTTCAGCGCGGGCAGCGATTGAGAGCAGGGCCGCCAAGATACCTGTCGACCTCGACCGTTGCGCTGTGTCGCAAGAGTCTTGGGATGGTCTGGGCCGCGCTTTCCCCACCGATGTTCGAGCACGCGGGCCAGCCCCGTGCGTCGCGGGCATCGTTCCCGGTCGCACATCAGTCGTCGTTCGCCTTGGGAGTTTGCGTTCCCATATCGCGATCACGGGACACGCTGATGTCGACCAAACGCTGCATTGAGTTAGCGCCCGCGGTGCGCAAACGAGTAAGAATCGGCCGAGGCATCGCGGACCGAGGAGTTGATTGACGGCGCATAGATCCCGATATTGGTCTTTTGCGTTTTGGGTTCCTTCAAGGGTTGTCCTTTCGCTGACCATGCTGCTGCTGTAAACTTCTGGTGGGTCAGCCGCCGCGTGCTTCTGAACCTTGCATTTGCATTCGTTAATCGCAAACGGTTGCCAAAACGGGCTCAGGTTCAGGACGGCACTCTCGCACAATAGACGCTCGAGCTTGCGGACCTCCATCTTGGCTCTGGCGGCTGCCAGGCTCAGGAGGCCCGATGGCAAAGCATCCTCAGGTACGCGTTGTTGTTGAAGATATGTTTCTGATAGTGGATGCGATCGTATTGCGCGTTCTTGCTGGCCAGACGCGACGACAGCATTGGCGCCGCGGCCTGGGCACCGTCCAACGTCGAACTGATCACCAGCTTGGGCCGAGCTGTCGGCCGCAGCTTCGGCGCGGCCACCGCTGTCTCCCAGCAGCTGGTGCGGCATCCGCTCGCTACGCCGCAAGATACCTCCTCGGGTTGCCCTGCTGGCGCTGCATCATCTCCAGACCCTTCAGGTCGCCGCAGCACTTCTGACAGATCTTGATATCCTGGAACTGGTTGCCGTTGGCCTTCAATCGTTCCGCGCCGTTCTGGAATATTGGAGTCAATTCCTCGAGAGTTGCCCAATTCGCGGGTGCCTTATTGGTGCCTAGCATCTCCTTAGCGTGCGCCAGTTGATGCTTCCACTCCAGCGCGGCCTCCTCTTGGATGGTCCCAGGCTCCTCCAGTAAGGGCTGCTTCTCCGGATTCGAAGGTGCGAATGCTTCTCCCTCACTCGATGCTCAGAGAGGCCAGGTCCGCCCAGCAGGTCACGTTCATCGCGAAGTCTATGTCATTGACATGCTCGTTCACGCGGCGGTGAAAGCTGAATTCCTCCTAGGATATATCGTCCATCAGTATTGCTTGAGTTGCTTCTTCGGCTTGCTGGCTCCGCGTAAGAAAGCAGTCGTTGTGTTGCCGCGTTTCCTCGGTATCCTGCAGCATCCACTCGCCGATCTCGGTCGTCGTCGGGAAGTGCTCGCACGGCGTCCTCTCGCTGCGCTTCTCTGCCAAGGCGCCGCCAGCTGCTCTCGTTGACCTTCTGCTTGTAGAGGCCGTCTTCGAGCAACGCAAGTGCGAAGAGGCTCGAGCAGGCATTCCTGCGCCTGGGCATCGCACCCGCCCCGAGGGCGTGAACTGTTATGGAGAGACCAGGAGTTCGAATGTTAACTTGCTGATTTGTTAAGTTGAAAAATGTCCAGCTCTCTCTCTCTCTCTCTCTCTCTCTCTCTCTCTCTCTCTCTCTCTCTCTCTCTCTCTCTCTCTCTCTCTCTCTCTCTCTCTCTCTCTCTCTCTCTCTCTCTCTCTCTATATATATATATCTCTCTTTCCGTCTTGTTTTTTTCTCGCAGCGAGAACGGCGCAGGTGCAATCTGATGTTGTTGCAGATGTCGTATGATGTGTAATAACGCTATGATCCATAGCGCGTGCTATCCTGAGGGCCGTAGCCACGTTCGGTTCCATTCATGAAGCTTCTGTAAATGATAGCGCACAGGTTCGTGGTCATGTCGCATATGAGTCCCCAGCGTTGGCGATGATCTCTTGCGCGACGCTGCCGACGGTGTAAACGCGAGCATTCGCCCCCTACGTTTGCTCCGACATCGGCAGGGAAGAACGAATAATTAATGCCGCAGTGGCAGTGCTCCTGATGGCTGCCACTGTAGGAGGAGCCATGATCATAAGTGGTTTGCACGATGCACCTTGATCGGCCCCTTGTGGCATTGGCTTCGGTTCAAGGATCCCACAGACAGCCGGGGGCGCCTCAACTCCACGTCGCCGCGCAGGCGTCGCTGGCGAGCGCCGCGGGACGCCCGTCACCAGGCGGCCGTTGCCGAGCCGCGGCAGGCCGAAGTCCTGCGCGAGGTTCCTGACCACGGCAACATCCTGCCTCGAAGTCGACGCAGCGCCCCAAGTCTCGCCCAGGCCTGCGAACGCGAGTTGGCCCGAGATCTCGGCAACTATGATCGGGATCGCGATGCGACCCGAGTTGGTCTCTTTCGTACCACTCGCGAACGTGAATTCGGCCTCGTAGCTTGAATCGACTGTTAAAGTTAACATGTCTTGACCGCATTGGTGTAGGACCTCGTCTTGGTCTGCACTGAGCAAGGGGAACTCTGCTATGCTCTGCGAAGCTCCACTGTAGCACGCGGTCTGGCACTTTTGCGCGTTGCAGAAGCTACAGGCCGCGAAAGTGGCGAACCCCCACCCCTCGAGCGCAGCGATCGCGCACCCAACGATGCCGCTGGACGAAGGTCGTCAAGGTTCTTCAGTTCGGCGCAGTCCTTGGTGAAGTGATCGACCTTGCCACACTTCAGACAGTTACTGATTTGTCCTCCTGGATGTAGGGCTCGCTGCGGTCCTCGGCGATGCTGCGTGATTCCGTTGCGCCCGGCAACGTTGCGCTGCTCGGATCCACGCTGAAAGGGCCCCCCAGGGAGATCGTTGTACGAGTTGTTGTCCAGCGCGTCGTTGGCCATCTCAAGATCGGCAGGGTCGGCCTCGGCCGCCACTGGCATATTGTGGCGGGTTCGGTTGTCGAGTGGTTTTGTTCTGCATGAGTAAGTCGCGCGCCTCCTTGAAGGTGCGTCGGGCCCGTCGCATGACAGCTTCTTGTTCGGTGTCCGGTCTCGAATGACGTCGTCGCCGAAGAAGGCACCGTGTTTCTCGTCCTCGCAGGCGGCGTCGCCTTCCCCCTGCTCTTCTCCGTCGAAGTCCAGGCCGTCAGCGATATGAGACATCCGCCCGCGTCGACGCCGCAAATTGCCCCCGGGCCAGTTGCTGGTGCAGTTCGAGCCTGCAGGATACTATCGTTTGGGCATTCGTAGCAATTCGATGAGAGGACGTCAACTCGTTCTGTCGGATCGAGGCCACTGCTGCGCGGCAGCAGCGTTCCACGTAATTCGTTGTCCAGGCATTGCTGTGCATATGCTTCTGCCGCTGCTCCTCGCGCGCGTCCGAAGGCCCCCTGCAGCTTGTGATATAGCTCATGCCCCCCTGTTGCCCTTGACGACCATGCTCCTTCTCTTCATGGGGGCCCGTTGTGCAACGCATTACAAGAACGTGTTCTCGAGATCGATCGGCGCCCGGCTCCCGGGCTGAGCCCCGAGGCACCCCGCGCGCGTTTGAGCTCCAATCTCCTTGCCAAGGCCAGTCGCTGAGAAAGCCGCCGCCTGTCTCTTTTGAGCGCTGCCGTCTGCCATCATTCCGGTCGGGCGCGCCCCGCGCAGAACTCGATATTCTCGCTTTGTCCCAGCAACGTATATGCGAACATTCTCGATTCAGTCACCGATGGTCTTCAGCGCGGGATGACCTCGCGCTCGCCCTGCCGGGCCACTGTTCAAAGTCCGCGTTCGATCCGCGTTCTCGAATGGAAGATCCGCTGTGCCAACGTCGTAGCATCGGTGTCGGTGCTGATTTTGAGTTGTCGATCAGTCTTGGAAATCATTGCACGAGACTGCACAATACATGTAAGAAGCCGAACCAGTTCAAACAAGAAGAGAGGCACCTCGCGCGTCGGACTGTCGGGGCAGCGCCTGACGCGCCAGATTCCTGCAAAGGATTGGGCCGCGTTTCCTCGGATCACGAGCCAGCTTTGCGATCGGGGCCGACATGCCATCAGGTGCGCTCATTCACACTGTGCTCCTTCTCGCTGCTTCGTGCTGGTGCTGAGATGCTGCCCTGCTGTGGCTGTCATTTTGGAATCCCTGTCAAGCAGTGTCAGTCCCCCCCCCCCCCCCAGCACTTTCCCAATCCGAACACACCTATCCCTCCAGCATTTGCCATGGCTGGCATCAATCGCGTTGGCGATCAGGCGAAGGACGCTCGCGCAGCGGTTTAGCCCCGCCGGGGCGCCCCGCGAGGCTCCGCGCCAGGAGCCCGCGGGTGCCCCTGCAGATGCGGCATCGGCGGACGGCGGCAAGCGCGCTGCGCCCTCGTCGCCGGCCCCATTCGACGAGCCGCAGTGCAAGTGGCCGCAGCAGGCGATGGGCGCCACCCTCGAGACCTTCGGGCAACACGTCGACCAGCGAATCCAGGGGGTCGAGGACAAGGCTGACCAGGCGCTCCGGGACGCCGACGACCTCAGGACTGAGATGAACTGGCAGATGGCTGAATTCAGGAAGAAGCAGGACGCCACAGAGAAGGCCTTGGCGGAGCTGACGAAGAAGCACGATGAGACCGACAAGGCAATGAAGGACCTCCGGCAGCGCGCCTCGCCCGCGCCCCCGACGATGGCCAGCGCCCCACACCGCCTCCAGCAACCCGCCATCCCGTGCGAGTAGCGCACTGTTGCCCGCATCGGCGACCTCGGATGGGACCTCCAGCGAGAGACGCTATTCGAGCGCGCGCGCCGTCGCCGACGTTTCTGGTTTCTGGTGCAACCCATGGCCCGCTCTCTGCTGTCGTCGGCCGCTCCGGCCAAGGCAGTTGCACGGAGCTCACCTTCAACGCGCCAGCCGGCTTGCAGGCAGCCAGGAGCTTAGTGCGGAACATGCGCAAGACCTTCCACGACAACCGCTTGGCGTGGCTCGACGCGAAGAAGGAGCGCTCCGAGCTGCGGCCCGCCCATCCTATCGATAGGTCTTTCGAGTTCATCTCCGACCTCGAGGCCCAGCGCCAACAGCCCATGCAGGTTGAGAGGGGCCTCGCCCACAAAGTGGTTAAGATCGGTACCGATCGCTGCTGCTTCCCGTTGGACGGCATGCTTCACTTCACGCATTGGGCGAAGCAGCACTTCAGCCAGGAGGAGCTGGACATGGTTAAGTCCTTCGCGGAGGCCGACTGACCATCTGCCAGCCGGGCGGTCATTGCGGCGGCGAACGCGTCGCGGGCCACGGGGAGCGAGCCTTCCAGAGGGGCATTCTGGAAGTTACTCAGGGCTTCGATTCCGGAGTGGTCGCTCGCGTTCATCTCCGAGTACGACGGGCGCGCCAGGGGAGCTACGCCACGGCATGGATCGCGCGTAGGCGCCTGGCGCCCTTAATCAGATCAGTAGTTTGGATGGGCCGACGTGGCGATATCCATGTCTGGTCTGCCTCTTCCCCCCCTCCTCGCCCCCCCCCCTTCCCCCGCGGTCTCACCATTAGATTAGAACATATGTCTCGTGAGCTTCCACGGGGGGCACGGGGGGGCGATCGACGGCAGCCTGCGCGATCTCGCTTTTGTTATCCGGGGCTGGCCGCTCGGCAGCAACGTCGTGGTCGCGAGGGATTTAAACGCAGACCAGTTGCCGCGGCGCCCACCCGACCCGCGGCCCCCCCAGCTCGGCCGGGGGGTCCGTCGCCATTTAGCCCGCGAGTCGCCCGCTAATCCAAGCAGCGCTTTTAACCTCGACATTCGCCTCCCCCCCCCCCTCCCCCCACGGCCTGGGCGGCCCGCGCAATGTTGTTTGCTTGGCCGCCCCCGTCACCAGGGCCCCTGGTGGAGACATGGCTGAGGAGATCAAGCCGAGTCTGTTGGATCATGCTCTGGCGTCGCCTGCTGCAGTCGTTCGACCGACGACTCATCGGGCCTCTCGCGGGGGCCACGCGTTGCTTCAGCACGCCCTCGGGCACAAGGCCAAGGCGCGGCGCCGTGGCAAGACACATTGGGTTTATAAGGATTTCGAGGCTTGCCTTGAGTGGTCGAGCTCTGCCCTCGCCCCCCCCCCCCCCGCCCCCGTGCCCAGGCGCCCCCGCCGAAGGTGTCTGCGCAGCTGCTTTCGCAGCCCTGCGCGGTGGTTGGTCTGACAACCGCGCATGCGCGGCACGGTCTGCGGCGCGCCTGCCATCGCAGCCCCGGGATTTGCATCGGCGAGCGGCCGAGGCCCCCTCTGAGGGCGAGCGCGCGCGGCTCCGCCGCCAGGCGCGGCATCTTCTGCAGGCGCGCGCGCGCCAGGAGCGGACGCGGAAGGCCACGGTTACCATCGGGCAGGGTCGGGTGCTTAGGACAGCTTCCAACTTGCGATCCGTTTCCGGGATGCACCTGCCATCTCTGCCCAACCCACCAGATGCCGAAGTGCAGTACCAGTGCCAGTTATCGCATTATCCAGCCGAGTGGGCCGCGGCGGTCAAAACAGACGACCCAGCATCGCCCCTCCCTTCGTTGGATGTTGTCTTCGCGGCGGAGGGGCACGAGCCCAGATTCATTGCTGCAGATGTGTTGGGCGCGCTCGCCCGCCCCAAAAAATAGCGACAAACTTGATCATAACGGGCGTTGTGTGCGCGTGCACGATATGATATAGAAGTGCGCTCCCGGCCCCACCACTCGCTACTAGTGGCTTCTAGCGCTGCCATGTCCAGGATTGGCGTTGCAGGGCACGCGAGGGGGCAGGAACCCTCCACCCCCAAACCCACGCAGCTCTGAGCCATCATGCCCCTCCCGGCGGATCTCCAAGTTCTGGATTGTTTGATCGCTCAGCGCCGCAACGCATGGATCGACGAGCGCGCTGCTGTGCCTCAGCGCTGCTGGGTTGGAGCCCGGCCATGCACTGGACATCGCACGCGCTTTGCACTTCGTTATCGAGAGAGGTCTGGACAACCGCAGCCAGTCGGCAATGGCTCAGAGCGATATTGAAGCCCATCATGACCCTCTCCTTGTTTTGGGCGCGTTGCAGCGGCGCGTGTCTCGAGGGATGCCGTTGGCGCTCGCGGCAGCAGCGGCGCGCCATCAGTTGCTCCCAGTAGTGAGTGTGCGCGTTGGAGACGTGGATGCGGAGCTTGGTAAGCGATCCCGCGGAAGTCTCACTGGGAGCCGGGTGGCCGGTGCTTTGGGCCGCATCCCAGTCGAGGCAACTCTCGGGAAGATGTCGGATGTCTGCCGGCAACGGGGCTTCCTGTTGGGCGAGTTCCAGCAAGTAGCCATTGCCACACACGTGGACAACATTTATTCCGTCAGAAAGTCCCTGTATAGTGTTACGGGCTCGTTGGGTGTGTTCCAGTTCCATCTTTCCTCCGATTGGGGACTCCGTCCGCATCAAGGATTCCAGCAAATCACGCATGGTTGCTGCAGGAGGGGGCGCATCCGTTTTAGACCCAGCTGTTTGGAGACCGCCAGAGTCTTCTGAGGCTTTGGGCCACATCCTGGAAGATACGGGATCGTGCACGATGTGTGTTGATAGGACTATGACCGCCATGTGGCGTGCGTTTTGGGCCATTTGTGCCACGCACCGCCTGCGAGACGCCCCCCTGCGGCAACGTCTTCGCATGCGATCGCTCTGTGCTGCCAGTGTTCGATTATCGACGCAGCCGGTGGCCGCCCGCTGCAACCCCGGAGAGACGCATCGGCACCTGTCAGCGCCGCATGGTCAGCCTTCTGATGCGGGCGCCGCGACAAGCTGGTGAAGAGGCGCCGGTCTACTTCCGCCGCAGAGCCCGGGAAGCCAAGGATCTTTGTAGACAGAGGCTTTGGTGGAGCTATCGCCATTGCACTCGAGTTCTGAATTGGCGAGAGCACCTCAAACGGCCGCGAAACTGTCGTTCTTGGGCGGCGCAGATCCTACACTGGCAAGGAGAGCGCTGGCTCCAAAACCGGAGGACGCAGCTGAACAGCTACAGCATTCATGCCGGACGTACGGATACGAGATTGGCAGCGCGTCGTCCACGACAGCGGTGGCACGATGGAGCCAGGTTTGCTTTAGAGCACGTGCTGCCTGGCTCGCACCTGTTTTTGACCCTCTCTAGTCCCTCCCCCCCCTCCTCCTCGCATGAGCATGAAGTCGTTCAGTAGTTCCAGCGTTGCAGCGGGCAGTGCGCCTGCATTGCACCACTCTTCGCGTAGTGCGTTTTACTCACGCGGCTTGCGGCGTTACCCCGCCTGTTGATTTGGATTCTGAGGAGGAGGAGGACGACGAGGACGAGGAGGAGGAGGAGGAGGGGAAAGACGAGGAAGAGACCAGTGTAAACCCAAGACCGACCAACACTATTGCAATACACCCTCCCTCCAAGTCCCCTGCGCATAGGCCCCATACAAGGATTTAGTTTCACCGACGGAAGCGCCCCGTTGGAGAACAACCATGTCAAATTCCTGAACTACGCCAGGGGACCACTCCTGTGAATTCAGCGCCTCGAATCGCCGCGATTGTTGCGTATTGACGATCCTGAATCGCGTCCAGACTGTCTACCTGGGACGGGAGGAGGAGGAGGAGGAGGAGGAGGAGGAGGAGAAGGAGCACCAGTGCGAACCCAAAACCCATCGACGATATTGTCATACACCTTGCAAAGTTCCGCTTCATTGGCCCTTAACTAGGTTCATGCTCATTGAATAAAGTGCCCCGCTGGATAACCACTGTTGGAACATATGTAACTGCGCCAGAACACCGTTCTTTTGAATTCAACGCCGCAAATCACAGTTACGGTTGCGTTTTGAAGATCCTAAATCGCGTCCGCACACTACCCCTGGAAATTCAGTGCCACGAATCAGCGTAACTGTTGTGCCCTGATAGTCCGCCATCGTGCCAAACATTTTTCTTAGGACGCTAGCCAGGAGAATCCTTGAAACTGCTGCAAGCTCTTCAACCGAATTTGCGCGGCGCTGATGCGAGAGCTGCGTTTTGAAACCGGGCCGCCCTCCATCCGTGAAACGTTTGGAGATTTGTCAGTCGAGTGCGCGCGGCGCTCAGGCGAGAGCCACATTTTGAAAACGGCTTGCCCTCCCACCGTGAATTTCTTGCAAGCTTCAAAACGCGCGCGCGGAGCTCAGGCGAGAGGCACATTTTGAAAGCGACCTGCCTCCAAACGTTAGATTATTGCAAGTTTCAAAACGAGTGTGCGCGGCGTTCAAGCGAGGGCCGGATTTTGAAAGCGACCCGCCCTCGACCCGTGACAAGTATTTCGCATGTTCAATACGAATGCGCGCGGCGCTAGGGCGAACGCCACATGTTGAAAACGACCCGCCCTCCATCTGTGAAGCTCTTGCGAATGTTTGAGACGAGTGCGCGCGACACTTAGGCGACAGCCGCATTTTGGAAACTGCCCGCCCTCCATCCGTGAAACTTTTGCAAATATTTAAGACGAGTGTGCGCGGCGCCAGGGCGTGAGCCACATTTTGAAAACAACTTGGTTTCCACCCGCGAAACTACTGGAAGTTTGTAAGACGGATGCGCGCGGCGCTCAAGGCGAGAGCCACATTTTGAAAACGACACGCTTTCAACCGCGAAAGCGTTGCAAGTTTTGAGCGTCAGGGCCACGAGTGGTGAGAAAGTGTCAGGCGAAACGCCCCGCCCGCCCTTTCGACCGGCCTCGTCGTGTGTGTGCAAAGTCAGAGCTTAGATTAGTCATCAACCTCGCTTTTTCTTGGTATGATCAACCGAAGAATTCCTTTCTCTCCGCTTCTGCTCCTCGGTGCGCCGCTCGCGTTCCCCTCCGGCTCTTATCCTTCGCCCCGCTTTTCTATCCTTAGCCACTCCTTGCCCCCATTCTCCGCCATTCGGTTGGCCCCAGAGGTGGCCCTCGAGGCTTTTGTATCAGACCTCCCCTCCTCTCTTCTTCGTCGTCCCTCCCCTGCGTGACTGTCCAGACCGTTGCGGCACATGCACGAAACACACACACACAAACAAAAATTGTTGTTCTGTCATGTTTTGCTCGGGTATGTTTTGTGCTATGCTGGTGTCCTCTAGTTTGTCATGATATTGATATGTTATGTTCTGCCATGTTCTGTCATGCTCTTGCTCTGTTCTGTCATGTTCTGTTTTGTCATATTGTGTTCTGTCGTGGTTGTCCGGGGCGCGAGGCGGGACACCCGGGATTCTCGGGACAACTTGGGGTCTGGCGGCCGCGGTATGCAAGGTGTGTTCTGTTGTGTTTGTCGAGCGCGCGAGGCGGGATAACCGGGACACTCGGGGCAACTTGGGGTCTGGCGGCCGCGGTATGCAGGGTGTGTTCTGTCGTGTTTGTCGAGGGCGCGAGGCGGGATAATCGGGACACTCGGGACAATTTGGGGTCTAGCGGCCGCGGTATGCAGGGTGATTCTGTCGTGTTTGTCGAGGGCGCGAGGCGGGATGACCGGGACTTTCGGGACAACTTGGAGTCTGGCGGCCGCGGTATGCAGGGTAGGAGTGGCCGGGAGGTCTGTGTTTTTTATCTACAGACCCCAACCTGTCCAGTGGGGAACAACATTAAAAAAAAAACAAAACCAAAAAAAATATCCTGGCGAAGGACCCAACCATATGCAATTGTGAGTACCGCAATTGTGAATATCTTCTTCGGTGGCGCTCCCTATGGGGCCACGAAACGTGTGAAGGGTGTGCCGGCATGGGTGTGCGGGACGCATGCGGGCACACCCACTGGGACCTTCGGTGGAGCTCCCCATGGGGCCACGAAACGTGTGAGGGGTGTGCCGAAATGGGTGTGCGGGACGCGGTGGAGCCCCCTACGGGGCCACGAAACGTGCGAGGGGTGTGCCGAATTGGGTGTGCGGGATGCATGCGGGCACACCCACTGAGGCCTTCGGTGGAGCTCCCTATGGGACCACGAAACGTGTGAGGGGTCACGAAACGCGTGAGGGGTGTGCCGAAATGGGTGTGCGGGACGCATGCGGGCACACCCACTGGGGCCTTCGGTGGAGCCCCCTATGGAGCCACGAAACGTGTGAAGAGTATGCCGAAATGGGTGTGCGGGACGCATGCGGGCACACCCACTGGGACCTCGGTGGAGCTCCCTATGGGGCCACGAAACGTGTGAGGGGTGTGCCGAAATGAACGTGCTGGACGCATGCGGGCACACCCACCGGGACCTTCGGTGGAGCTCCCTATGGGGCCACGAAACGTGTGAGGGGTGTGCCGAATTGGGTGTGCGTGACGCATGCGGGCGGCAGCACTGGGGCCTTCGGCGGAGCTCCCTATGGGGCCACGAAACGTGTGAGGGGTGTGCCGAATTGGGTGCGTGACGCATGCGGGCGGCAGCACTGGGGCCTTCGGCGGAGCTCCCTATGGGGCCACGAAACGTGTGAGGGGTGTGCCGAATTGGGTGTGTGCGCATGCGGGCGGCAGCACTGGGGCCTTCGGCGGAGCTCCCTATGGGGCCACGAAACGTGTGAGGGGTGTGCCGAATTGGGTGTGCGTGACGCATGCGGGCGGCAGCACTGGGGCCTTCGGCGGAGCTCCCTATGGGGCCACGAAACGTGTGAGGGGTGTGCCGAATTGGGTGTGCGTGACGCATGCGGGCGGCAGCACTGGGGCCTTCGGCGGAGCTCCCTATGGGGCCACGAAACGTGTGAGGGGTGTGCCGAATTGGGTGTGCGTGACGCATGCGGGCGGCAGCACTGGGGCCTTCGGCGGAGCTCCCTATGGGGCCACGAAACGTGTGAGGGGTGTGCCGAATTGGGTGTGCGTGAGGCATGCGGGCGGCAGCACTGGGGCCTTCGGCGGAGCTCCCTATGGGGCCCGAAACGTGTGAGGGGTGTGCCGAAACGTTGGGTGTGTGACGCGGTGACGCATGCGGGCGGCAGCACTGGGGCCTTCGGCGGAGCTCCCTATGGGGCCACGAAACGTGTGAGGGGTGTGCCGAATTGGGTGTGCGTGGCGCATGCGGGCGGCAGCACTGGGGACTTCGGCGGAGCTCCTTATGGGGCCACGACACGTGTGAGGGGTGTGCCGAATTGAGTGTGCGTGACGCATGCGGGCGGCAGAACTGGGGCCTTCGGCGGAGCTCCCTATGGGGCCAGGAAACGTGTGAGGGGTGTGCCGAATTGGGCCTGCGTGAGGCATGCGGGCGGCAGCATTGGGGCCTTCGGCGGAGCTCCTATGGAGCCACGAAACGTGTGAGGGGTGTGCCGAATTGGGTGTGCGTGACGCATGCGGGCGGCAGCACTGGGGCCTTCGGCAGAGCTCCCTATGGAGCTACGAAACGCTGTACTGGGTGGGTGAAACGCAGGGAAGAGGGGGAGGAGGAGGGAGGAGGAGAAGGAGGAGGAGGAGGAGGAGGAGAGGAGGAGGAGGAGGAGAGGAGACGCGGGCCACCGTCTCTTCAAAACGAGGACGCAACACGACAGGATGGTTGGGAACAACAAAAAACACAACAAGCAGTTAATCATAAGAAGGAATGCAGGAGGAGGAGGAGGAGGAGGAGGAGGAGGAGGAGGAGGAGGTACTCGAGGAGGAGGAGGAGGAAGAGGAGGACCAGTGCAAACCCAAGACCCATCAACGATATTGTAACACACCTTCCAAGTTTCCTCTTCGTAGGCCCCTAAATGCGTTCTTGCTCACTGAGGAACGTGCCCCGCTGGATAACAATTCTTTGAACATCCTGAACTGCGCCTGAACACCGTTCTTTTGAATTCAACGCCGCGAATCACAGTTACGGTTGCGTCTTGAAGATCTTGATCTTGAATCGTCCGAACACCAGCCCTGGAACTTCAATACCACGAATCAGCGTAATTGTTGCGGCCTAGCAGTCCCACATCGTGCCAAAATACATGTTCGTATGACGCTAACCAGGAGAATCCTTGAAACGAAATTGTTGCAAACTTTTCAGCCGAATGTGCGCGGCGCTGGTGCGAGAGCCACATTTGAAAATGGCCCGCCTTCCATTCGTGACGCACTTGCAAATCTCAATGCAAATGTGCGTGGTGCTAAGGTGAGCGCCACATGTTGAAAACGGCCCGCCCTCCATCCATGAAGCGATTGGAAAGTTTCAAAATGAATGCGCGCGGCGCTCAAGGCGAGAGCCGCATCTTGAAAACCACATGCGTTCCATCCGCGAGACAATGTCACATCTCAAGCTTCAGTGTCATATATGGCTAGGAAGTCTCAGGCGAAACGTCCCGCCCGCCTTTTCGACCAGCCCCGAGGTGCGACAGGGAAGATTTGCTCATAAGAAAAGAAGGGAGGGAGGAGGGAGAGAGCGCGCGTGCGCGCTGGAGCTGGCAGGCTCCCTGCGAAGCTGAAAGGCCCCGAGAGGGAGGAGGAGGAGGAGGAGGGAGAGGAGGAGGAGGAGGAGGAGGAGGAAGAGAAGGAGGAGGAGGAAGAGAAGGAGGAGGAGGAGGAAGAGAAGGAAGATGCGACAAAAGAGACGGAGGAGGAGGAGGAATAATGATAAGAAGACGAAGACGCGGAGTAGTCGAAGGAGGAGGGAGAAGGAAAGAGGAGGCGCGGAAGAGAGGAGGAGTGAGGAGGAGGAGGAGGAGGAGGAGGAGGAGGAGGAGGGGGGAAGGGGAGAGGAGGGGAGGGGGAGGGGAGGAGGAGGATGAGGAGGAGGGAGGAGGAGGGAGGAGGAGGAGGAGGAGGAGGAGGACAGGAGGAGGCGGAGGAGGAGGAGGAGGAGGAGCAGGGGGGAGGAGGAGGAGGAGGAGGAGGAGGAGGAGGAGGGGGAAGGGGGAGGAGGAGAGGAGGGGGGGAGGAGGAGGAGGAGGCGGAGGAGGAGGAGGAGGAGGAGGAGGAGGAGGAGGGAGAGGAGGAGGGAGGAGGAGGAGGAGAACAGGAGGAGGCGGAGGAGGAAGAGGAGGAGGAGGAGGAGTGGGGAGAGGAGTGGGGAGGAGGAGAGGAGGAGGGGAGGAGAGGAGGAGGAGGGGAGGAGGAGGAGGAGGAGAGGAGGAGGAGGAGAAGAAGGTTGAGGAGGACGAGGAGGAGGAGGAGGCGGAGGAGGAGGAAGAGAAGGAGGAGGAGGAGGAGGAGGAGGAGGAGGAGGAGGCAGAGAAGAGAGGAGGAGGCGGAAGAGGATGATGATGAGGAGGAGGCGGGGGAGGAGGAGGAGGAGGAGGAGGAGGAGGAGGAGGAGGAGGTGGGAGGACGAGGAAGAAGCGAGGGAGGAAGGGAGGGAGAGGGAGGGGGGCACGCCAACCACAGCACCCACCCCCCTTCGGCGGCCCTCCTCTTGGCCATTCCGCCGGCCAGGAACACGAGGGCGACCACCACATGCTGTTCCGCTCGTGGGACAATGACACCTCCATCATGCTCCTTGGCATGATATCGTTTGTCATGGTTCTCTTTTACCTGACGAACTGGCCGGACGACGACATCCGCTTCTATTCCTGGCAGATCACTAGCATCACCATCTCCATCTTTTGCGCGGTGCTGACCTTCAATGGGTTCAATCAGCTCATACGCGCAGCCTTTGAAGAGCCTGAAGACATCCAGTCAACTAAAAACGCGATGATCATGTGCATATTGCATTTTATCCATTGTTTTATGTACCTCGCTCTGATGCACCTCGGCACCGGTTTCGAGTCTGGGCTGATTGGTTCGGTACAAGACGAGGACGCATTAGTGTCAGAGGCAGGATGGGTGTATGCTGATGCTCTCCAGTGCACCAACGACGAGCTAGTGCCAGCGGCGGATCTTTGCAACATCCGAGCTGTTTCGAGAGGTGATGACGATGCCATGAGAAGTGTGATCCTGATACCCGCGGGCGAGACGCAAAAGATGGAGGTCCCTGTTCAGAAGAAGCAGCACAGGCTGATCAGGCGCAAACGAAGGACGAAAGCTCTAGCGATGCTGCTCGCGCACATGGCGGGGTTCGCCGCGATCTTCTCTGGAACTAGCCTCCAGCGAGTGTTCCACGAACTCAACACGGGATATTCGGAGATCGTTTGTTGGATTCCGCTCATAATTAACCAGTTCGTGATCCAGCTGGCATTCAAGGTCTCAGAGTGCGTGAGACATAACACCGTAAAGTCACGCCATGCCAAAAACGAGCAGAAGACGTGGACCGACCAAGACCAGAAGAAGAGGGCGGAGGAGGGCCTAGAATTGATAGAGGAGATGATGACGGAGGAGATCGTAGAGAGCGAGAACGACGTCTCGAGTCTGTCCATGTCGTACCTCTTCGTGAACGTGATACGCTTGCTGCTGACCTCGGAGTTGCCAGACGTGACGGGCGAGGATCAGGGGCGACGTCAGGGGGGATAGGGCTTAAGGTGGCAATGCATCGACCCCTCATCGCCCACTGATCGTCGATACGGTCGGACCTGGGTATAAGATCCAGGCTGGTTCGGGGAGGGTGTCCTATTGTTCTTCGTGTGGGTTAGATGTTCGTGTGCATCCTGAGGGAGGGTACCCTCGAGTGATCCTGTGGTTTGGGGTGTTTTGGCCGGCGGAGGGCGTCATGTTCTCAAACATATTATTATGTCTGAGGTCCGACCGTAGGGGCCTGATAGTCCGTCTCGCCCAGGAACGTGGGGAGGGAGTCGTTATCGGAGGCCTATCGCTGATCTGTCGGCGATGTATCGCCGATTCCAGCTCGACGGTTCCCCCCCTTGGGCCTGTTCTCCGCTAACTTTGCCCCTCAGAGGAGCCTGAGGGATGGAAGCCGAACTTGTTCCGCCACGCCGTGGCTCTCTACGGGATCGGTTTGGTCCTGGTCCTCCTGGCTTGCGTGCAGGCCATCGCCATGCAGAAGTTCAATAAGCAGATCAAGGATAAGTCCACCCGCCGCATCTTGAATACCATCCTTAACGCCACGGCGATGTGCTTCGCTTGGTGTGTGCTCTGGGCGACGCACTGGACGGTAGAGTGGTGGTGCGACCTCACGCACTGGCACCCAGCCAGGATCGGTCGAGACGGGTGATGGGATACATTTCTTGAGGCGAACGAGGCAATGTCGTCGCCGACGACCCGGGAAATATCTGTTCCCTACCGGAATTCTGTCGGCCGAGCCAAACACCCATATCGGGGGCCCGTTCGACCCAAACGTGTGCGATTTCTCGACGTAACGATTTCCCCGTCCAAGCGGGCGTCTCTTCGTTCGCCTTCTGTCCACCAGGATGCGCCAGAAGGTTGTCATAGCCTTCGTGCTGACCGCCTTTGCCGCCGGCATGGTGTTCGCAGTGGCGCAGATCTCAGACGGCTTTGCTCTGTCCAGCGGTCGGGGCCCGGGGGAAGCAGGGTCGCCCGCGGGGGCGCGAGGGCGATCGCGCTGCGCGCGCCGCGGCCCGGGCGGGAGCGCTGCACTCCTCCAGGGGGGCCCCCGCGAGGGCGCGAGGATAAGCGGCCGCCACGCAGCGCGGGGTGCGACGCACGGATCCGGGCGGCCTGCAGCCTCCGGAGTAATGCAGAGCCCGGCCGGCCCGGCCGGCTTGTGCCGCCGATCCTGGGCGTTCTGGGACGCTCCGTGCGAGCTCGTCGTCCTATCCAACATCTTTGGCCCGTTCTCTCCTCGAGGAGGCAGGAGGGAGGACGAGGAGGGAGGAGAGGGAGAAGGAGGAGGAGGACCAGCGCAGACCCAAGACCCATCAACGATAATGCAATGAACCCTGTCTCCAAGGTCCCTCTTCACAGGCCCCTACAATGGATCACTTTCACTGAGAGAAGTGCCCCGTTTGAAGACAACCGTCTGAAAATTTGGAATTGCACCAGAACGCCATTCCTGGGAATTCAACGCCGCGAGAACCGTTACTGCTGCGCCTTGACGATCCTGAACCGTGCTGGGACACCGTTCGTGGGACTTCAACACTGCGAATCAACGTGACTGTTGCGGCCTGGCGTTTCCACATCCTGTCAAAACGATGTTTCTGGGACGTTCCCATGAGAATTCTTTAAAACTGCTGCAAACTCTTAAAACGAAATTGCGCAGCGTTAAGGCGAGAGCCCCATTTTGAAAAGGAATGCCCTCCATCCGTGAAACGTTTGTATCGTTTGAGACGAATGCGCGCAGCGCTAAGGCGAGAGCCACATTTTGAATGCGAATCGCCCTCAATTCGTAAAACGATTGCAAGCGTTTAAGCCGAATGTGCGCGGCGCTTAGGCGAGAGCCACATTTTGAAAGCGTGCCACCCTCCATCCGTGAAACGCTTGCTAGCTGTTGCAAAGAATGTGCGCGGCGCTGAGGCGAGAGCCACATTTTAAATGCGACCCGCCCTCCATATGCGAAACGATTATAAATTTCAAGTTTCAGCACCATAAATTGTGAGGAAGTCTCAGGCGAAACGCTCGGCCCGCCCTTTCGACCGGCCTCGGGGCGCGACAGGAAGGAGTTATTTATAAGGATGAGGGATGGAAGGGGGAGGAGGGTATCGGCAGTCGCCTTAAGCAGTCTGATTTGTTTAATGGAACGTCTGTCGAGCACGATGGCGGGAGAATTCGTTCCCTAACGGATTTGCTCGTTGTTGGGTCGTTGGGCTTGGAAGCCCCAGCCCCCGGCCCAGGCTCCGCTCCTGGGCCCGCCCCCGGCCCCAGCCCCGGCTCCAGAGTATTAGCAGACACCCACCCCCATCCCCCCCTGTCCCCGGCAGAGCCACCCCAGCAACCCCCTCAGCAGAGCTGAAGGTCAGCCTGTACCTTTTTGGAAATCGAACGCCGGATGGGCTGATTTTCTCAACGCCACACCGCAGACTGAACAATAATCGGATGACAAACGAATGCTGTTGCGCCCCAGCCACACGCATGTTATTGCGCCCCTCACGTATCTCCATTAGCCCATTCAAACATCATCGTGGCGAAAGACCCGACCACATGCAGCTGCAAGCATCGCGAGGCAGGTGAAAGGGACGAGGGGGTCTGGCAAGAGGATCGGGGCGTGGGCTTGGAAAGAAACGGACATGGGCGAACGGAGGGTTTTCTTAGTTTGGCGGCGTCCTCGCCAAGGAGCTGGGTTTCTCCAGGTTCATCCGCGAGGCCTGACCTGAGGAACGGCCCGCCTGAGTCGTCTCGCTTTCTCTCGACCGTCCAACTGTAGTTGTGACCTCGCGCCGCGGACGACCCGCGCGCGTCGTTGGAATCTTCTCGGACCGACCAGCACGCGTCGCGGGGACTCCCCTGCGCTGTGCCTCCAAGTGCTGCCCGACTCCCGCGCGCTCTGCCTGGCGCCTCGCCCTTTGTCAGTCACCCGATGTGTTTTTTGACCCCGCGCCGCGGACGACCCGCGTGCGTCGCTCGAACTCCTTCGGGGCGACCGGCGCGCGTCGCGGGGCGTTCGCGGGGTGCGCCGGATCGAACGCAGGCAAACCATGCGGAACTTGCCGTTGGGGCTGCCGGTGGAGTTCGTTACGGGGCCACAAGACGCGTGGGGGGTGCGCCGAATCGACCGCGGGTGCGCCATGCAGATCCTGCCGCGGGGGCCCTCGGCGGAGCTCCCTGTGGGGCCACGCAATGTGTGATGGGGCGTGCCGAATCGGGAGCGGGCACGCCATGCTGACCCTGCCGCTGGGGCCTTTGGTGTGGGGCCTCGAAGCGCGCGAAGCCGTTCGGAGCGTGCCGCTGGGGCCTTCGGTGGACTTCTCCATGGGGCCACGAAGCGCGTGGGGTGTGTGCCGCGTCGGGTACGGGTAGGCTATGCGGACCCTGCCGCTGGGGCCTCAGGTGGAGCTCCCAGAGGGGGGGCACGAAACGTGAAAGGGGTGAGCCGAATAGGACGCGGGCGCGCCATGCGGAACTTGCCGCTGGGGCCTTCGGTTGAGCTCCCCGTTGGGGCACGAAACGTGTTGGGGGGTATGCCAAGTCGGGTGCGCGTACGTCATGCGGACCTTGCTGGTGGGGCCTTCGGTGGGCCTCCCTATGGGGAAAGCATGGCTTCGACTCCAGAGGCAGCAAAAACGTCGTTCGCAGCCGCGCCGGACATCGTGCCCAAACGAAATTTCGGGGCTAGCGACCCCGATGGCTTGCAAGTGGCGCCAGAATTCGGCCGTCCACGTCGCAGGCGTGTACCCGCCGAACGGAGAGCCCCCTGGTACCATCGCATTGTCTCACAGAGGAAGCCAAGCGTGCAAACAGATGCCTTCATCTGTGCCGCACAAGCAAAAAGCACAAAGGGTGCACCGATCCATCCGCTGCTTTCGCCGGATGTGGCCATACATAAAGCGGCCCCCGCGATCTGTACAAGATCACGTTTGCACTGCGCGAGCAACTCAGAGGGCATCCGCAACAGGAAGTTGTATGCCAAGACTGCCATGATGCACCACCACTGTCGCTGGTGCGCTAGCGCATGGTGGAGCAAACGCCGCAAAAGCCGGCGATCCACCTTTTGCATCGGCAATCTGGGCATCCGGCATTTCGCTGTGCCGAGCCTGATGCCTGTCCAAATGATATGTTGGTCACTCTGCCATGGCACGCCGGCTACCTGGTGCGCCAGAGCCCACACGGTCAACCACCCACGCTGCGTAAACCCGCACGCACACACACACACACACACACACCGCTGCGACGCAGCGAATATGCTGCACACTGCACCCCAGCGGGGCCTCACCAATGAGCTCAGAAGCCCACGCAACCGTGCGTACTTATTATTGGACAGGTGGACGTCCTTCTTGATGAGCGCACCTGTTGAGCAAATCACGAAAATGATTCTCTGAAATGCAGAAGAAAATATGGCAATACAGAGAGTAGCGTATATGTAAAAACATAGACCACGCCACAATACCAAAAGTTATCGATTAATTATGCCTGTCGCTCAAAATGATAGTATCCATCTTCATGCCCCAGCTGACTATAGCGTCGTCCAAGGCCTTCGTGTTCCTTTCGCTTGTGGGCCAGAACAATCTGGCCTACAGCGGGTCTCTTGGCTCCTCGCAGGGCCGACCCGCAGCGATGCGAGGGTCGGTGCAGAGCCAGGCGCAGTGCTTCAAATCTCCCACCTGCTGGCCGCAGTACGGGCACCTTGGATCTTCCCTTTTGCTGACAGCAAGATGTGCTGGTGAGACCACCGCCCGGGTGAAGAGCCTGGCCGCTGGTGGCGTCGCACGAAAGTGTGCGTAGCATGCTTTGAGTCGTCTGGCGTCGAAGGCGATGCCGGAGCACAACTCAGAGTCGATGCGTCCTTTTTTCTCGAAGAGGTCGAAATGTGTTCCCTGCCACCCCTCGCGCAGGGCGTGGGCGAGCCGCTTCGGCGTCCGCCAGTCCTGGTTCGAAGTGTCCAAAGGAATATTTGTGCCGTCAGGTCGTGACCAAGTCCAGTCAGCATCGGTCTTTTCCCGCCCGTCTTGCAGCTCGTGCGACAGCGGTGACCGTCGCCTGCTGGATCATGATGTCCGGGTCGATCCGGTGCCCATGGATGAGCAGCCGGAGGGAGCGCGACGACGTTTTGGGAAGCTCCAGCGTCCGGGTGACGGCCCCGCTGATGGCGTTGATGTAATTCCTCCGTGGCGCCCCTTCGTGCCAGCCGTAGGACAGCGCAGTCATTGGGCCCAGCTTCAATTAGCGTTTGCTTCTCTTTCCTTCCCAGGGGCAACCCTGTGGCGCGAGTGATCTGTGCCCTCGCCTGTTCCAGCCTCGTCTGCTCTTTCTTTGTGGTCTTCCTGGCGGCCCCTCCTTTTACGGCGGCCCCCAGCACGTTGGCGATTGCGGTGTCCACGGCGAAACGTGGCTCCACTCCAGCACGTCGGAGCTTCTCCCGCCCCTGTGGCGTGCGGTGCATCCACTGCTATTTGGACTCGTTCTCCACCAAACCAAAAGCAGTTGACCATTCCTTCCAAAGTTCGCCGATACGGACACATGGCCGCGTTGCGCGTTTCCCACGTGCGGTCATCGACAAACAGCTGCAGTTTTGCCGTGGGCTCCAGGTGGGAAATGTGCAGGACATCCGCCAGCATCGCTGCGCACATCGCCATTGGACTACAAGGGTCACCTCGCGGTAAAGAAGTGCCCAGTTTCTCTGGCTCCAGGAGAACCGACCCCCCGAGAACCAACGTTCCTGTTGAGACCAACGATCATGAAGAATGTCATTGAGCAGCGGCAGGAATCCCTACGAATCGAAGACCCCTTGGACCAATGAAGGATGAATGCAATCAAACGCCAAGGAGAAATCTCAGGTGCTTGCTGACGTACTCGTCGTCCTCAGAAGCGAGCAACATCTCCAGGAGGGCGTCGTGGGTCTCGGCCTTCCTGCGTGCTCCATACGTCTCCGTACACCACCATTTGTCACACCAACTGCGACATGACGGCGAGCGGTCCCGAGCCGTGCTCCAGACACGATACCACGCGGAGGCCACACTCAGCGGTCTCCACTCCTCTTCTGGTAGGTGAGACTGGCTAGGCGCTGGGTGGCCCTTCGGCAGGCGCGCCTGCCGCATGGCTCTCCAAGCAAGCGGTTGCACCCCCAGTCGTTCACACTCGTTGAAGAAGAGTGTGGTCTCGGTGTCCGCGAAGATCGCTTCCGAGACCTCCCTTACGTCCCACCCGTCCGGGCCGGCTGCTCTGTCTCGTTGGCCAAGCATAGCAGACCTGACGTCCAGCACCTCAAGTTCGGCCCACGCGGTGGGCTGGACGTGCGGGAGCCAGAGCCGCGCTTTGCCCAGGGCCGCGTTCAGGTCTGGGAGGTCCCTGTCCCACACCTTCCGCCACCTCCGCCGGAGCATCTCCAGAGCCTCTTGGTTGGTCTCGGAGATCTTCCCATCCTGCTCCGCGGCCAGATCGTTGGGCGTTTGGTCGTCCTTCATCCACCTATGGGCTTCTTTTCTGGGTTCTCTGATCCTTTGGTTCCAAGCAGCAATCCGATCTTGTGCATCCTCCTCCTGCCCGGTGGCCATGCCCTCGTAGGACACGATGGCGGCGACAATATTCCTCATCCTCTCTAGGGCAGGGCGGTCTGCCTCCCCTTCGAAAGACACATCCTTGCAGCCTTTAGTGAGTTTATCCCTGAGGGACGCCGCTTCTGCAGAAAAGCTGCCGCCCTTCCGCTCCAGGACCTCCAACCTCCTCAATCTGGCCAGCGCCTTCTCTGGCTCCGTACCTTGAAGCTTCTCTGGGTGCCCATGGCCCTGTCGTCCCACTGTCGTGCTTCGACAGCCAGGCATCCTTTGCCGCTCTTGTCTTCATTCCTGCGCCGCCGGGTGCGTGCCGTGGCGGGGTCCTTTACCCGGCTGCCTTGCCACGCATGCTTCACCGCCGCTCCGCTGAAGTCAGCGGTCCTCCAGCTGAGCCCCTCGCCGCGGCCAGGCCCCTCTTTCTCTGCTTCCGCCGCTGCACGTTCTCATCTGCCTCCTCCCTCTGCGCTTCCTGCAGCAGGACCTTCACTTTCTCCTCCTGCGCCTGCGGAATCTCTTCCTCCTCCTGTAGCAACGTGTAACAGTGTGCAATGCTGAATGTTTCCGCATTGGCCGCAACTGTCTGTGCTCAAGCGGTTTTCGAGGCGGCGGATGGGAGATTTCGGCTGGGCCTTTTCTGCCTATAAGTCCCCGGCCCCGGCGCCCAGCTTCATGGTGGCGTGAAGGAGGCGGTCGGCGTCTGCCCCTGTGCTCTGGTGCTCTCGAGCGCCGCCATCGCCCGCCTCGGCTCCCAGGACATATGGGGAGCTCCTGTGCCCTTCGGGCTGACCGTGACGGCAGCGGTCCTGGCTGGCGGGCTGGGCGCTCTGCTGATGCTGGTGGCGCAGGCGGTGTACCGTTCCTGCTACGTGACGTGCCAGCTGGTGCTGGCGTGTGCCTTCGCGCTCAGACAGACGAGCCCTCAGGTGGCCCTCGATCGGCTGGTGCAGGCGCCTTTGGAGAGCGGCCACAGGTCGATCGACATGATGCGCGTGGCTCCGAGAAGGCGGAAGTCCTTCGAGGGGCTGAAGCCCGGGAACGTGGTCTGCGTCAGCTACGGGGTGGACGGGGAACCATGGCATGATCGCCGGATCCTCGCAGTCGTGGACCCTTGCTGCTACAGCATCTGGGACATCTACGCGGAGACCATCGGCCAAGAGTTCTTCGGGGACTTCAGAGAGGGTGGCCCCCGAGGGGGGCTGCCCGCTGGGCTGGGCGCGGCGCGCGGCCAGCCCGTGTACCGCTTCTCGACGAAGCCCGTCGGGCAGGAGCTGCAGGACTTGTTCGAGCAGGGCCGCGCCAAGGCGGCCGTGGAGAGCAGCATGATGGGCATCCTGGAGGACGTGCCGGGGCCGCCGCCAGCGTTGGCGGGGACCGGCGCGAGCGCGGCCCCCCCTCTGCCTCCCCCAGCTGGATCGCGTCCTGCTGGGTCAAGCTCGGAGCTCGTCAAGCGGGTGTGTGTGGCGCTGTCGGCGCAGGGGTACGTGGGCAACACCTTCATGCTCGCGGCGCAGCTCCACACCCCGTCGGACAGCTTCGTGGGCAACGGCTCGGTGGACCTGTATGACAGGGGCCTGCGAGGCGACCCCGCGGTGCAGTATCGCGTGGAGGTTGGGGAGCAGGAGAGTGAGGTGATCGAGCTGTTCAGGCGCCGGACGAAGAGGAACAGCGACGTGGAGGGCACGGACACTCCGCTGGCGCGGGCGCCAGGAGCGCCGAGCTCCGAGGACGCGCGCACCCTGCCGGTGCTGCGCGACAGCGCGGGACGGCGCTTCGAGAACATGAAGAGTGTGGCGAACAGCTCGGAGATGTGTGGCTTCGAGGATTGGGTGCTGGAGGGGCCGCGCGCGGTCTTGGACCTGGTGAAGGAGATAGCTGAACAGGCGGCTGGCCCCTTCCAGCGCCTCTCGACCTGGAAGCACGAGAACGAACTGCAGGATGTCGAGCTCAACGCGGTGACGCACGAGATGCTCTCGGAGATCATCGAGCTGGCGACCACTCTCGTTCAGCTCGACGTGTCGGACATGGCGGGCATGGGGGGCCTGCGCCTCCACTCCCGGCACACCAAGCAGCGGATCAAGAAGAAGCAGGAGGCCGGGTCGGATTTCGACCTGCAGGGCTACTACCTGGGCAGGGCGTGGCGCACGGGAGGTGCGCGGAAGGCCCCGGAGCTTCAGAAGTGGGTGGCCGAGTGGGCTGCCCGCGAATCGTCTATCTTGAAGGAAGAGAGGAAGGCTGCCGAGGAGCGTACGCTTGCGTGCGCTCCTAAGAGGTCATGATGGACTCAGGATCCGGGGGCTGGCCGTCCCGGGTCGTAGATTCAGGCCGCACTATGGAGAGGGTGGTGCCACGGGATCTGTTCCCTTTGCCCGAGGTGACCTATAGCTCTCCTGAACAGCGCCGAGGTCCTCGCCGTGCTGCTCAGCGTCTGGGCAGGAAGGCGGCCATCGGCCGACGCTCGAACAACTGCATCGCCGCCCTCAACAACCTGTACGGGGACGGCTCGTTTTTGCCTGGAGGAAGACCCTCGCAGGCACAGTCTTCGGCGCTTGACGGCATCCTGCGCGCGGTCACTGACGGCAGGCCGCCGGACCCGTTGTCCGCCCCCGAGGCAGCCCTTCAGGAGTTGCTCGGTACCGAGGCCCTCGACTACGCGTCCGAGGACCTCTCCGTGGTTGCGCCGTATGATCGCGGCTTGGTCTCGTGGCCGGACACCGCAGGTTCGGTTGACTTGCTGGACGTGTTGCCAGACCCTGACCGCCAGGAGGTGATCGACGGTCCCCGTGCGCTTTTGCTTCGGGCTGAGGAGGAGCCGCCAGCGGCCTGCAAGGTCTACTGGGACAAGACGCTCAAGGCGGACAGAGGCGAGTACACCGGGTTCGTGCAGGACCTGCTGAACAGGGGCATGGTGGAGCTGCGCACTCGCCGTGAGTTTGAGGTTAGGATATTCTTCGCACGCAAGAAGTCGGGCAAGTTGCGCCTGATAGTGGATGCCAGGTCCGTCAATCAGAACCTCAGGCGCCCCACCTCCATCCAGCTGGCGCCGACGGCGGCGATGGTCGGGTTTGAGGCAGAGCCTGGGGACATGCTGGAGTTCTCGATTCAGGACATCGCCGATTGCTTTTACCTGTTCAAGGTCCCGGACTACATGGTGCCGCGGTTCGGGGCGAGGCCCGTCAGGGCCGGCGAGGTGGGGGCCAAGACCGTGCAGGGCGAGCCGGTGCTCGCAGGCGCCTGGGTCTACCCATGTCTGCGGGTGCTGCCCATGGGTTTCTCGTGGGCCATGAGATGGACGCAGCAGGCGCATCGAGAGCTGCTGCGGCGGGCAGGGCTTGGAGGCATCGAGATCGAGCTGGTGGACCGCCAGGTGCCCCCGACGACCTCGGCTACGCCTGTTTCCCGCATCGCGTACGTGGACAATGAGGTTTTCGTTTCGCCTCGACCAGGTGCCTCTGCCGACGCCAGGCAGCAGGCGGCCAGGAAAATGTCCAGCGTCGGGCTGCCGCTGCACGAGGTGGAGGAGGGCAAGCATGTCGTCGAGGCGCTGGGCCTGGAGCTGGATGATATCAAGCTCCGGTGCCGCCTGGCCTCCTCCAAGCGGTGGCGGCTGGCGCAGGGCACGCGCGCGCTGCTGCGGCGGCGGCTGGTGGCCGGTAGGGACGTCGAGAAGCTGATCGGCCATTTTACGCATGCCATGCTGCTGAACCGCCCGGCGCTTTGTATCTTCCGCGCCGCTTACGACTTCGCTCGGCGGCATTACCGGGCGCCCAGCCTGCTCTGGCCTTCTGCGAGGCAGGAGCTGCAGAACGCCATGCGCATCATGCCGCTGCTCGCGGTGCAATTCGATATGCCGTGGTCTGGGTTGGTCACCTGCTCCGACGCTACGCTGGGGGGCGACGCCGTGCAGGAGGCGGACTTCCCGGTGTCTGAGGTAAAGCAAGTGGGGCGCTGGAGTGAACGCTGGCGCTTCAAGGTCGAGGGGGCCGGCCGCCCTCGGGATCGGGCGTCGGGTGGCGCTCTGCCGCTCGACGGACTTGAGGCTTTCGCTGAAAGTGGAGAACACTACGACGACGACATTGCCATTAGCATCAATCATCAGTTTCCTGAGCTACCAGCATCATTCACCAAGGAGGGGGTTAATTGGAGGACTATACAAGCGAGAAGGTATCACAGGAAGGAGGCAATCCACCTGAAGGAGTTGAGAGCGGTGTTATTTGGGTGGAGGCGCAAACGCAGACAAGCTAGACATCATCACAAGCATCATCTATTTCTGTGTGACAACATGGGCATGGTTCTGAGTCTGGAGAAGGGGCGAGCTGTATCTGTACCCGTGCTTCTTCTGCTCAGGAAGTGGGCCGCGCTTTCTCTGGCCACCTTCTCTCGCACCTGTGCGAGGTGGATTGCGAGTGAGCTGAACCCCGGCGATGAGCCCAGCCGATGGTTCGACACGCCGGCGGAGAAGGCGGCGGCAGCTGCGTTGGGAGCCCACCGGCGCGAGGCTTGCGGAGAAGTGTCTGAGGCGTGTAGCAGCGCCTCCGGCGCCGGCTGGTGCAGGCGCGCCTGGCACCCCTCCGCCGTCGGCGGCGGAGCGGCCCGGTGCCCGACGCTGTCGCGGGGCCATGGCAGAGTGGCGGCGGCCCAGGGCACCTCGACAGGGCGGCTGCGCGGCTTATCAACGAGGTCTCGCCGATCCCCTGCGAGGCCGAGAGGCCTCCTCCCGCCTCCGGCGGCTGGAGCAAGGGACCGGGCTCTCGCGAGGATAGCTGGTACTGGTGGGCCGACCGTCCTGGAGCAGGAAAACGTGACGGCGAAGACCACGGAGGACTGCGAGCGGAAGCTGGAGCGGTTCTTCGGTTTCTGCAGCATCAACGGCCTGGCGCTCGACACCTGCCCGCTGCTCAAGGAGGCCCTGGTGGAGTACATGGACCTCCTGTTCGCGCAGGGGGGCCCTGCAGCAGCGGGGCCAAGCTGCTGGCGGCAGTAGGCCATCGCTGGCCGAGGCTCCATCATGCCATGCGGTTGCTGAAGCTGCCGAGGGAGGCGAAGGCGCTGCAGGGCTGGCGGCATCTGTTGTCGCCGGTGACACGGGCGCCCGTGCCGTGGGCCGCCGTGGCGCCCATCGCGCTGGCATTGGTCAGGCGCAGGCAGCCGCTGGCGGCTCTGGCGGCGGTGATTGCGGCGGACGCCTACCTTCGGCCAGGCGAGCTGCTGTCGCTCCAGGCCAACTGTGTGGTCCCAGCCCAGTCAGAGGCCGGAAGCGACTACCGCTTCGCGTCGCTGGAGCCGAAGCCAGAGGAGGAGCTGCTGCCGACCAAGACGAAGGGCTTCAACGACTCGATCCTGCTGGACGGCACGTCGAGGCGCGACCTGGGTGTGCTGGTGAAGCGGCTGGCGGGGCAGAAGAGCTTCTCGGCGGAGCTCCTCTTTCCGTGGTGGGCCGCGGTCTCCACTGCCATGTTCGAGCGCGCCGCGGCCGTGCAGAGGTACGAGAAAAGCTCGCGGGTGATGCGGCGCACGGCGACGCTGCCGCGGGATTGCCAGCTGCTGATGGCCAGTTCAACCAGCAGCCTCGAGGCAGGACTCAGGTTCAAGCACGACGTAAAGTTCGAGAGCAGATGCCACGACGCGGGTCTTGCGTGAGGCCCTTGTTTTTTGAATTGTTTTCGGGCAAGCGCGGCCTCTCTCAGGCCCTGGCTCGCAGAGGCTGGCGGTCGGCCACTTGGGACATTCGAGACTCACCTAAGCAAGACTTGTCCAAAGAAGCAGTAATTAGGCGCGTGTTGAAGTGCGTTCCCAGCGCAGGCTGGGTGCATCTCGGCACGCCATGCAGCAGTTTTTCGACAGCAAGGCGAGGCAAGCTTGGCAGTCCCGGGGGCCCCCTCAGGTCCAAACTGTATCCTGGGGGCCTTCCTGAGCTTTCTGGCGTGGATGCGACCAAGGTGTCGGTCGGAAATCGTCTGGCCCAGGCCTCGGTCCGTATCATTCGAAGCTGCATCATATTTAGCGTGCCTGTGTCTTTGGAGAACCCCAGGTCGTCTTGGCTGTGGCAGCAGCCAATTCTGGCCCCTCTGTTGCGAAGAGCTTGTCTGATCAATACTGTATATTGCAAATTTGGTACCCCATGGCGGAAAACCATTACCATTGCCTGCTGGAATGCGGGTATCCCATGTGCGTTGGAGCCTCTGCGCGCAGAATGCAATGGTCCTCGCTGCAAATATTTTGGTGACCGCCATCAGGTCTTAGAAGGCAAAGCACCAGGAGGCAAGCTCTGGACGTTGGTCGCAGAGCCCTACCCTCCTCGCTTGGTTTCTTTGTGGGCGTCATGTGTCGACGCCTCTAGACGCTGATGGGGGCCCCTCGCTTGGTGGCGCGGCGTGATGATAACGGCGCCTCGCTGCTGGGTGTCTCCGCGGTGTGATTGCACTGTCGGGGATTTCGGCTGAAAAGTGCCGCCTCAACCGCCAGGTCGCTAGATTTTGGCGGATATCGGCAAGTTGGCCAGCTGGTCCTTTTTCTGTTGTCTCTCTGCTGCTGCCAGACAAGCCCGGCCGCAGCTGCAGCGAGAATAGCCTGGCCTTGAGGAAAAGTGGAGCATGTAGCAACGTGTAACAGTGTGCAATGCTGAATGTTTCCGCACTGGCCGCAACTGTCTGTGCTCAAGCGGTTTTCGAGCCCAACCACTCCACTTTGCGCCTCTCTCAGAGTGCTCTCGCACTACCGCGAGCTTGGCAGCCGCTGGAGGCAAGTTGGCCAGCTGGTCCTTTTTCTGTTGTCTCTCTGCTGCTGCCAGACAAGCCCGGCCGCAGCTGCAGCGATAATAGCCTGGCCTTGAGGAAAAGTGGAGCATCCTCCTCCTCCTCCTCCTCCTCCTCCTCCTCCTCCTCCTCCTCTTTGTCCTCCTCTGCTTCCTCCTTCTGCGCTGTCTGCAGCGGGTCCTTCACCTACTCCTCCTGCGCCTGCGGAGTCTTTTTCTCCTTCTCCTCCTCCTTATCCTCGTCCTTGTCCTCTTCTGCTTTCCTCTCCCTCCTTGTCCCTTTGCGCCTGCTGGTCCTCAAGCTCCTCCTCCTGCGCGAGTAGCGCAACGACCTGCAGCATGCAGTTCTCGCTCAGGCCAGATAGCTGTTCCCACCGTGCATCGACCCAGGACTGGGCAACCTTGGATCTCGGCGCAGCCTCGCACGACGTCTCAGCCATGCCCGTACTTCCGGGCCTCCGGGCCCAGATAGCCCCAGCAAGCTCCAGACAACAGTGCCTGCACGTACCGACCGGCCTTCCAATCCCTTTGCGTGCTTGTATCTTCCTGTCGGCCTGCTCTTGGTTGGGTGCCTTCCACGAGTACTGGATGAGCTTGTGGTCCCCGAAAGCGTACTCCACGAACTCCGTACTCAAGATCTTCATGTTGAACGTGATAGCACGGTCAATGCATCTTGGTTCAGCCTGTTTGCCCCTCTGCCAACGGGTCGGGGCGTCCAGCCCGTCCTTTTTGACAGTATGCAACTGATGCCACTCGTTCAGTAAGAGCAGCTTGTCCGGCGTGTTGTTCCAATCACCCACCATCATGCAGGTCTCAATCTGGTCGCAATCAACGGCATTGAGGATCCTAGTCAGCATAACGTCCTTCTTAGCCGAAGTAGCGGGGTGATAACAGTACATGTTAAAGATGATCGCGCTCCTGGCTTGCTCTGCCATGACTTCACCCTCCTCGAAGGTGGAGGCCCAAAGAAAGCGTGCCCGTAACCGTCTGTGGACCATCACCACCAATCCACCTTTGCTCGTGCCATCCGCGCTGGTGCCGAAAAGCGCCGTGTAGCAGCGGTAGCCCTTCCGGTAGTAGGAGTTCCTGAAACCCTCTTCCTTGTCCTTGCCCAGGTGGGTCTCCTGGAAGGCCGCGATCGCCACCTCGTCAGCGACGACGGCATCCGCCGCCTTTCAAATGCCGGCCGTGGCCTCGACGTTGCACGTCCACATCGTGAGGGCTCCTGACTCCTCATCTTTCCTATGCCTTCTCCACTTCCAGCCTTCCCTCCCCTCCTCCTCAGGTGCCACCCCGCTCGCACCTCCCCTCATGGTCGGAAGTACGGTCGGGGCGACTACGAGAGCGGGTTCTCCTGTGTCTGGCCAGGCAGTGTTGCCTGGCCCTACCCTTCAGTGGGCACTCGTCCTCCGCTTTCTCTCTTTCCTCTGGCGGCGGGCTTCGAGGTACCCTGGCATCTGGTAGCTCACCCTTCCCTCCGCCTTGCGTCTGAGGTAGTACTGGCCCTTTCGCTCGGCCATCGCCTCCTTGCGGGCAGCATCGCTCGTCTTCCTTCTCCACGCCTTCCTCTGATTCTCCCTTTCCTTCTCAGCCCAAGCTGGGTCCTGGCGTTTCTTATACTTCTTCCATCCCTTCTTCAAGCCAGTGGGATCTTTAACCGGTGGTAGGTCCCGGCTCTTCCTGTCCCTGCTGAAGGCCCTCGTCGACTTGCACTTGTCGCTCTAGCTCTGGACCTCCTCTGGGTGAACTTCACGTCGGTGTTTGGCGACGCTCTTGGTCAGCTGGTGGTTCGGCAGGGTGGGCCATCTCTTCCCGCAGGTCGGGCAGAGCTTGTGGTAGCAGAAGGGCGGGAGCGGCCCTTGAGCTATTCCCAGCACTTCTCGCCATTCTTCGTCCGTCTTGGGATCTACCGCGGCCGTCGACGGCTTCGCCGAGAAGTCCGCGATCTTCACACTGGAGTGCTCCCGTTGGAGGTGCTTTCACTTCTTGTAGTGCAGCGGGCTCCCGCAGTGCTCCTTCTTGATGGTCTTGCCATTTGAAGTCGCAGCCGGGGATCGGGCAGATCCACGCGACACTTTTTCCACGTCGCCTGTACTTCTCTTTCTTCTCTGCACGTGCGAGCGGTCCGAGACCCGGAGACCACTGCTCACTCCTTTCCTCGGGACGTCCTGGGTGGACGCCGGCGTGTCGCAGGACACCTTCCTCCTGTTTCCTCTTTCTCTTCTTCTCCTGCAGCCTGAGCCTCCTCGTCCTTGCTTTCCTTTCCGCACGTGCGAGCGGTCCGAGACCCGGATGCCGCCACACACTCCTTTCCTCGGGACGTCCTGGGTGGACGCCGGCGTGTCTCAGGACGTCTTTCTCCTGCTTCCTCTTCTTCTTCTTCTCCTGCTGCCTCAGCTTTCTCCTCCTTCCTCGTCGCTTCCTCGGCCTGGAGCACTGGGCCAGGGGTAGCTTTACCTCTCGAGTTTGCGCCCCCCACTTCGTCGGGGCCGGTCGCCTCGGGCAGGGCGGGGCTGGTTTTCGTCCTCATCCTTTTCTTCGCAGCAGAACGTGCTGACGATGGAAGTTTGCACCAGCTTGCCAAGCTCGCACACGCGGGGGCTTCAGACGGAGTCGTAGACGAGGGAGGCCGGCACCACGACGCCAGGTCGTCTGCCTCCTCTGCCACAGGACGTCCAGTTCCTCGTACGAATCGCGGCTCCATTGTCTGCACCGGCTTTTCTGCCCAGGTCGTGGGCCAAAATTTCTGTCCTTCAGGATGTTCGAGGATGAAGTGGTGATCTGCCTTGAGGCACACCACCAGTGGTGGCTGTGTCATGGTCTCCTGCCTCTTCCTCGCTTCCTTATCCTTATCCTTCATACGGCGGCGGCATTGGATAAGGAACGTCTTCCTGGGGCCCAGACCCTGGCGCATTCCTTCTAGTTTCAAGGAGAGGCGGGCTGGCCACGTTTGCACCCCATCGGTCGCGAGACCCTGGGTTCCTTATCGAAGGCATCCTTATCTAAAACCTCCACCGTATCCATGTGTTCCAGCTGCGGTGGTTCGAAGACGTAGCCCTTCTTCCAACCCCCTCGTGCCAGATGAGGGCGACGATGCGGCGCCCCAATCGTAAAGAAAGCGCTTTGGCGGCATACTCGTCAATCCATCGGTGTTCTCTGGCCGTCGCCGTAACCCACATGTCCCACGACTGTGTGGTACTGGGCCGTCGTCAAACACCTCATTGTTCTGAGCATCGGGGGCCCAGACTGATTTCCATCTCGAGTAGTCTCGGATCAACTGTGCCGTTTCTGCTCTGAGCTTCGCTTCGAGACCCTGGATGTTCTTTTCCACCTCTTCCTCGCTTTTGCCTTCCTCCCGGGCCTTGGCGGCGCCTGCTGCTCGGTTCAAGCACCCGCTGGTGCCGCCGAGGTCCCACGTGCGGTAGCCCATGACTTCCTGGGGCGTCGCGCTCTGAGCTTTCTTTCCCTTTGGTTGGCCTGGCAAGCCTGCTCCTCCTTTCCTCCTCTCGCCTCCTCCTGTGTCCATGCCTGCGTTGTCCTCTTCCTTTCTTCTCTTCTCGGCGCCTTCTTCCTGTTCCGGCTGGGCATCGTCTGCCATGGCGTCGTCCTTGTCCTCCTTCCAGGGCTCGGCCTTCCTAGCTTCGGCTTCCGCATGCGCCTTCTGCAGGTCCGCCCGGATGGTTCCGGGACGAGCTTGCAGTGGTTTTGTGGCCATACTTTTCTGGCGCCGCAGTTCCCTGATGATCGTTATCACCGTGCCGTCCTGGATGCCGAGCGCGTTGTGGAGTTGAACTCCCTTTGGTGGCTTCATCTTGAAAACCCATCCCCAGCGGCCCCACCTAGGTCGAACAAGTGATACCGAAGTCCACCCATTATGTTCAAGTAACTGCTTGGTCTTATCAGCGCGCCACCACGTCGGAGTGCCGTGTACTTCCCATGGGAGTGCACGCTCAGGGAATTGCTGCTGGGCGGACTGCGGTTGTCGCCAACCCAATTGCGCCTTGCCTCCACGCATTACTCGTTCCCGTAGTCGATTTGGCCTCACGCATTACTCGGTCCAAGTATTAGGCTCCTCGTCGCCTTCGGTGGCGATCCATTCCACATAGCTCCTTCCTTGCTGGCTCACCAACTTCTCTGCGAAACTGCAGGCACGCCCACTTTGTTTCGAAACTTCGTCAGTTTCAGAGGCTAGCGCTGTAGCGAAACACGTGCGGCAGGAATCCGAACCCTCGCTTGCCTCCAGGACCTGATAGCCGCAAGTCCTGGTGACCCCCTCCGTGCTCCACAGGGGGTCGAAGGACTTCATCATGCCGGCACGCCAGGTGGAGTCGGGCACGGAGCGCTTCGCCGTCGCAGTTCGTGCTGTTGTGGTCTCTGGAGCGGCAGAGCCCTGCCGAGCGACCTCGCCCGCCGCCTGCCTGGTCACCATCCCTCGTGGTCGTTGCGGCAGCCCTTGAGAGCTCAGAGCCACCACCCACAGGCCCTCCACTCGATCACCTCGTCCAGCGGAGCCTTCGACCCGCACCCACTTCCTCCGCGGCGTCCCGGAGTTCTTTCGGCTTCTCACCTGCAGCAAACACTATATGCCGACCGTGCCTTTCCATTCTGCTGCCGAGGCCATGTCTTGACGTTCTGGACCTGGCTGGGCTTCGCCATCACGGCCTCCACTTTCTCCAGATTCTTCAAAGGCTCATCCAAGCACATGATGTTCTGAAGGTTCTGGTACGCCGTGATCGTTCCTCGTGGCCACTCCTGGCGGCTCAGACGTGGGACTGCATCCTCCTCCTTACCTTCCTCTCCTGTGCTTTGTTGCTTCCAGCGTCGGGTCCACCTGTTGGCGGGCTTGGCCTCCTTGGGAGGTGACGGTTTTTCGGTGCTTTCCTCCTTGATGCGGGCTTGGGCCTGCTGGATGACCTCGCCCAGGTCCTTCAAGAGCTTCTCAATCGCCCACGTTCCTTTCCCAACATCCTCAAGTATCTTCCCGATCTTCGTGATGACTACCTCCATCCTTGCTTTCCTCTCCTCCGGCCTATTTGTCGGCCTCTTCTTTGAAACCTCCACTTTAGGCGTTTCCCCCTCCGTGAAGGCACTGGTCATTTTGGTGAGCGCCTCGCACATCTTGAAGAGCGGGTCGTCCTCCGCGGCACTGCCTCTCATCGCCCCTCGGTTCCAGAACTCAGAAGCGTCTGGCTCGGATGGTGTATCCTGTGCAGAAGGCGAAACCTCCTGTGGCTGGGGATCAAAAGTAGTTATATCATACGCAGCAATAAAAACTTTACAACGATCAGCAATAATCGATAGACATTGCAACGAAAGACACCTGCGCCTACGAAACACCAAAAGGCAGGCTTTCCATGCAGTCGAGCGTCGTCGTGGCCATTTTACCCTCGAATTTGCCACAAACCTTGCCCTGATAACTTGAATTGTTGCATGACCCTTTTTCTGCCACACCGCCCGCCACCTCCACCAACATCTCCAGCCGATGAAGAGCAGCAGCAGCAGCAGCGTGCCCACCGGCACGATGGACTCCGAGTAGATTACCCAGTCGAAGCCCTGGGCGCAGAAGTCGCGCTCGAAGACCCCATTGAGTAGCCGGCCCATGCAACCATGCGCAATTGAGACGCGTATGTAATTGGTGTCGACAGTACCGTTTTCCACAGAAACTGGCTCTCCACCACTGTGTCGGCCTGCCGGAGCAGGTCCGCACCTCGAGCACGAGCTTCGTTCATGGCCTGTAGCACATTGCGGGGTGGGGCGCCATCTGAGTGCCTGAAGGAACGCACCGCCTGTCCCGGCTCAGCGCCGTCATCATGTCGACGTTCTGTCTGCCAGCTGCTCTGCGCAAGCTGTCCACCACGCGCCAGTACGTCGACCAGGCTTCAACGGGGCCAGGCTCACGCGGAGCACCACCGACAGTGGCCTGGACCGCGCGGGGAACTGCGGCAGCACGCGGGCAGCCGTGCGAGCTGCCGCTGCCCTTGGGCAGAGCGGTGCAAGACAAGTTTTTGCCCGGCGGGACCCCCCCCCCGGCGCAGCCCGAGGCCTCAGAAGGCCTGTTTGGCGACAGGCAAAACAACCCGCGCGGTTGCAGGAGCGAGGCCCGACGGGGTCTGGTGTGTTCCCGCAGCGGCGGCGGCGCTAGGCGCGGGCGCTTGACGGGCCAGCTCCTGGCGGACCCGCGGTGTGGAGCGCACCGGCGCGCACCCAAGCGCGGAGCCATACGCCCGGCAGGGCGCGCGGGCCGGGATTCGGACGACGGTGGGCACGTCGAGCTTGAGCCCGGTAGCGTTGAGCGTCGTCGTCCGTCTGGCCGTTCCTCTCCCTTGGGTCGGAGGGGGAGGAAGGGAAGAAGGGAACGGAAGCGGCGGGGAAGGGGGTGGCAGAGCAGCCTGCTCTCCGACTTCGCCACGCTGCCACCGCGACGACCGCCTCGCAGCCCCTGGGAGCGGGAGGAGGAGGAAGAGGAGGAGGAGGAGAAGGAGGAGGAGGAGCGAGCGAGGAGGAAGAAACAGGAGCAGCAACCAGCGGCGGCGGCGGCAGCAGCGGCCCCTCGTATTCTAGCCACGCGAAACAGCCCTCGTGTGGTAGTGGGACAGATCGACGCCCAAGGTTGGCGCGACCCGCAAGACGGAGGCCCCGAGCGCTGAGAGAGCACTTCCACCATCCTCCCGCGACGCCGCGTCCAGCGGGTTCGATTTGGTGTGGACATACTCGAACCAGCACAGGATATCATGCTGACAGAGAAGCTCGCGCACGGCACCGACAACGAATGCTACGTAGGGGACCCGCTGTATCCCCGGACACGGCCGGCGAGCGCAGCGGTGTTGTCGCCGAAGCAGAAAGACAATGCGTGCGAATTGTCTCGCCCCACACTTCTAGTGTTTCGGCGATTCAACACGCTTCGGCCCCGTCGATGGCGTGCTGATGAGACGGCCCTTGCAGTTCACGCTCGGCAGTACGACCGAGAAGCCCTCGCGGAACCTGCGGGCGAGAGCCAGCGAGTTCCTCTCATTCTAGAGCAAGCGGCTTGCGCCAGTAGTTGCGGTTGCCGACTTCGGGGCCTTTTCTGGTGAGAGGTGAAGAACAAGCCCCACGAGGGGCAGCTGTAAACCGTGCGGGCTCTTCGCCTCGTTAACGTCGTACTCTAAAACCTTGAGCGACCCGCGGAGGACGAAACGACAGACGAAGCCGACCACGGCGAAATTATCAGCATAACTATCTGCGTTGATGAAAAACCACCAACACAGCACGTCACGCAGACAGCGAAACACGACATTGGAGTTAGTTGCGGCGCCTGCGGAGTCCTGCGACAAAACCTCCCTTCCAACAACTTCGCCGCTCTGCGGGTCTTAGAAAAGTTGGACGACTCGCACCAGAGAGCGGCAGCGGCCGATTTGATAGTACACCTTGCACAAGTCGTCCTTACTGCCAACCGGAGGCGCACCGAACGCGGGCTGCGAGGCGACCGTCTGCGCGTCTGACCAGGCGATTTTCTCAGCAGGCCCTGTTCAAGCAGCAGCTGCCCAGGAAGTCCAACGCATCCGCGCACGCGCGAACCTCCCAGGCGCAAGACAGCGCAGCGGCGCTGTCCTCCTCAGACGACTTGCGCTGCCAACAGGGGGAATTTGCTACAGAAGACTAATAATTATCTCCGCCGGCGGGACCCGACCGGAAGAAATCGACAGGATGTGGCGGCCCTACCGGGCCCGTTTGCTCGGCCTCTACGCCCTGTGCCCACAAAGCGTCAGCACGCGGGTGGCTTCTTGGCACGCGCTGCACGAGCTCTTGGTTGCCGGGAGCCGCTTTCTTGGAGAAGTTGGCTGACCGACCAGACGGGCGTGGCCGCCGCCGCACGTGGCAAAATGCCGGACTCCGCGGCCACCCCCGTGTCCCGGAGGCCTTGGTGGAGGTATTGCAAAAAGAAAGCGGCAGGGGAGTCGAGGACGCGGAGGAGGCGAAAGACGAGGAGGGACGGTTCGCGCGCGAAGTGGGCGACAGCAGGGTCAACTTTTTTACTTAGCTGAAGCTGCTCATCGTGTAGCTCACGGCTCCAGACTCTGAGCGAAGCCAACCTTTCCAAGCGAATGTCATTGACAGCACTACCGAAACGAATTTGTCTTGCAATGGCGATCGCCGCGCGCTCAGCCACAGCGAGTGGCTGATTCAAAGGGTGAGCGCCGCCACCTGCCACGTCGAGCGCTGCCGCGAGGTGTTCGCTGGGCAGCAGGTCCGAAGACTGAACCACGTTAAACACGCGCGTGGCTGCACTGCCACAGAAGGGTCGCCACGCCAGCCGTAGACGACAGACAAAGCTGTGCCCTAGCGAGGCAAGGCATGTCTGGCGGCTGCAGGCACCAACGCTAGCAGGTCCGCGCTGGAACTTAAAACCTTAAAGCTCAGCGCGCTCGGCGGAGCACGCGGAGGCGGGGGCGGGTAGGCCGAGTGGGGGGCAGAGGAAGCCGGAAAAGGCGGGGAGGCGGGCGAGGACGGGCCAGTTGTCAATTGCACGGGGGACGCGAGCACCGCTGCACAGAATCACTCGCGGCCGAGCCCTGGCCTCGCGGTTCAGGCCGAGCGCGGCCGGCCGCGGGCTGGCCCCTCACCTGCGCTGCGGGGGGGCGCGCTCGCCATTCCCGCGCCCCCTCGGCGGAGGGGGTGCGGGAGCGCTCGCGGCGCGGCTGCGGATGCTTGCGGCCCCTCTGTGTCGTTGCTTCCACAACTGCTGGCTGTGCGCGCCTCTCGGAGGAGGCGCGCGCCGCAGAACGCCGCCGCCCTCTCGGCCTGCCCCGGCGGGACGGCGTTGTCTGCAGCGGAGGCGGCGGCCTGGCCGACCCAGTTCAGGGCGCTGCCCCAGGAGACACGGCCATCAAGGGCAGCGGCCCAGACGCGCGGCAACTCTTGGCATAGGGTCTGCGACAGCGGGCGCTGTAGCCAGTCCACGTCCTCCAACTTAGGAGAAGGTGTCTGCAGGAACAGCCCGGCCTTGCGCGCTGCGGCGGCGGCGCAGAGCGGACTTGTCGGGCTCAAGGCTGCGAAGTGGTTCTCCTTGGCCGGCCGCCTGCACCAGCTTCCGAAGTTGGTCAGCCGGGTCGTGTTCCGCCGTCAGCTCCTCGAGCGTTTCGGAGTCTTGCCTCACCGCCGCCGCCACGACCTGCCCCAAGAAGAGGTTGCTGCTGACTGCGGCCTGGCCGGCGCGAGGGTGGAAAGGCGAAGCCCTTGTTCAGTCGCCCAGCGGGCCGTCGAACTGTCGAACGGAGACATCGCGGCGCTTGCCGAGTCGGACTCGGAGGCGAGCCTGGCTGAGTGGTTCTTTGCAGGCATGGCCCCCAGGAGCTCGTGGATGACTGCTGTCGCCAGAGGGCCGAGGTCCCCCGGCAGGCTGCGAAAGAAGGCCCTGTTGCCCATGTTGCCGATGTCTTTCAGCAACTCCCCAGCATCAGGATCGTTATACCCACACTTGACCAAGGCTTCTGTGAGACGGGTCCACCGCGCCTCCTCTGTGAGGGCACAGGCCGCCGCTCCACTGGCAGCGAGCTTCTCCTGGAGGGAGCCGAACGTCGTAACTCCTGCCACCGGGTCTGCTGCAGCCGGAGCGGCAGCCAGTGTCGCCGACGCTTGCGCCACTAAATCACGGCCGCCTCCTGCAGCTGCGCCTCCGACCCAGGGTGCCTGGGCCGAGAGGCGCTCTTGGATCTGCGCCTTCTGGTGCTGAAAGGGAGAGGGTGGGGACGACGTGAGAAAGTAAGCCTTGGAAGTAAAAGACAAGCGGTCACTCTTGTGACCCAAGTGGCTGCGGAAAAAACAGGGAAGCAGAGTACAGCGATAAGGATGCATACAGGTGCAGAGGGAGGGGGCAGGTAGACTAACTACGCGTCATATTTGTGAATATGCGTTTGTGGTGTTGTTTGTTCTCTGTTTTTTTCCTTGTTACTCAGCTGCAGGTGGAATGATCAGGGGCAACGGCAGGGGGGTACCCCCAATCGCCCATAGATCTCTTCCCGCCCATCAACGTGGTGCTCCGCTGGCGGGAGCCCAATCGCCGATCCGTCGGCGATGCATCGCCGACTCCCAGCCATTGTCTCAGCACCCGTATGGCCCCCATCCCCCCTTTCTGGGGCTGGGCCAGAGAGCTCCAGGGGAGGAGAGGGGAGGGGAGCTCCCGATGGAGAGATTCCATGCCGAGGGGGGCATACTCCACCCCCGCCTGTTCCCCCCCCCCTCGTGGAGGAGGAGCCCAGTGGGAGTGGCAGTGTCCTCCTGCGCCCCAGCCCCTGTCGTATCGTCGGAGATCTGGCTCCCCCTCGACTGATCGACCGGCCCCGGCCAGCGCCGCCGATGCTTCGGGAGCCGTCGGCCGGCTGCTCGGCCAGGGGGCCCGCTCGCCCGCGCCGACCTCGGCGGGCGACCGATCGGCCGAGCGATGTTGCGCTCAGGGGCGGCTCTGGGTGTTGGGCCGTATTCCTGCTCCCTCCTCCTTCTCCTCCTCGCCCTTGTCCTCCTTCCCCTCCTCCCTCCTCCGTCCTCCTACTCTTCCTGGTCCCTCATTGTCCTCCCTCCTCCTGCTCCTCCTGCTCCTCTTGTCATCCTCATCCTCCTCACCATCATGCCCTGCCTTCTGAGACTCCACCCCGCCTGGCTGCGCTTGTGGATTACCCAGCTTCCCTGACGGAAAACACCGTCTGGGCAGTTTGGGTTTGTGATGTCACGGTAACACGTAACTACACCAGAGGATGTATCAACCGAGTTTGGTTGCGATGATGTCGTCGTGGGGGGAAATGATCCTCCACCTGGCCTCTCCCCCCCTCCCCATGTCCTCCTCGTCCCGCTCTCTCCCTGCGCCCCCGAGGACGTGATCGACGACAAACTCGAGGAGGCGGTGATGGCGAGCGAGACGGCGGGCGGCGGCAGCCAGGAGAACAAGAAGGAGGCCCCGCGTGGCGTGCACGGCGCACTCCTCCCCCGCCTGCCGGATGCTTCCCAGATGGAGCGGGCTGGAGCTCGAAGGAGACGAGCATTGCACACCGTCAAGACACTGAAATAAGGACCAGCTCGGGTTCGTAAGGGGCTCGCTGCCCCTGAGGTCCTTCCACGCGTGCTTCTCCAGCACTTCTCGTGCACCTGGGCTGGGGGCCAAGATGGGGCGTCGCTTTTGTTTAGCGATTCTTGTGGTAGCAGCTTGACTAAACCTGAGTTTTCGGAGTTCCTGAAATTGATGCTTGCGTTGTTGCTTCTCGTTCTGAGGTCAGATGGAGTCGGAGGATTGCACCGCATGATCGTTGATGTTCCAGCAGTGCCGGACGGAGAAAATCGAACGGAGTAAATCGAACCTCGGATCGCGCCGCATCGCCGATGCATCAGCGGTCCTGCACGATCTTCTGATATTGTTCCCTCAGGCCCCATTTGGGAGGCCTGGACTTGCCCCCCCTCCTCCTGCGCGATGCTCTCTGAGTCTTCCAAACGTCACGCTGGGCACAACAACCGACAATATATGATCCCGGGCTCCGGGCCCACGGCCCCCGCCCCCCCAGATGGCATGGTCCCAGGATTCCTCGGGCCCCCCCCCCCCAGATGGGATGGGGGGAGGGACGACGACGACGACGACGACGGCGGCGGCGGCAGCGGCGGCGGCGGCGACGACGAAACGGGGAAGATACCCTCGACGACGATGCTCCTCCTCTTCCACGCAAGACACCGACGACGACGATTACAGATTGGCACCTTCCCTCCGTCAAGTGTAGCAGTTTTACGTCATGCCTGGGACGGCGATGCATATGCCGATGCCGATGCTGACGCTGTCGTCGTCGTCTCCGCCGCCGCCGTCGTCGTCGTCGTCGTCGTCGTCGTCGTCGTCGTTGTCGTCCACAGGGGGGCCACCACCCCCACACGGAGAGGGCCACCACGCCACGCCCACAGGGGGGGGGGCATCGCGCGGGGGGGCGGGGCCCGATGGCATTAGCATTGGAAGGGGGGGGGGGGGGGCCAAGCCCTGGACCATATATGTGTGTCAGGGCTGGGAGGGCATCTGTTTGTCCCCGGGGGCACACGGGGACCCGTGCGCCCCACAAACAAGAAGCGCTGCTCTTGAATGATGACCTGAGGAGAAGGCCCAGCGAGCCCCAAGACGCAAGACGGGCCCAGAACGGCCCCAGAGGGCCCCAAGAGGGCCCCGAGGTGTTCCAAATTTTAACAAAACAACCAGTTTTAGCACCATTAGCGAGAAAAGGACACCCAAATAGCACCCAACACGCTAACACATACACATGCATACTTACATGCATGCATGCATATGTATATATATATATATATAAACATACATATACATACATACATACATACATACATACATACATACATACATACATGCATTCATGCATGCATACATACACACATACATACTCATATACATGCATGCATACATGCATGCATGTATGTATGTATGTATGCATATACACCTAGATACAGATATTTACACATACACACAAACAGACAGACGTACATATATATATATATATATATACATATATACATACACATACATACACAAGTGGCACGTGTGTGCTCAGGCTCATCCAAAAAAATTGAAAGGGCGTTTGAAGCAGGAAAACACCGTGACTGCAGGATCGGAGATGGACAAGGGGAAGCTGGGGCGGCGCCGCCAGGGCGTGCCTAAGAGAAGGGGAAGAGGCAGGAGGTGAACGCAGGAGAATCTAAGATCGAGGTCGCACTCGAGCGCAAGTGGGGTTGCCACACCTTGCGATGTGTGTACCAGGGCCCCCCATGAAACCTCAGGAGGCCCGACTTGGATACCGGAAGAGGCTCCAGGAGGCTTCAGGATTGTGAGTGTTGGGTGTGTGGTGTGTGTGTGTGTCTGTGTGTGTCTGTGGTGTGTGTCTGTGGTGTGTGTCTGTGGTGTGTGTTTGTGGTGTGTGTGTCTGTGGTGTGTGTCTGTGGTGTGTGCCTGTGGTGTGTGTCTGTGCTGTGTGTCTGTGCTGTGTGTCTGTGCTGTGTGTCTGTGCTGTGTGTCTGTGCTGTGTGTCTGTGCTGTGTGTCTGTGCTGTGTGTCTGTGGTGTGTGTCTGTGCTGTGTGTCTGTGCTGTGTGTCTGTGCTCTGTGTCTGTGGTGTCAGGCTGTGCTGTGTGTCTGTGCTCTGTGTCTCTCTGTGTCTCTCTGTGTCTCTCTGTGTCTCGTTGTGTCTCTGTGTGTCTCTGTGTGTCTCTCTGTGTCTCTCTGTGTCTCTCTGTGTCTCTCTGTGTCTCTCTGTGTCTCTCTGTGTCTCTCTGTGCCTCTCTGTGCCTCTCTGTGCCTCTCTGTGCCTCTCTGTGCCTCTCTGTGCCTCTCTGTGCCTCTCTGTGCCTCTCTGTGCCTCTCTGTGCCTCTCTGTCTCTCTGTGTCTCTCTGTGTCTCTCTGTGTCTCTGTGTCTCTCTGTGTCTCTCTGTGTCTCTCTGTGTCTCTCTGTGTCTCTCTGTGTCTCTCTGTGTCTCTCTGTGTCTCTCTGTGTCTCTCTGTGTCTCTCTGTGTCTCTCTGTGTCTCTCTGTGTCTCTCTGTGTCTCTCTGTGTCTCTCTGTGTCTCTCTGTGTCTCTCTGTGTCTCTCTGTGTCTCTCTGTGTCTCTCTGTCTCTCTGTGTCTCTCTGTGTCTCTCTGTGTCTCTCTGTGTCTCTCTGTGTCTCTCTGTGTCTCTGTGTCTCTCTGTGTCTCTGTGTCTCTCTGTGTCTCTCTGTGTCTCTCTGTGTCTCTCTCTGTGTCTCTCTGTGTCTCTCTGTGTCTCTCTGTGTCTCTCTGTGTCTCTCTGTGTCTCTCTGTGTCTCTCTGTGTCTCTCTGTGTCTCTCTGTGTCTCTCTGTGTCTCTCTGTGTCTCTCTGTGTCTCTCTGTGTCTCTCTGTGTCTCTCTGTGTCTCTCTGTGTCTCTCTGTGTCTCTCTGTGTCTCTCTGTGTCTCTCTGTGTCTCTCTGTGTCTCTCTGTGTCTCTCTGTGTCTCTCTGTGTCTCTCTGTGTCTCTCTGTGTCTCTCTGTGTCTCTCTGTGTCTCTCTGTGTCTCTCTGTGTCTCTCTGTGTCTCTCTGTGTCTCTCTGTGTCTCTCTGTGTCTCTCTGTGTCTCTCTGTGTCTCTCTGTGTCTCTCTGTGTCTCTCTGTGTCTCTCTGTGTCTCTCTGTGTCTCTCTGTGTCTCTCTGTGTCTCTCTGTGTCTCTCTGTGTCTCTCTGTGTCTCTCTGTGTCTCTCTGTGTCTCTCTGTGTCTCTCTGTATCTCTGTGTCTCTCTGTGTCTCTCTGTGTCTCTCTGTGTCTCTCTGTGTCTCTCTGTGTCTCTCTGTGTCTCTCTGTGTCTCTCTGTGTCTCTCTGTGTCTCTCTGTGTCTCTCTGTGTCTCTCTGTGTCTCTCTGTGTCTCTTTGTGTCTCGCTGTGTCTCTGTGTGTCTCTGTGTGTCTCTGTGTGTGTCTGTGTGTGTGTCTGTGTGTGTCAGTGTGAGTGTGTGTGTATGTGTGTGTGATGTGTGCTATGTGATGTGCGTGTTTTCTGTGCGTTGTAGGTGTTGTGTGTGTTATGTTCGTCTAGCGTGTGATGTGTTGGGTGTGCTTTGTGTCTCTGTGCGTGCGAATGCAGTTCTGAGGCCCCAGGAGGCCCCAGGAGGCCCCAGGCGGCCTCAGGAGGCCCCAGAAGACCCCAGGAGGCTCCAGGAGGCCCCAAGAGGCTCCAGGAGGCCGCAGGAGGCCCCAGGAGGTTCCAGGAGACCCCCAGGAGGCTCCGAGGCGGGGTCTGGGGTACCAGAAGGTACAGAAAGCCCCAGGAGGCCCCAAGAGGTTCCAGGAGGCTCCCAAGAGGCTCCGAGGCGGGGTCTGGGGTACCAGAAGGTACGTCGGGGCTCGATTTTGGGAGGATGTCTCAGGCGAAACCGCCATTCTCTGAGAATCGGGGTCAAACCATTGGAATTACAATGTGTGTTTGAAGGTTTTATGTTAGAATGTTGGAATTCCCTGTTTTTGGACGTCACGATCTGCATGAGGGGTGCCACCGATTTTCAGAATTTCGAGGAAGTCCCGAGCGAAACGGCCAGAAACATCGCGGACGCGGCGCCCCGCGTACGCATCAATCGCCTTTGAGTCCTACTCCCTCGGAGAGGTGCGTATGATAATATATATATATATATATATATATATATATATATATACTAGAACCACGCGCGCGCTTCGCGCGCGCTTAGGTTCTGTCGAGTCACAGACCCAGGAATCGTTGCGAGAAGAAATTGGTGACGCGAAGCGTCTTGGGGGCGTCCTTGGACGTCTGGGGTCTCCTGGGGCCTCTTGAGGGGCCTCCTTGGGGCCTTCTTGGGCTCCATCTGGAAGCCAAGATGGATGCAACAAGAGGGTGCTTGGGCTCTCCGTGAGCTATCCTCTGGTTTTCATTCCCCTGGAGAGGAGAAGGAGGAGGAGGAGGAGGAGGAGGAGGAGGAGGATGAGAAGGAGGAGGAGGAGGAAGATGCAGAGGAGGGAGGAGGAGGAAGGAGAGGAGATGTTGGGGCGCTCTTGGGGCCCTCTTGGGCTCTCTTGGGGTTCGTCGGGGCCCTCGTGGGGCCACCTTGGGCTCCTCTCGGAGCTCCAAGAGGAGCCCACAGAGGGGCCCAACATCGGTCACGCGAGAGCTCTTTCGCGTGACCGATGTTGGGGCCCTCTTGGGGCCCTATTGGGCCTCCTTGGGCCCTCTTGGGGTCTCGACGGGGCCCTCGTGGGGCCATCTTGGGCTCCTCTCGGAGCACCAAGAGGAGCCCAAAGAGGGGGCCCAACATCGGTCACGCGAGAGCTCTTCCGCGTGACCGATGTTGGGGCCATCTTGGGGTTCCTTGGGCCTCCTTGGGCCCACGTGGGGCTCCCTCGGGGCCCTCGTGGGGCCATCTTGGGCCCCTCTTGGAGCTCCAAGAGGAGCCCAAAGAGGGGCTCAACATCGGTCACGCGAGGGCTCTTCCGCGTGACCTATGCTGGGGCTCTCTTGGGTCCCTCTTGGGCCTGCTTGGGTCCTCTTGGGGTCTCGTCGGGGCCCTCGTGGGGCCATCTTTGGCTCCTCTCGGAGCTCCAAGAGGAGCCCACAGAGGGGCCCAACATCGGTCACGCGAGAGCTCTTCCGCGTGACCGATGTTGGGGCTCTCTTGGGGCTCTCTTGGGTCCCTCTTGGGCCTCCTTGGGCCCACGTGGGGTTCCCTCGGGGCGCCCTCTTGGGCCTGTCTTGGGGCCCTCTTGGGCCATCTTGGGCGCCTCTTGGGCCGTCTTGGGGCCCTCTTGGGCTGTCCTGGGGCCCTCTTGGAAGCTTCTTGGGCCGTCTTGGGGCGGTCTTGGGCGCCTCTTGGGCCGTCCTGTAACGTCGGAAAGCCCAAAAGACAACTTTGTTGAAAATGTACGTTTTACGAAGGGAATGGGCCAATTTTTGCGTCGAGGGGCCCTCTTGGGACGCATGTTGGAGGCTTCTTGGGGCCTCTTGGGGGCGTCCTTGGACGTCTGGGGTCTCCTGGGGCCTCTTGAGGGGCCTCCTGGGGGCCTCCTGGCGGCCTCTTGGGGCGGAAGGCTCGAGCTTGCGGTTCGTGGTCCCCCTCTGGGCCCCCTCTTGGGCCCGTCTTGGGGCCCTCTTGGGCCATCTTGGGCGCCTCTTGGGCCGTCTTGGGGCCCTCTTGGGCTGTCCTGGGGCCCTCTGGGAAGCTTCTTGGGCCGTCTTGGGGCGGTCTTGGGCGCCTCTTGGGCCGTCCTGTAACGTCGGAAAGCCCAAAAGGCGACTTTGTTAAAAATGTACGTTTTACGAAGGGAATGGGCCAATTCTTGCGTCTAGGGGCCCTCTTGGGACGCATGTTGGAGGCTTCTTGGAGCCTCTTGGGGGCGTCCTTGGACGTCTGGGGTCTCCTGGGGCCTCTTGAGGGGCCTCCTGGGGGCCTCCTGGCGGCCTCTTGGGGCGGAAGGCTCGAGCTTGCGGTTCGTGGTCCCCCTCTGGGCCCCCTCTTGGGCCCGTCTTGGGGCCCTCTTGGGCCATCTTGGGCGCCTCTTGGGCCGTCTTGGGGCCCTCTTGGGCTGTCCTGGGGCCCTCTTGGAAGCTTCTTGGGCCGTCTTGGGGCGGTCTTGGGCGCCTCTTGGGCCGTCCTGTAACGTCGGAAAGCCCAAAAGACAACTTTGTTGAAAATGTACGTTTTACGAAGGGAATGGGCCAATTTTTGCGTCTAGGGGCCCTCTTGGGACGCATGTTGGAGGCTTCTTGGGGCCTCTTGGGGGCCTCCTTGGACGTCTGGAGGCCATCTTCAGCATCTCGGAGCCCTCTTGGAGGCCTCTTGGAAGTTTCTTGGGCCGTCTTGGGCGCTTCTTGGGCCGTCTTGTCTGACTGGGGAGGCCTCCGGCAAGCCCCGACGAGCCTCCGGGCCCCCCGGGGCGCACATTTGTGGTAGAGGTCCCGGCCCCGGGCCCCCGGACCCGGTGCGCCGTTATATGTGTATATCCACACATATACATATATATATATATATATATATATATATTATATATATATATATGTGTGTGTGTGTATGTATGTATTTATGTGTGTGTGCATATGTGTAGTGTGTGTGTATATATATATATATATATATATATATATATATATATATATATATATATCCTGGGTGGGGGGGGGGGCCAGGGGGTCCCGCCCAGGGACCTCGGCGCGCATGGGGGGCCCAGGGCCTTACTTCCTTGCGTCTGTTTAACAAGGTTTCGGCGACCTGGAGGCAACAGGGCCCCAAAATGTCGCAGGGAGCTCCAGGGGCTGCTCCCGCCTGGTGCCCCAGGTCTCCCACGGGCCTCCCAGAGGCCTCCAGGAGAGCTGCCCAAAGCTCTCACACGCGGTTGTCCCATAGTTGTTCCACGTTTTTCTCCACGCAGCCTGTTCTGCATCCCCACGCAGCACGACAGCCCCAGACGACGCCCAGGCAGTCCCGGTTCGGCCCCCGAGGCTCCCAACGTTGTCCCCACCCCAGATGGCTCCGCATGGGAGGATCGGCGCGCACTTTCCTTGTGTTTTTTTTGCAAGGTTGAGGCCTCCCAGAGAGCTCCCCGAAGCCCAAACCGCCCACTGCGGCGCCTGAGGTTCCCAACGCTGCCTTTAGACGGCCCAACAAGGCACCCAAATTGCCCAAACTGCACCCAAGGGGGGCCCAGGAGTACCCCGAGGCAGCTGAGGTTGGGCCCAAGACAGCTCAACTGGCCGACAAAACGGCTCCAGACACTTCCACAAAGCCTCCGCTGCGGCCCCGCTGCGGCCGCTCGCGGCGAAACGCGCGGCGGAACTCGCGGAAACCCCAGTTGTTCCTTTTCCCATTCCTCTTCCCCCCTTGCTCCAACTCCTGATTCTGCTCACGCTGCTGCTGATGCTGCTGCTGCACACTTCTTTCTCCCCCTCCACCCCCACCTCCTCTTCCTTCCGCCCCTCCCCTTACTTCCCCACCGCCGTTCCTCCTCCTCCTCCTCCTCCTCCTCCTCCTCCTCCTCCTCCTCCTCCTCCTCCTCCTCCTCCTCCCCTCCCCTCCTCCTCCTCCTCCTCCTCCTCCTCCTCCTCCTCCTCCTCCTCCTCCTCCTCCTCCGCCTCCTCTTCACGCCGGCAGCGCAGCGCGAGAAACCCCAGGCTCCAGGAGGGTCAGCCGCCAGGGCCCTCTGGAACGAGATCCGCTGTCGATGGCGCTGCTCGCCGTAGCATCCTTTGGCGCCATGACGCCGCGAGTAGAACCCAAGCGCGCGCGTTGTTCTGGCATGTGTATATATCCACATATACACACATACACGCATACATAAATATGCATAGATATGTACATATATATAGACGTACGTAGACACATGTGTAGATGTACACGTATACATAAATATATTGATCGACATATTGGTCTGTTATATACATATATATATATATATGTACATACATACATACATACATACATACATACATACATACAGACATACATACATACATACGCTCCCCCCCCCGTAGGCGACTACCGTTCTGCATGTTGGCGTCCAAACGAAGCGGTGATGCGATGTTGTGCTCCTGTCAACGCGCTGGCGATGTATGCTAGAATAACCCATGGCAGAACCCCGACGTAGCGCAGACGCACTACCTAGTCTGCGCCCACCTTCCAGCGCGTCGCGCAAGATGTGCTGCACCATCTCCCCCGTCTTGGCCCACGCGCCGTCGCCCTTGCGCCAGTAGTCGCACTGTGCCGAGCGGATATTGGCGGGGAGCAGCTTGGTTTCTGCCCTGGCGCTGGCGCTCCTGTGCGCCGGGTGTTTTTTATATGAAACGCCACCCACGTTCTATGATCTGCGCTCCGCTCTCGACCTTGAGGTACATGCCAGACGGGGGCACGTGCGTCTTCAGCTGGACGCACTCGGGAGGACCGAGCGCGTTCTTGCCGCCGACATTCGCGCACGTCTTCTTGTGACCAACGAAGTCGTGAATGACCCCAGGCACACGTAGTATAAGAATGCGCCGAGTCAGCGTGAAAGATGACATCGCGGTCTCTCAACCAGCCGTCAGCAAGGGGCCCCCACTCCACTTTGCGCACGGCCTCAGGGCCAGGGGCACGCTTCTCCGCCATGTCAGCGCGCAGTCCCGCAAGGGTCAGCGCGCGCGGCCTACCGCGCTGCGCGATGCCCGGCCACTGCTCCCACATGACGGGGCGAGGTGGGTCTTCCAAAGGTTCGGGGCCGTCAACCGGGCCCAGTTGGTCGAAGGTCGCCTCGTCGGCTCCCACGTCGGCCCATGCCTTCGGCCCACTGCGTTCACTGGTCGGCTCCGCGCCCCCCGCGCACATCCTCCGACCTTGCTCAACGTTGCTTCAAGTCCGCCCCACCGCTCTGTGGTTGACGTCGAAAATGATGCGGGTGTTCGCGAGGGAAACCCCCGTGAGCTTCGCCAGTGCGACCACGTCCTGCTTCTGCAAGCTCTCGGAGGGCGATCGAGTTGCTGGGCGCAGGCGGCTGCAATGGCGTCACCGCCATCGCGCGACAAAGCCCCCGCTGTCCAGCAACAGCCCGCGCGCCGCCTCGTCAAGCCAAGGGCGCCGCCTCCTCCCAGGCGTAGACCCGACCCGATCGGGCCAGCGCTTCTGACGAACGCGGGACAGAGATGATGCGAGAGCCAAAGACAGGGGCGCAATCCCAGGCCCCGCCGCGCTGCGCGCACAGCTAAGATCGCACAGTTTGGAAAACAGCGAGCGCGCTTCCACCGTGCTAGACAGATATATAAATAGATCGATGTATAATTACAAACATTGTTGGATATATCGGCCGAGAGGTTGATAGGAACAAAGATACATATATATATATATATATATATACATAACACATGTATACACATAGATAAGTATATACATACACACAGAAAGGTACATCGATAGAGACAGGCAAAGGTAGGCGCCAGCTTCCGTGCGACCGAGCTTGCAGACAAAGACGGAGGTATAGGCCCAGGCTTTGCCAGGCGTGTGTGGGGCGATGTTTCGCGAAGTGCCAGCTCTGAGTCGAGTCGACGTGGCGCAGCGGCGGCGCTGGGGGATCGGCGCGGCGTCACCATCATCACCATCACTGCCAGCACCGCCATCGCCACCGCGACGATTCACCCCCATAGATGGATAGGTCAGGATCTACATATAAAGAGAGATATAGATCGAGAGATAAATATATATATATATATATATGGTTGTATATATGTGGTGTATACATGTGTATATATGGACTGGTTGAGGGACCGGCCCGATATAGATCTATCGACGGATTAGATTGATGGAAGCACGCGGAAGTAGGTGGTTTTGATTTGCCCGTGTGCTCTTACATGGCAGTAGGCGGGCCCATCGCAAATTGACCGCCTCCTCCTTCCCCCCCCTACTTCCTTATCACCCGAAGGTTGGTTCCATCGGCATGGGTATATAGCTATCCCCCCTCTTTCTCTCGTTTGTTATGATTATATGTGTCTCTCTCTCTCTCTCTTTCTCTCTCTCTTTCTTTCTCTGTCTCTTGTTCTCTCTCTCTCTCTCTCTATTTCTCTCTCTCTCTCTCTCTCTCTCTTTGTTTTTTGTTTATCTCTCTCTCTCTCTGTCTCTCTCTCTCTCTCTCTCTCTCTCTCTCTCTCTCTCTCTCTCGGTTTATTATTATTATTTCGTCATTTGTTCCTGCCTGTCTCTCTCTCTCTCTCTCTCTTTCTCCAGAAGCGCAGTCGTGGGCCCAGGTTGATGATTGTTCCAGCCTTTGCTCCACGTCCCCCTCCTCATCCCACTCCTTTTTCCCCCCTCCCTCCTCCTCCTCCTACTCCTCATCCTCCTCCTCCTCCTCGTCTTCCTCTCGCGTAGGTAGCATTAGCGTCGACAGTCTTAACATAGAAGACCGTGTGCAGTCGTAGTGTTGGTAGCTGTCGTCTTGGGACGCAAGCGCCGTGTCGAGTCCGATCCGGTCTTCCCCCTCCGTTCTGTCAGAGGTGTGAGGCTGCTGCAGGCCAGCATCCTCCATAGTCGGACCCTCCATCAGCCAGCGGTGCCCCCCAGCGGGGGAGCTCGTGGGAAGGCCCCCCTCTGGAGGCGAGGCGGCACGTGTCCGGCATTGTTTCACAATAGTTCCGTTGCTAAGCGTAACGTGGAACCTATCTCGGATCGTAGATCACAAATGCGTTGTTCCATTATGTTCCTTCTGTCTGCACGTGGATTGCGGACGTTCCCCGCGGGAGGTGGATGCTGAGTCCAGGGAGCTGCTGAGCCAGCCCAAGCAGGAAGAGTCGCAGAGCGCACACCAGCTGGCCCGCGAGATGATCAGGACTCCAGGAGGGAGGACGAGGGGGGAGGTGGATGTTTCGAAGTTCGAAGAGGTGCGTCGCAATTCTCGAGTCCGGGAGGCCTGTTTCGGGCACGGGTTGTCGAAAACGATCATGAATACACAAAGTATGGCAGGACAGACCCCGGGAGGGGTCCAGGAACCAATTTTGTGCGGATTTCGTTGCGACGGACACGGAGGAGGAGAGAAGGGCACCGAGGTTTGACCTCAGGGTTGCGAGTAGATCAGGAGGAGGAGGAGGAGGAGGAGGAGGATGTAGAGGAGAAGAAAGAAGGACGAGAAGGAGGAGGTGGAGGGAGAAGAAGAAAAAGAGGAGAAGGAGGAGAAGGAGGATGAACAGCATGAGAAGGAACATGATCAGGACTTGGAGGCGGAAAGAGGAAGACAAGGAGGGATGATGAGGACGAGGAGGGGGAGAGGCAGGAGGAGGAGGGATGAAGATGAGGATGAGGATGGAGATGTGGACATGGTGGGGAATACTAGGACAACGCCCACGCGAGGATCATGTGCGTCGAATGTGCACAGTGCCCCGAAGGGTTCGCATGTGTTCCGCGCAGGCCTTCGTGAGGTTCCGTTGGTTTTCATATGTGTTGGTAGGAGTTTGGAAGGTTTCAAAAGGGGTTTTTGCTGGAGGAGGAGGAGGAGGAGATGGAGGAGGAAGAGGAGGAGGAGGAGGAGAACTGAGGGTCTCAGGTTTGTGAGATCTTGGGTTTTTTTCTGGGCACCCTCCGAAGAGGCCTTGCGGGCACGGCCAAGGAAACCTCAAGCCGGAACGCGGTACTTGGGGGAGGTCTGCGGGTCGGCTCTGCTTGGCAGGCCCATAGGATGAGGACAGAGCGCTCCGGAAGGTTTCTGGCTGTCTTCCCGCTCACGGGGCCTTCCACGGGCCCCGTGGCCATCAACAAATTGCCCAGGAGGCGTAAAGCTTTGAGGATCCCCCCTTGTTCCTTTCGGCGGGACTGAACTCCGCCCCTCCTCCTCCTGCTCCTGCTCCTCATCCTCCTTCTCTTCCTCTTCCTCGTCGTTGTTGCGCGGCGGGTGCCGCGGACAAATACTGTAAGTATTTTCCATTATTGGTGGGACCCCAGTCCGTCCATGATGGCGTCGAAAGGCTGTTTTTTTACGCGGGCCGACAGAAGTTCCTCTTGAGCCCGAGATGTCGGAAGCGCCGTGCCGTTCAAGTGAACGGATGTATGCTGGGCTCGCTTCGAATTGGGGCGTGCCACGTATTATGGGAGGAGATGCCGGAGTTTGTTCGGGCCCGTTGTGGCGCTCGAGCAAGCGATATTATGGAAGGAGCTTGTATGATGGCCAGGCCCGCTGTGGCGCTCGAACACCGACATGTTATAGGGGTTCAGGGAGGAAGCTATGCCCGCTGTGGCGCCCGAGCTTCCGACCTTGACAGTTTGCTTGTCTTCGTCCTCCTGGTCCTCCCTCCCCCTCTTCTTCCTCTTCCCTCTCGTCCTCCTCCCCCTCCCTCCTCCCACCTTCTTCCCTCTCCTGCCTCCTCCTTCCGCTCCCCTCCTTCCTCTGTTTTTCCTTATAAATAATTCCTCCCTGTCGCACCCCGAGGCCACACGGAAGGGCAGGCCGGGCGTTTCGCTTGAGACTCTTGTGTCATTTATGAGCCTGAAATTGCAGCAGTTTCGCGCGTGGGGGGCGAGTCGTTTTCAAAATGTGGCTCTCGTTTTAGCGCCGCGCACATTCGTTTTTTTTAAGTTCGAGACCTTCTCGGATTGAGGACAGGTCGTTTTCAAAATGTGGCTCTCGCCTCCAGCCGCGCACATTCGTTTTAGAATATTTCAAGAGCTTCACGGATTGAGGACAGGTCGTTTTCAATATGTGGCAGGATTTTCACAGATTGAGGGCGGCTCGTTTTCAAGATGTGGTTCCCGCCGCAGCGCCGCGCACATTCGTTTTAAACGATTGCAGGAATTCTGTTCGTTCTCATGGCTGATTTTCCAGAAGTGTTGTTTTGGAACGGTTCTGGATTATCCGGGCGCAATAGTTACGTGGATTCGCGGTGTCGAAGTCCTAGGAATGGTGTTCCGGCGCGATTCAGGATCGTCAAGACGCAACAGTCATATTGATTCGTAGCGTTGAAGTCCTGAGAATGGTGTTTTGGCACGCGTCGAGATTTTTACATTGTTGTTCCCCAGCGGCGCGTTTCCCTCCGTAGACATGAACCTTTGTTGGGGTTTATGAAGAGGGAGCTTGGAGGGAGGGTGTATTCCAGCATCGTCGATTGGGTTTACATTGGTCCTTCCTCCCCCTCCTCCTCCACCTTCTCCTCTTCCATCCTCCTTCCCCTTCCCACTCCCCCCTCGTTTGTCCTCCAATATTCCCCTCCCGCTTCCGGCCCCCTCGTTCTTCTTCTCTCCTCCCCATTTCCTCCTCCTCCCCCCCTGTCTTCCTCTCCCCTCCCCTCCCCATGCCTTCGTCTCCCCCTGTCTTCCTCTCCCCTCCCCTCCCCCTGTCTTCCTCTCCTATTCCTATCTCTCTTCCTCTCCCCTCCCCATTGCCTCCTCCCACCTCATTTCCTCTCTTCGCCCTGGGCACGCCTCTTCCCCGTAGAATCATGGCATTGGTGTGCAGTGCCACAATTCCGTGGATAGCAGGATGTTTCATGCGCAGTGCCCCGTGGATACGATGTCTTGTAGATTATCATTGTAGATTCCCGCGCAGGAACATACATGCATCGGTTGTCTTTCCACACACGGGAGACTTAATGCAGATCCGCGGAAAAAATGTGATGCATTAGAATTGTTAAACAACGAGAAAGGGATCACGTTTGATCCAGAGGCTTTGTCATATGTTTCACCACAGGAGGAAATACCTGCCGGCCTGAGGACGAAGGAATTGTCACAGTTTGGCAGATATCCGTTCCCACAGTTCCAAATCCCGCCGAAGGATTTGGAACGTATTGGCAGGTTTTGGTTGGGGAGATCCAGTTCCAAACCCCGCCGCACGAGTTGGCGCATATTGGCAGACATTGGTTGGGGAGACGCAGTTCCAAATCCCGCTGAAGGATGTGGCACTCGTTGGCAGGCATTGGTTGGGGAGACGCACTCCCGAATCCTGTCGAAGGGTGTGGCGCGTTTTGGAAGGTATTGGTTGGGGGGGACGCAGCTCCAAATTCCGTTAAGGATACGGCGCATTGTGGCAGGTGTCGGTTGGGGAGACGCAGTTCCCAATCCCGCCGCACGATTTGGCGCGCGTTGTCAGGCATTGGTTGAGGAGACGCAATCCCGAATCCCGCCGAAGATTGTGGCGCGTTTTGGAAGGTATTGGTTGGGGCGACGCAGTTCCACATCCTGTTAAGGATGCGGCGCATTGTGGCAGGTGTTGGCGGAGGAGACGTAGTTCCAAATCCCGCCGCGCGATGTGGCGCATGTTGGCAGATATTGGTTGGGGAGATGCGGTTCCAAATCCTGTTTGCGCGGGCCGAACGGTTTTTTTCTTGAGTCCGAGGTGTCGGAAGCGCCGTGCCGTTCAAGTGATCGGATGCATGTTGCGTTCGCTTTTGATCGGGGCGTGCCACATGTTCTGGGACGAGATGCGGGAGTTGGCCGGGCCCGCCGTGGTGATCGAGCAACCGTATGTGATGGGAGGGGTTCGTGTGATGGCCAGGCCCGCTGTGACGCTCGATCGCCCACATGTTACGTGGAGGGTTCCGGGGGTGGCTATGCCCGCTCGAGGTCTCAACATTGATACTTTGTTTGTCTTCGTCCTCCTCGTCCTCCCTCCTCCTGTTTTCCTCTTCCTTCTCGACCTCCTCCCCCTCCCTCCTCCAGCCTTCTCCCCCCTCCTGCCTCCTCCCTCCGTTCCCTTTCTTCCTAATTTCTCATCTTTCCTCCTCCCTCCCTCCTCCACCTCCACCTTTTCCTCCTTTTCCCACCCGTTCCTACTCCTCCCTCATGTGTCCTCCTATATCAGCCTCCCACTTCCGTCCCCCTCGTTCTTCTTCTCTCCTCCCCATTGCCTCCTCCTCCCCCACTGTCTTCACCCCGGGAAAACCGCTTTCCCCCGCTGAATCATATAATTGATATGCAGCGCCACAGTTCCGTGGATAACATGATGCCTCACGCGCAGTGCCCCGTAGATCCAATTCCTGTGGGTCCATTGTTCCACGAAGCTAAATGTAACGATTTGCTTTCACACACGCAAAAAAATGTTCCGCGGAGCACAGACGTATGGTGCACCCAATTATTACACCGGGAAACGGAGCACATTGGAACCATAAGTGTTGTCATATTTTAGTCCAAGAGGATCAAACGTTCGGAATGGGAATGAAACTTTTGGCACGTTTCGGCAAGCACTGTCTGGGGAGACGCAGTTCCAAATCCCGCCGAAGAACACATGTTGACAGGTATTGGCTTGGGAGACGCAGCTCCAAATCCCGCCGGACAAAAATGTACGGTTTGGCAGGTATTGGTTAGGAAGACGCAATTCCACATAGGAGGAGGAGGAGGAGGAGGAGGAGCAGCAGGAGGACGAGGAGCAGGAGAACGGAGGGGGGGAGGAGAAGTTGGAGGAGCAGGAAGAGGAGAGGAGGAGGACAAAGAGGACGAGGAGGACAAGGAGGTGGAGGACGACGACGAGAAGGAGGAGGAGAGAAGGAGGGAGGGCAGGAGGGCGACGAAAAAGCCGACCACGTCTTACATAGGTGGGAGTGGAGCGTGAGGGAGAGAGACGTTCCCTGCCTTGGCCAGAGCTGTCCCAGACTTGTCTGTCCTGGACACACGTGGGGCGACCGTTCGTGATTCGCAGATGCCTGACAGGTGCCGACGTTTTGGTCATCGCTTGTCTTCCTCATCCACCTCATCGAGGGGTCAGAGACGGTCCAGTGGCTACACCGACCGGCGAGTCAGGGGTGATTAGGGATGCGCGGTCCTTCGGGTGACCTGTCGGGCAGGCCTAGGACAAGGGCAAGTCGCTCCAGAGCGGGCTGGAACACTCTCCGAGCGTTTGGGAACGCTTTGGAACGCTTGCGCGCCCAGAGCATTCATTATCTGCACCCGCCGGCTCTGAGATGTTCCGAGTAGTGCCTGCCCGAGGTTGTTTTTGTTTTATGTTTGTCTTGGGTTGTTGTCCGAGGGCGTCTCGAGTGTTTGGAACCTCCGATGCCCCGAAACCGTCTGATGACAGACCGTCTGGCGAGGTAATCGGGATCTCGAGAGATCATGGGAACCCCTGACCTCCCCCCGAAGCCAGCTGTCCACGAATGGACCAACTCGATGGTGCAATCAGTCGTCGGCGGCGAGAGAGAGGGGAAGTGAGAAGGAGAAGGCCTTCTCAGAAGGCGGCGGGCCTTCTCAGAAACCCTTCGGCCTTCTGAGAAGTCTTCCGCGTCTTCGGGAAAGGCTTAGAAAAGTGTTCGGAAGGCGGGGGGACTTCCGAGCCTTCTGAGAAGGCCCGCCCCTTCTCGCCTCCCCCCCTTGGCTCGCCGCCGAAGTTGCATCGCTTCTACGAGTCAGAGCCGGCTCCGCTCCGGTGTTGCCAGAGGTGGCCCTCAGCCCGCGGCGGCGCGAGGTGTTTGCCAGGGAGGCCCGGGGGCGCGGTGGGCCTCCAGAGCGCCCCAGCACGGGGGGGGGCAGAGGCCCCAGGGCATCCCCCCCCCAAAAAAACGGCGGAGAGGCTGGGGGAGCACCCTCGGGCGATGATGTTCCAACCTGCTTTGGCCCTGACCACCAGAACGAATGTCGAGCGCTAAGAAAGTACCGAAACTGGACGGTTTCCACGTGTCGGGCCCTGGGAGGCGATACTCGTTCGACACTTCGCAAGCGTGTCGGGTAGACATTGTTTCGATACCTCTCTGGGTGCTCGAATTTTTCTGGGATGTGGTCCTTAAGTACGATGAGAACACCATAACCCTTGGTGCAGGATCACCGCTGACAGTCTTCGATATGGGGCGGCCCTGGAAGGATCGTCGTCACGTCCCTCGGCATCCTGGTGGGCTTCTCCTGGGAGCACTGCTTCGACGGCGGCGTCGAGTCCGTGTCCGAAAAGGCGCAACCCATGTTTAAGGTGTGGTTCCAGCTCGTGCTGGGGATCCTGGTGTGCATTCTCGTCCCGCCGTTAATTCGGGTAACAAGACCTGGAGCTCTCGATCGGGCCTCGAGGGTGGAATCGAAGTGATCATGGAGAAGTGGGGGCAGGAGGAGGAGGAGGAGGAGGAGGAGGAGGAGGAGGAGGAGGAGGGAGGGAGGGAAGGAATGAAGGAAGGACGGAAGGAAGGAAGAGCAATGAGGGAACGAGGAATACCAGCATGAAGGACAGCATCGCCTTGTGCTGCTACGGAGGACGCTGATCTGGCGATGCCGTCTCGCTCGGATGCGACCGATCGACCTGGGACTGGGCCGACGGGGAGGGGGGAGGAGGGGGAGGAAGGGGAGGAGGAGAAGGAGGAGGAGAGGAGGAGGAGTGAACAGGAGGAGAAGGAGAGGGGCAGGGGAAGGAGGGGGAGAGGGGCAGGGGAAGGAGGGGGAGGAATAGGATCGGGACTCGAGCCAAAGTGCCCATGGGGAAGAAGCGGAGGGAATAGGAGAAGGAGGGGGGCATGGGGGGAGGAGGATGAGGAGGAGGCGGAGGAGGAGGAGGAGGAGGATCGGGACTCGAGCCAAAGTGGCCATGAGGACGAAGAGGAGGGAGGATGAGAAGGAGGGGGGCAGGAGGAGGGAGAGGAGGAGGAGCAGCAGCAGGAGGAGGAGGAGGAGGATCGTGACTCCAGCCAAAGTGCCCACGGGGGAGAAGAGGAGGGAAGAAGAGAAGAAGGGGAGTAAGGGGGGGAGAAGGAGGAGCAACAGCAGTAGAAGGAGGATCGGGACTCGAGCCAAAATGGCAGCTGGGAAGAAGGGGGAAGAGGAGAAGGAGAGGGAAAGACGGATGAGATGGGAGGAGCAGGATTAGCAGCTGCACATTGGAGCAGATGATACTCGTGGATCCCCTGTCTAGTCGTATAAACAGCCGGTTCGAACAACTGATCTGGACTCCCAGAGAGCGCCTTCGAAGCCGAACTTTTTGCAACGCAAGACCACGAGAGGCTCACATATCCAATTGCACAGGCAAGAAGGAGAGGGAAGTGGAAGAGGAGGAGGAGGAGGAGGATCAGCAGCAGGAGGAGGAGGAAGGAGGAGGAGGAGAAGAAGAAGAAGGGGAGGACGGGGAGGAGGAGCAGGAGAAAGAGGAGGAGGAGGTGGAGGAAGAAGAAGAAGAAGAGGAGAAAGTAGAAGGAGGAAGGGGAGGATGAGGAGGAGGAGAAGGAGGAGAAGGAGGTGGAGGAGGAGGGGGAGGGGGGACGGGGGGACGGGGGGACGGGGGGAGAGGGAAGAGGAGGAGAAGGAGGAGGAGGAGGAGGAGGAGGAGGAGCAGGAAGACGAGGACGAGGAGATGAGGAGCAGGGGGAGGAGGAGGAGCAGGAGGAGGAGAAAGAAAAACGTGGGGCGGAGGCACCATAGGCGCCCAAGGTCTTCCTGGCCACGGCCCTGGGTGGGCCCTGGACCGGCGCGGGTTCCGAGGTCTTGCCAGCGTGGCGGAAGCACATTCTGCAGAAGGTCCTCTTCTTGTTTCTTCGTCGTCGTCCTGCGGCCTCTCATTATCTCTCCTCATCCCTCCTGCCTCTCGTCTCATATATCATCCTGCTTCATTCTCCTCGGTCCTGCCTCATCATCATCCTCATCATCATCCTGTCTCAACCATCCTGCCTCCTCAAGCCTCCTCCCGCATCCCCCTTCTTGTCAAAACCTTGGGATATTGTATCGGCCCCATGTGTACTTGTACAGTCGTATGTGCTCTGGGCTTCTCCTCACAGTTGATGCCTTCTTCGATCGTGTTATTTCGGGGTAGGCAAGATGGCGGCGAATCTTGAGTTGGACGTCTCCCTCGCTTCTGACGAGCTTTTCCGGTGCAGAGGGAACGCTTGGGTCGACAGGGCCGCCAAGCTCGGAGTTGCCGTGCGCCCAGAAGTTTCGGAGATTATCCCATCTCGTGGCTGTGTCGCGAATTGTGGCCAAGCTTTCGGCAAAGTTCATGCCTCTCGTGCCGTGGACGTATGTGGACGGAGTCCAGCTAATCTTGAAGCCGCGAGTGGTGTATGGCCCGCCGCCTGAGCCGCACGAGTGGGCTCCAGTCGGCAGGCCGCCTTGCAACTTCCGGTAATGCCCGTTCTGTCTGCGAGGCCCTCGCTCGATCGCAAAGCTGCCGAGCGGAGGCTGCACCAGGCACCTCAGAGTCCAGCCGCAGTCCTTGCGCGATCTGCGCCACCGCTGCGTTGTGTAATATTGCAGTGATGAATCGTGCGTGATGTGAGAATGCGCGTGTGAGTATGTGCGAATGTGTGTGAATGCGTGCGAATGTGTGTGAATGTGTGTGATTGTGTGTATTTGTTTGAGTGTGTGTGAATGCATGTGAATGTCCGTGAATATATGTGTATATGTGTGTGTGGGTGTGTGTGTGCGCGTGTGTGTGTGCGTATGTGTGCGTGTGTGTGCGTGTGTGTGTGCGTGTGTGTGTGTGTGCGCGTGGGTGCGTGTGTGTGCGTGTGTTGCGTGTGTGTGTGTGCGTGTGTGTGCGTGTGTGTGTGTGTGTGTGCGTGTGTGTGTGCGTGTGTGTGTGTGCGTGTGTGCGTGTGTGTGCGTGTGTGTGCGTGTGTGTGCGTGTCTGTGTGTGCGTGTGTGTGTGTGCGCGTGTGTGGTGTGTGTGTGC